>PXYN01000223.1:0-461514 GCA_003056585.1 Lecanicillium sp. MT-2017a
CGACTGCCTATTGACAGGTGTATTACGCGGGACCTCCCGACGCCCGTCACGAGTGCCGGTCACGCAGTTGGCGTGGCCGCGCCCTGCAGCCGATGCGCGCCCCCACGCCCTCCCCGCTTCTGCCCGCTCCCCCCGCCCCCCCCCCGTCCCCCCCCGGGGTCGGTGGTGTGGGGGCGGGTGCGGGGCGCGCCGGGGGGGGGGGGGGGGGGGGGGGGGGGGGGGGGGGGGGGGGGGGGGGGGGGGGGGGGGGGGGGGAGGGGAAGCGAGGGGCTTGCGAGGGCAAGCCTGGGCTTCCCCACGTTGGTGGCTTGCTCATGCAATTATCCGGTGTGGCAGGCTCACCTTGGACGCCAGACGAAGCCTGCAAACGCAGTGGAGCTCGGCGTCCTCCGACCTCCAACCTCCAACAAGCCCACCACCGGCACCACCACCAGCGTATTCTTTTGCCGTCGCAAGGCGAAGCATCGACTCCCTCGACCCCCCGGTCCCTTGTTGGAGACCGATTCTCGGGCTTCCAGAGCGCGAGACCCGAAACGAGACCCGAAGTACGGGCCAGATTGGGCTCACATAGCCCCGGCTGCCGGCCAGCTACAGACCTAAACACCACCCAACAATGGTCAAGCCACTCTCCTTCAAGGGCGACAAGAAGCCCAAGAAGAGAAAGCGCACCGACGCGGAAAGGGACGCTGGCGCTGGCGCCGACGGCTCCTCCTCCTCCTCGAAACAAGTGCGCAAGGCCCAAGACGCCGCCCAGGATGCCGACGGCGACGGCGACGACGATACCTGGGTCTCGGCCGAGGCAGTCTCTGACGTGTCCGGCCCCGTCATGATTGTCCTGCCCACCGACACACCGTCCGCGCTGGCCTGCGATCCGGCCGGCAAGGTCTTTACGATACCCATCGAGAACATTGTCGACGGCAACCCCGTCACGGCCGAGCCGCACGACGTCCGGCAGGTCTGGGTCGCGAACCGCATCGCCGGCACGGAGCACTTTCGCTTCAAGGGCCACCACGGCCGCTACCTCTCGTGCGACAAGGCGGGCGTCCTCGCCGCCACAAACGAGGCCATCTCCCCGCTCGAGTCCTTCAACGTCATCGCCACCTCCGATACCCCTGGTACCTTTCAGATCCAGTCTCTCCGCGAGACGCTGATATCCGTCAAGTCCTCCACGTCGTCGTCCGCCCCCGTACAGGTGCGCGGCGATGCGGGCACGATAGCCTTCAACACGACGCTGCGCATCCGCATGCAGGCGCGCTTCAAGCCCCGCCTAAAGGCATCCAAGGAAGAAAAGGCGCTGGCCAAGATTAGCCGGCGCGAGCTGGAGGACGCGGTTGGACGCAGGCTAGACGAGGATGAGGTGCGGCTGCTGAAGAGGGCGCGTAAGGAGGGCAATTATCATGAGACGTTGCTGGATGTAAAAGTCAAGAGCAAGCATGACAAGTTTAGCTGATCTGGGATACGGGATACCATGGGAAAAGGATGGAATACAGGCGTTTAAAAAATATAATATACCATTCGGCACTTTCGATGCCAGCTGTTCTGCTTCATTTTTTGCTCTTCTCCGATTCTATAACTGAAAAAAACTCGTTACGTCGTTCAGCCTAACATTCTCTAGTTTCCGGGCCTCCAGCCTCGTACACAGCCATCTTCGCCAGCCGTAAAGACCACCTGCTCCTCGTCAAAGAAGCAGAACGACCGCACAATCTCCTCGCCATGCGAACCAGGCAGTCCGACGCTGTTATCCCTATCCAAAGCCCACTGGCCCTGGCCATTCTTTGCCAGAAACACGAGCTCGAATAATTGTTTCCTACAGCATGATATGTTAGCGTATACTCCCCTACCCAGACAGATTATGAAGGGAACAAAAACTCACTCTGTCGACCCAGCACCCATCACCGCCCCAACGCCATCCATCTTTGGCGTCACATTCGCCACATACTGACACCCCAGGACACCGCGCAAGTCGCCAAAGTCCTGCGTCGCGTCGCCGCCGGGCGTGTCCTCGCCGGCGTCGTACAACGCGAAGCGCTCGTCATGCGAAATGGCCAGCACCTCGCTGCCCGGCGCGAGAAAGGCGGCGTGGTGGATGGATGACCCGTGGTTAAAGGTCTGCACGACGACCTCGTCCTCGTCGGTGATGCGCGTGTCGTAGACGTTGACGAGCCCGTCTGTCGAGCCGGAGAGGAGCAGCGCCGGCTGCGTGCCGTGGAAGGCGAGCTCGGTTACGTCGTCGCTGTGGACTTCTTGGTAGTGGGCTTTTGAGGCTGGGTTTGCGCGGACGTCCCTGTAAGGATGTGTTAGCTTGAGAAGATTCTGCTGTGCTTTGGATGTCCCGCTTACCAGAGGTGGATGGAGGCCATGTGGTCTTGTAGCTCTGTGCCGACTGCTATCGTGTTCGTCTCCTTGTTGCAGGCCATGGACTGAATAGGCGCTTGGCTCGCTACATACAAGTTAGCAAGAATATCCCTTAAAACACACCGATAGCCAAAAACTCACCCTTGAACTGCGCAACCTTGGCACCAGCACCAGCAATCTTCAAGTCCCACACTGCAACCGTACCGTCTTCGCCCGCCGTGCACGCCATCCCACCGTCCAGCACCCGCAGCGCCGAAATGTTGCCGTGCGTCGTCTCCCAGCTCGACACGGGGCCCGAGGAGAGGTGCGTCGGGTCGAGCAGCGAGAGGTGCTGGTCAGAGGTGATGGCCGCCAGGCCGGCGGACGTGCGCGCAATCTCGGTCACGTAGACGGAGCCGCGGGCGAAGCGGTGCGTGTCTATGTTGTTGAGGTTATACATTGTTGCGGCGGCTAGGTATTTGCATGCGTAATATCGAGTAGGAAATGTGAGACTGCGTCGTTTGGTTGTGAGTTTTCCGCGAGGTTCAACAAGGTCGCTGAGCCGGAAGCTTCAGTAAGCTGCCTTTTTTCCTTCTCGTAGCCAGCGTCGGTCAAGGCCGTATAAAGCGTCGAGACACCAGTATTGGCTAAATATGGTCCTTTTTAAAAAGCTTACAGCAATCTGCTTATGCAAAGGCCAATTATCAGTAACTTGCAGTTGGGGACTCAAAATTCAACGATCCGTAGCTGATCTGAAGCCGCCATCTAAACTTTCTAGTGGAGCACCCAATCAACCTCGTTAACTGAATATGTGGTCCCGCAAGCTCCCATCACAAGACAGCTACAGAGACAGCATTGCAGGTATTGAGTAGAATTATATTCAGACTATTGTTTGGCCTTTGTCCATATCGTACAACATATGTTTGTCTATGAGTCTATTTTGCAAAACCAAAAGAAGAAAACAAATACCAAAATTGGTTCCAAAAATACGCCGGAAAATGAACGAGCTCCTCTGCCAACGTCAGACGGCTCAAACCGGCTCTCGCTATCCAAATAAACGCCGAGTTTTGCAATGAATAAGGGGGTTGTAATGTTGATTAAATGATGATTTTGATTTTTTCGCTTTGGTGTGATTGATGTGTCGTCGTGGCTTTTACGAGCTTTCGCTCTGGTGTTCGGCCTTCTCGTTGATGCCTTGGAAAGCACGCTTGCCCACCTCGTAACTGCTAATCATAATGGCACAGGCGGGCGCCACCTTGAGAGTTCGAGGGATCCATCCGCGCCAGAGACCTGCGGCGCCTTCAGTCTGGAAAATGTGCCAGAGCAGTCGCATCATGTTGCCTTCCTCGGGGGCGGCAGCACGGGCGGCGTCACCGCCGACAGATCGTCCGGCGGCGTTTTCGAATACTTGAGTTCGTGTCTTGCCGACGTCAAAGGGCATCGTCATGATGGACGCAAAGGCACCTGACATGGCTCCTGCAGCAAAGCTATCCGTAAAGGTCTGCGACTGCTTCTCGTGGCTCTGAGACCTGCGCCTTGCGGCTGTGCGGTTTGTCTCCAGCTCCAGCGACCTGCCGCGGCGCTCCTCTCGCATGTCGGTGAGCTTGGAACGCACCGACTCGTATCCCCACCAGTACAGCGCCGAGAATGGGACGTCTCGCCAGAGCGTCAAGCTCAGGCCTCTCCAGAGTGATGAGTAGCCCTGGGTAGACACCATCTCGCGGACGCCCTTGAGCGTGTCCATGAAGTGGTTTGTTTCCCCCGCGTAGGCCTGCATGCGGGTGCGAAACAGCTCAATGGGGCTGACGGCAGCAACGGCAATGACGCGTGCAGTAGATCCGGCAGTAAGCGGGGCGTAATCGGGCGAGAGCTTGGAGAACGGGCTGCGAGGGTTGTATCTCATCCAGTCGTAGCCGGTAAAATATATAATGTTGGCGGGAATGGTCATGACCAGCGTCGGAGACAGGCCGCGCCAGAGCGTAGTGAAGCCCTCGTTACGGGCAATCTTTCGCAGGCCGTCTATCGTCGAGTTGTACGTCTTCCTCTGCACCTCCTCGACGGCACAGTCGTGGCCGGCGCGGGCACCGGCCGTGGCGGCGATGCCCTCGATTCGCGGGGCGGCGAGGCAGTACTCGGCATTGTTGCCGGCAAAGAACACCTCGCGGCAGCAGGATGTGACGCCAATGTCTGCCGTCTGCACAGTGGCGAGGCTCTGGGGCGTAAGAGCGAGCTTGGACCAGTCGACTTTCGATGTTGGGAGTTTTTGCGACTGGAGGCGAATGCGAACGACATCCAACGGGGTAACTGGTAATGATTGTAAGAATTTAATTTGCAGGCCACGGCCGACCTTGTTCAGATGGATCTAAGGACCTACCCAGTAAGGAAGTGATGAGACTGCCCGTCAGAGCGGACACCATGGTCTGGACAGGCGTGACTTGAGGCATGGGCGGAAGCGGCTCGACTTCCACTGCAGGTCCAGCGGGAGCAGCGACCAGCTCAAACTCGTCGACGGCTAAACGGTCATGGTTCTGGGCGTTGTGTCTGGTGCCGCCGCCTCCAGAGCGGCCGTTATCGTCAGCTCTGCCCATCGCGCCGTCGCAGTCCCGAAGAACGCAGATGCTCGGAGAACGACGAGGTGGCGATGCGGAGGGCTCGGCCGTACGGCGACGGCGCGGAGCAAACGAACGGAGCTTGTGATGAGCGGGTTTGGGGCTGTGGTCGTCGAGTGTAGGTAGTCGGGTATGGTACGGCGGTATGAGAGCGGCGGGTGTTTTTGTCGAAGGGAGATGGAGAGAGAGAGAGAGCAGCGAGAAAGAGTCACGGAAAGGAAAGCGGGTTTCGATGATTGATAAGAACGGTTGAGAGAAAAAAGGGCGTGAATGGTGGTGGGTGGTGGAGTTAATGCATGGTCCGGTCCTGGGGGCCTTGCACCCGGAGAGCCAAAATTTTGGTGGCTTTTCGCCCCCCAGAGCACCACGCCGTCGCCCGTGGCCGGAGGTGGATTACGTTACTGGAACCCAGCAGAAGGCTCCGATCGACGCCGTGTCTTGCCGCCTCGGCGCTAGACAGGATGCAGCCACAGGGATCCGCCGCCCACCCTGCAGATTACTCGTACAAGCTTTTGGAGAGAAGGTGTGCTGTGGCTGGTGTGGGTGCCGGCTTCGCAATGGTTTGAATGGCACGCTCAGCACGCCATACAACAACATAGAGAGCCTTGACGTTGCTACTATTTATTCCGTTTATTTTTAGGCCACCTTTGCATCATATCGCGACCAAGTTGGCACATGATGGCCTGCTTATTCCTGGCATTCAGTCTTCCATAGGACCGGCCAACAATGATGACAATTACATGACGGCTCTTCGCCATGCCATATCTAGAGCGCAAAGCCCAGTATTGCATTACTTGAAAATAGTAATCAAATTGAATAAATACAGCCCAACATCAATAAGCAAACCTAGTACACATAGACAAAGACAAAACCAATCGTGGTTGTAATTTATACTCTCGACCATGCCACGTGACAAGGCTAATGGGTGAGTCAGGAAGCTGGAAGCGAGCACCGCACTCATCACAGCATCACATCCGACGTCATTACACATCAATCACCTATGCGCAGCCCGGGGCGTACGTGCCGATATAGTAAAACGCCCATCAACCTCGTCACCATTTTCTCATACCATCTGATATTCCAATTCACTTTTCTTTCTCAAAATGTATTCCTCTCACCTATAAGTCAACGTTAGGTCTTCCCCGCCCGCCACCTACAACTCCACCCAGCGCCACATCTTAAGTCCGACCAAAGTGAGTGAGTGAGTGAGTGAGACGCTTCAACCTCCGCTTCAACCAACCACGGGCACCACCACCCCCCGTTCATCAGCAGTGTCCCTATTCGCCATGTCTTCCGGGGGAAACGGCCTAGACTCAGAGCTAGAGTCATTCAGAAAGCAATGGTTATCAGACCTGCAGTCGCGCAAGGAGCCCGCCGCCGCCGCCGCCCCAACAGCACCATCAGCAGCTCCCACCTCCTCCTCATCCTCCACACAAAGATCCACCTCGCCGACGACATCGCGAGCCTCTGCGCCCGGCCACAGCAGGAGGCAGCATGGCCCGCCTAGCCCGGTGCTGTCAAAGCGGCAGGCCATTCTCGACGAGGGCAGCGACTACCTCCAGGGACGCGCCTTTGATGAGCCCGCGCCGCCGGACCAGGTGGGCTACACCCTCGGTGAGGGTGGTGCTCCGGCACCGGCTGCCAAACCAAAGAAGAAGAAGCTGGTATCAGCTCTGGACCACTACGAGGAAGCAATGGAAAGGGAATCAGAGGGAAACATGGGAGAGAGTCTAAAGTTATACCGTCGAGCATACAGGGTATGTACTTTCAGCCCCCTTCATTTGATCCCCGTCACCTTACTAACCGCCTCATATAGTTGGATCACGACGTCGACCGTCGCTACCGCGAAAAGCACTTCCCAGCCGGCTCCAAGGCTCCGGCAGTCACCAAAACAGCACCAGAATCTTCATCACAATCCACCTCCGCCACAGCAACCGCCCAACCCTCAACATCAGAAGCACCAGCTCCCCTCCCGCCCATGCGCGAGCTCCTCGCCAGCTTCGCCTCCCTCAAGATCGAGCCGGCAGTACCAGACGTCGAGGGCGAACCCCCACTGCCCTGCCCCATCTCCGAACTGCCCGACGAGCTCATCGTGCACATCATCCAAGACGTCGCCGTCCAAGATGTCGCCGACTTTGTCCGCCTCTCGGTCGTCTGCAAACGCCTGGCCTACCTCGTCGCCAGCGAGCAGCGCATCTGGCGCCGGCTCTGCCTGGGCACCGAGTTTGGCTTCCCCGGTATGCACTACCGCTGGCACACGGGCATCGAGTGGGATCCCCTTCTCTCCTCCCCCTCCGACGATGACGATGGATGGGACGTCGACTCAGACTCGCCAGCATCCGAGTCCGACACGGACAAGATCATCAGCCCGCGCGAGCGGCAGCTCCAGCGCGACGCAGCCCTCCACGAAACCACCCTCTCCTTACTCACCCCGACCGTACACCCCAGCTGGAAGCACATGTTCCGCCACCGCCCGCGCATCCGCTTCAACGGGTGCTACATCAGCACGGTCAACTACGTCCGGTCCGGCCAAATGTCGACCAACCAGGCCACCTGGGGCGGCGCCCCCATCCACATAGTCACCTACTACCGCTACCTGCGCTTCTTCCGCGACGGCTCAGTCATCAGCCTGCTCACGTCCAACGAGCCGTCAGAGGTGGTGCACCACCTGACGCCGGAGATGCTGATGCTGCACCGCGACTCGTCGACCGCGCAGTCGCACCTCCCGTCTGCCGTCATGGCGCTTGCTCACCGCGGGAGGTGGCGCCTATCACATCCTGTTCCGCCGGGCGTCACAAATGAAACCGGGAGCAATAATCGAAAGGGCGGCAACGCTGGCGCTGTGAGCGGTGACGACGAAGTATCCGTCGAAACAGAAGGCGTGGGCAACAAGTACATCTTCAAAATGGAGCTGTCACTGCGAAGTGCGGGCAAGTCCACGGCGTCAAGAAACAACAAGCTTGTGTGGCGCTCCTTCTTCAGCTATAACAAGCTCACAGATGACTGGGGCGAGTTCATGCTCAAGAACGATAAGCCCTTCTTCTTCAGTCGCGTGCGCAGCTACGGCTTGGGACTAGAGTAGACGGCGCCTATGGGAGTTGTGTACGCTCCAAACTCGCCTGATAATGGTGCAAACGTGGTTAAATATTAATAATATAAGTACATAATAATTGGTTTCCGTGGCCCATGTCCACCGTTGTACCCTCCCGGGCAAGTTCCCTGTCGCAGATAAACGACCAAACGCCATAAGAGTGATGCGTACAAAGGAAACTCCCAGCAATTTTCCCATCCACGTTGTAAAGATAGGGTATAGGTAATATAAAATAAAGTCGCCAGAGGTATAGAAAGTTGCGTAAACTAATCGAGTGCTGGATTCGGGATATATGCGAGTGAGGTTGCAAAGGAAAGAATTAAAGAAATATTTTGATGATGTCGTGGAATTTCCGTTGTTTGTGTTTGCGATTGGGTTGTATGACAGCGACGCTTCAGTCTTGACTTGACTTGCCGAGGTTGCCATATGTAGAATATCGAGTCATAACGACAAGTCGAGCATTATAAATATTGTCGTCATGCCCGTGTGCCGCGCCTGGCAGCCCAACGTGAGAGGAACGTTTCTAACGTATCCTTTTCCCGTCCAAGAAACGCGGGCTGTCAGCATTATTATAATAGTTGGTTTCATTTCGAGCTGCCATTGCCTTGCGGTACTCAAATGTTGCCCTCTCCTCTTCGTCCATCGTGAAGGCTTTTTTGAACCATCCAAAGGCACCACTCTTCTTCTTTTTCAGCTGTCGTTCCGTTGTCTGAGATGCCGCGCTAGGACTCGGGCCACGGCTGTCATGGTTTCTCGACGGTGCGCCACTCAGGGTGCCCATCGCACCAAGCTGCGAAGGCGGGCTCCGGAGATGTGTCCCGGGAGGCCGGCGAGGATCTGCAGCAGTGTGCGGTCGCTGCTGCAGAGGTGAGTGCGGAGACGCTCTAACTGGGCGGAAGGATTGATGGTCTGATATGGGAGACGGCATCGCATTGCGTAACTCAGAGAGCGAAATATCCGCCGAGGATCCTCCACGAGAACGCTGTCGGCGGCTGTGCGAATCAGTCCCAGACATGGCCGAAGGTTCATAGGGCACAGAGTTGCTGGTGCGAGGGGTAGCAAAACTAGGTGACGGTGCATAAAGAGGCGATTGCAGCGGTGGTGGAATACGAATTGACTCCGGCGGGTTTGCGACACGGTCTCGCAGTGACGGTTTCCTTTGCAGGGGCTCGGGTTCGTCATGGACGGCCATCTTGCCTATGTCACCTAAGGGCGAGGAAGTATTCCGCAGCATAGGGGAAGGCAGCGGGGCAGGCGGCTGAGGCGTGTAAGTGCGAGGCTGGAGTACGTAGAGTGGTACTTCGCTGGAAGCGCTGCTTCTATGAGTGTCGGATGGAGAGTCCTGATGTCCAATGACTGGAGACTCAGGCGCTAGCATGGGCGTCTGCTTTGACGCTTGTGATGCAGTGTCAAATGACGGACGAGTTCGCGTTGGCGGCAAAAGTGGCAGGCCGCCAGGAAGTGGATAGAAGATGTCATCGTCCTCGTCGTCATCCTTGGTAGACTCGTTCGGCGTCAAAGCCAGGGCAGGGTTCGGTGCTACAGCGGAATGAGTGGCTGGCGATGGTGATTTGGAGTGGGAGTGAAGTGACGGCGGGGGCGAGGGGGTTCCAAGCTGTTGTGGGCGCGGGACGTTCTTGGTCAAAGGAGTCGTGAAAGGTTGTACAGAGCTCTAAATAATAGGTTAACACTGGTCCTCTCGGGGAAATAGACGTCTACATAGTCCCAGTACTTACCCATGTCCTTCTGCTGACCTCGCCAGCTTTGCTTTCCATCTCTGTGATGATGGTCATGAGGGTCATGGTCAGGCCATTGATCTCCTGGGCACGATCATTCATCGACTCAAACGCATTGAGCCAGCCTTCGGCGTTGCCCTTCATGGCGTCGTAGACATCGGCCAGCTCGGGCTGGTCTAGGTGCCAGGCACCACCCTGTTGATCGTGGAGCCAGTTGGAAAAAACGGTGCTGCCGCGCAGGCCAGCTTCAATGTCGTCGTCCCACTGTCTCATGGCGGCATTGGTACGTGTAACGATGGCGTCAATCTTTTCGTTGCCTTCGAGAATCTCGGCGCGAAACTGGCGGTCCTCGAGGAGCTGCTCAAACACCTTCATATTGGCCATGGGCAGTTTGAGATGCTGTATTCTCTTGGTCAGGTCGTCGACAGCTTGGTTCAGATCCTCCATGGCAACTTCAAGAAACTCGTCAATCTCGTCAATGTGGCCCTGGAGAATGTTGATGACCTGGGAGCTGCTATTGGCCATTCCGTTAAGCAGCAAATAGACACCAAAGGAAATTTGGGCAATGAGCTTCAAGACTTCATGCTGATTCTGTCCGGCACGATACCTCCACAAGGCATCAAACGGTTCATCGTCTTTGTCCTGGCCGAGCAGGACCTCGCGACGGGCTTTGGCGTCGAGGTTACGTAGCTTGGGCTTTTCGCCAGCGGCGCCCGCGGTAGCCTCACGTAGCGACTCGGCGAAAGCATCCTGAAAAGAGGGTATGGGATGCTGCGGAACGTCACTCTCGGGAGCAACGTTGTTATTGGCAGAGAGAGTTGCCGTTTCGGCGGGCTCTTCGGGGTCCTCAAGGGGGTTCGGGTTCGGGTTCGAGTCCGGCTCTGGGTTCGGGTTGGTCTTGGGGTTCTCGGACGACGGGGCGTCATCGTCGGCCGACGGCAACAGGACGATGCGAAGGCCCTCCCCAAAGTTGAGCGGGGGGAGTTGAGCGGCCATGCTGGCGACGTTGGTGCGAAGCCGAAGTCTGCTCGGGGGCTGTCAAGTGCAGATGGGTTTAGACAGCCCCAACCAACGCGGGAGGAGGTGCGAGAGGCTGTCCGGGACGTGTATGGGGACCGAGTACGGACGATGTGCGAAGACGATGAAGAAGGACGTTAATACGTTGGCGACCAGAGGGCGGACGGCGCAAAGACACGGCGTTTCGACGCACGGTTCGGTCGGGCAGGGATAGGCTCGGTTGTGGCACAACTCAAGGCGGGCTGCAGGCGAGTAAGTGCGCGACGATAAGAGAGTCGGGGAGCGAGCGAGCAAGAGAAGCGAGTCCGAGTAGGCGAGCAAGCTGGATGATGATGAAACGAGCGATGCCAGCGACAAGTCTGGAGAGAAAAACAACGACGGCGTTGAGAGCGAGTGGCCGAAGCCTTGCAGGAGGCCAATGCCAGGAGAGTGGTAGGACGAGGCGGCGCCCTTTTACTCTGGTGCTTTACCTAAGGTAGGTAGTAAGGAACGGGCAGAGTGGGAGGTACAATGCGACGACACGACCAGCAGGGTGCATGGATGTCCACACCAAGTACTCCGTACACCGTTCCCCGTAAGGTACAGTCTTTAGCGGCCGTCGAGTTCCACCGTACTACCTACCTTGGGTACCTCTTAGTAGCAGTTGGGAACCTCGTTAGCTGGTGGAAGGGACGGGACGCGACAGCACACCTTTCCATCCATCGGTACTCTAAGGTACGGAGCACTGGCGCAAAACTAAACCAAACGGCGCGCCCAGACTGTGCAGGATATGCGCTACGGCTGCGAGGCCCTCTCCACCTCGTCAGCGAGTAATTCAGCTGGCTACGGCCAAGGGAGCCAGCGTTTGGCTCTGGGCAAATTCCACAACCTGGTCCACCCAAGAAAACCCCTTGGTCCTACTCCCTACTCGTAGCCTGTTTGCCATTTGGGTTCCATCACCCGCAATGCGCCAACGCCCTGTGTGGTGTGTTAATTTAGTGGGTGGCGCACACAGTTGGCGCGTAATGGTGGTTCGCGGTGGGTGACGCCAGCACTAAATTGGGAATCTTCAGCACGCTAAAAAAGGGGTGGAGAGCGGGATTCTGGGCTAGATTTCTGCAAGGGCCAGGGGCATGCATGCTGCAGAGGCGCTAGACCAGGTACCGCGCGGTGCCTCTGCAGCATGGGAGGCAACCTGGTACGGAGTACATTGGTGGTACCAGGGACCGTTACCTGGAGCGGGCATCACCGTGGTTGGGCGACGCTGGAGAAAAGGACCTCCTCCATATCTCCGGACCGCTGCACGACAAACAGCAAGCAGCATCCGCATGCCAAGTTGTCATGCGTTGGCCATTTGGTGCATGCAGGTACATCAGACATGCATGATGAGTCTACGACTAGGTACGCACTGCACCCAGAGAAACACGCTACGAGTCCTCCGAACGAACCCCTCGCACGCGTGCCGACGCCTGGGTACGACTCCAAAAGGGCAACCAGCCGATATGGGTAAAGGGGCACAACCCGCAAACCCAGGATGTCTGTCTTGCCGCCAGAATTAGCAACATACACGGCCTCTTCATTCCCGCCATCAACGCCAACGAGCACGCCAAAAGAAAAACCTTGAACCTAGAATGGAACAAATGCTCCTCCATCTCGTTCGCTTTTTCTTCCTTTTCTCCAAGGATCAGCGCTCCAAGGATAGGCTGCCGTGTGGCTTGTGCGCGACCCAGATTCCACGTTTGAGACACGCGATGTGTTACAGGCCGCTTTTAGCTACCGTTGTCTCTGCTACTCTTTCTTTCCCCGCTCTCTTCCCGCTGGTACGAAAGTAGAGAGGCTGAAAATATCAATGGTCTGCAGAGTTGGTTCTACCGGGTGAGGTTGCTCCGAAGGCTACCCTTTCGCGACGTACTCAAGAAGCCGGATCCTGGAGAGCAGAAGCAGGCAACAGAGACAACGGAGATGCAAAGGATGTAGCCCGTACAATAGAGGTACCCACGAGCATTGTGGCCCGGCTCCATGTATTCGCTGCACATCGGCCTTGGGCTCTTCTCCTGCAAAGTGCGGTGCCGGGATGACTCGACGCCACGCCTTGCCCGCCACCTGAATCGGCCCCAGCAGCGTGCATGCAAGCCCTGTCCAGAAGAACAAGCATCAGACGCAACTCTCGGCATGCGTACTTCAGGTGACGTACTACAATGAATATGTGAGATGACCACCCGAACGTCAATATTCACAGATTATATGTGCCTCTTGCCGGCTACAGCAAGTATGCTGTCCGATATACATTGGCATCTGCAGGAACATGGCCGATGCCGTGCGGGATGATCGGGCGGACGGGAACTATATCACCCGCTCCTATTGGCCCCTAAAACAAGGCCAAGCGCTACTCCCCAGTCTCTCGCTCTGTCCATGGTAAATTACTCGACACGACAGTATATCCCGACATCCTGGTGTTATATGTCGCTCGCTATGCGCCTCGTCCCACGTCCGCCGCTTGCGCGCCGATCCGGCAGTGCGCCGTTCTGTCAGGATATGGGCCACTCATAATAATAACCCATGTAATTTCTCTACGGGTGCGGATTACTCCGTGTTTTTGTACGCATTTTGGACGCCAAGTGTAAACACCCAATATCCGTGAGTGGCCCTGTTGGGATCATCCAGCGCCCGACGCACGCCACCGCCTGTCAGACTGAGGCGGGCGCGCGAATCGACTGGGCCGTCGTTGAGATTTGCAGTGGACCCAGGGAGATTTGGCCCACGGCTCTCGTGTTAGTCCCGACAGTGAACAGTGACGTGTTTCTAACCGTCCTACAATGTAGGTCCCTGATCCATGTAGGGTGTATGGACCGCCAAACCTGTAAATGCGACTATGTATATTTTCATAGCATATCTAACCACAGAAGTCATCACTAGCCTTGATTTCACCCGCTCTTCCACACCCAGCTGTCGGGAACTCCCCAGATCAAATCGTGGCTCTGGCGACCGCATTGACACCTACGAGTAAACACGCACCAGGAGCCCAGCTACCTAGCTAGCGCTGGCGCTGCCCAACCACGTTTCCTGCAGCACGGGCTTATACGCCACATCGGGCAACGACAATCCCTCTGCCAATCCAGCGATTCTTTTGGGCGATCTTTGCTACTCAAAAAACAGATATCGTCCATCATCTACTTCATCTTTGCTCCTCCGTATTCAAAGCACTTGGTACCTGCATTGATGCCCAGCAAATGGCTGTGTGGGTACGTACCACAATGTGCGGCAGGTGGCCCAAGCGGATGACGACGCCGCAGCGGAAAATCTTTGCCATCGTAAATGGCGACCACCACCGCTCAGCCGTTTTCCAAAACTCTAAACCCTTTAGCTGGTAGACGCGCGTAGAGCGACAAGACATCAAGAACAGCAACTGAACAGTGAAGAAACCGTACAATTCCACAAACAAAACCTCCCGTCCTGCCGAATACAGCCTGCGCAGCCGCCCACAACCTTGCTTTCTGGTCAAGAAACACCACAACACGACAGCCCGCGATGGCCATCTCACGGCTGAGGAACCCCTTCAAGCTCGGCACCGATCTATGGGATCCATCCCATCGCTTCGAGACATCATGGCTCCTTAACCCCTGGCTCCTCTTCGCCTGCCGCGCCCTCATCGTAAGACCTCCCCTGCCTCTTCTGTCAACCGTTTCAACAAACGTCCCCCCCAGAACCAGCTTCACTAACAAAAAACACCAGTCCACCTACGCCTTCACCACCCTCCTCTTCGATCTCGGCTGGAACTGCACGCACGCCTCCCAAGGCGGCTGCGAGACCTCGCGGCGCTCTTTTTCCTACTTCACCGTCCTCACCTACTGGGGGCTAGCCTTCTACTTCGCCGTCGCCGCCGTCCACACGCTCACCTACGCCCTCCACAGCCACGCCGCGCTGCTCGACCGCCTCCCGCGCGTCCTGCAGGCGCTTCACTCGCTCTACTACACCACCATTGTCACGCTGCCCTTTCTCGTCACCATTGTCTACTGGGCCGTGCTGTACTCGGCGCCCTGGTTCCCCGTCCGCTTCAACGCCTGGTCCAACGTCAGCGAGCACGCCCTCAACTCGGCCTTTGCGCTCTTTGAGCTCGTGTTGCCGCGCACACAGTCGCCGCCCTGGATTCACCTGCTCTGGCTGATTGTCATTCTGCTGGCCTATTTGGCGCTGGCGTTTGTTACTCTTGCCGATCAGGGCTGGTATACGTACAGCTTCCTGGACCACGACGAGGTTGGTGGACGCGGCTTGGTGGCCGCGTACGTGTTTGGTATCGCGCTGGCCATTGTGATTATATTCGCTGTTGTGTGGGCATTGATTCGCCTCCGAGTATGGGTTACAGAGACCAAGCTTGGTTTTGAGGGCAAGTTTGCCAAAGGTCGTACGGCCCGTACTGATGTCGAGATGGCCGAGGCAGCGCAGAAAGGTCCTGAGCCATAGGATTGTCTCAGACAAATGCTCTAAAACGGCTCGTAGCACCTGCATTTCTCTTCACGTCAGGCACGATGCACACCGACTGTTTCTATAATATCATTTCTGTATGATGGAGTCCAAAATATCTAGATACCCTTTCTTCTAATATACAATGTCGGGTTGTTGTCCCAAGAACCCCTGCGCCTTTTCTGCAAAACCATGCCTTTTCTAGCACTTTAGCGCTGCTCCCTTGCGCTTTTCGTCCTCTCGTATCTCAAACATGACCTGGACTCCAACGAAGAAACAGGTGCATGCAACAACCATGAAGATGACGCCTACACGTAAGAAATGTTAGCCGCTTGGATTCACTTTCATAGCTTGATACGTCCTTCGGAACTGTGCATCACTTACCAGACCAATCATGTAAGATGCCTTTGATAATTGCCTGTAGTCCGTCCAGGCCTAGGGCAAAACCAACCAGGTTGGCAGAAATCATCATGAGAACGTTACCCACGGCGCCAAGGCCGCAGAGCATGCGGTACTGGGTCGGCCTGTTCTCCCAGTCTCGCTTGGGGAAGAAGTATGTCGCTGTCCATTCAGGCACCATGAACAAGACAATCAGCCATCCCCAGATCAAGAGTCGCAGCTTGATGTCGTGCCACAGCGCCACGAAGGTAAAAGCGGTGACAAAGGTGAAGACGGATCGGACGCAAGACTGCCACGATCGAAACGAGGCACCGCCCATGGGCACGTAGAGATAACGGATCAGCCAGCGGTTGTACGAGCGGTGCCATGCTCTCCAGAACAGCTGCGTGCTGTAGTTGTTGCTCACGCAACGCACCATGTTCTCTGGCGGGTCGATGCCGTCGATGAGCGCCCATAGACGGGACAGTCTCCAGGGCAGCAGAAGCTTCAGCCAAATGATGTGCAGGTTCATAAACGAGAGGAGACTCAGTTCCGCCGCCGTGTACTCGCTCCACACGGGGTACGCCTTGCTGATGATGCCGACATAGTTGAAGTGCAGAATGAGCTCCATTGCAAGGAGTACAAGGAGAAATCGGACCGCATAAAGAATGGTTCGGGGTCTCTCGATGCTGGCGGCACGGTATTTAATCTGAGAAATGTAGTCGTTGAACGTGATAATAGGTCCTGCAAAATACAGGGGTCCGTAGAGCACATAGGCGATGTAGTTGCGCATGGAGAAGTCCCGGAGGTCGGCAGGTATCGAAATGCGGTCTCTCTCGGACAGGTTTGCGGGGTCAAGCTGTTTCTTCTTGGGCATATTAGCATCTAATCAATTCTTGCTTGGCTTTCCTAGATCCTTACCTCGATGGAATTGGAGTTGCGTCGCTCGACGCTCCAATAACGGTCCAAGTTGAAGCTAATCAGCCGCAAAACGGTAATATTGAACATGATCTCCCACCGCTTTAGGATGCCGCCAAAGTCGTCGAGCCAGGCGCCCCATTCCATCAGCGTCGAATCGCCAGCCTCGGTCGATGGTGATATGTAGTATGCAGCCCAACGGAGCGGGTAACCGTTGCCAAGCTCATTCGCAAACAGGATGCCAACATTGAATGCCCATGTTGCAACCGGGATATAAGAGCGCGGCAGCTTCGTCGCAATCTGAAAGTTCATGTATAGAATGCCAAACACTTTGAAGGCCGAGATGCCGTGCAGGGCAACAATAAAGATGACGGCAAATATAGAGTCAAACGACGCCCTCTGCTCCATTCGCGTCTCTGCCGGAGACCGCTTGCCGCCATTGGGTTTGTAAAAGGTCTCAAAGACTCGGCGCAGGAGCGGGTGCAGGATCAGAAGTAGCACCAAAAAGGGCAAATTGGCACGAAACGTTTTGTACTGAGCATCTGTGTTGTCGATCTGGCGGCCCGGTACCCAGCCGTCAGAAAGATATGGCGAGAACTTCCACCAGCGAGGATCCGATTCTACAGCAAGGAAACACGAACCTGTTAGCTCGCCACAGCTCCCTGGAGAAGCATCATGTGCTTACCTCTTGACACCCTGAAAGGGATCCAAAACATATAGGGGACCGCTATGATAACCACAAGATAGTAAAGGTAAAATTCTGGTGTGTTCCATTTTGACGGCCCGGCTCGGCTCTCGTTCTGAGCCGCGGCCTCACGTTGGGCGACGGGGTCGTTGCGCGCCTCGATGACCGTCTTGTAGGGAGTGGACGACGCCGTTTTGAAGCGCGTGTCGAGCGTATCGACGTCGTAGATACGACCCAAGAAAGAAAAGAGACCCATTGTGAGAAGTCTGGGTCAGTACACGTTGCTTCAGGTCATAATGGAAGGAAACAATCCGCAGGCGAGCAATTCGGTGTGTCGTAAAGGGAGCGGTAGGGGCAGGTAGCACAGCTGCTTGGAGATGGATGGTACGTGTCTCGTTGGTTGCGCGACGTGGGGATTGGAATTGGGGGACCCCTGATTGCCCTGATTGACAGGCCTCGGCACTGCCCTGCGGAGCCTGAATACGAGACAGTGTCAGCGCACAGTATATTCATACGTCATCGCAATATTGGCACTGTCTCGCTGCCCTCGTGTAAGTCTTACGCTGGCGCCAGCACTGTAATAATCATGCAAAATGTTGATGTTATACATACTATTGGTTCCATTATTCCAAAATACGGTCTTTTTCTAAACATTTTTCTCCCATTTCCATTGAGCCGCTCGTGAAACTTCTCACGCAGCCAGCCAAGCACAACGCTTGTTCATTACACAGCACCCAGTGCAATAACTCTGTAGAGTGTACAATGTCGTGCAGAAGTGACAGCCAAGAAGATAATTTCTCCTTAAAAATGACTTGTTAAACATTATCCGCCACATGGAATAGACTGGTTCTCTGCTTGTAGGACCGGCCTGCCAAGCCATCACATGGTCGCAAAAGGGGAACCTGTGTTTGACCAAGTGCAAACACGGCAAGATGCCTCCGACGGCCTCTCTTGCCTCGCCTCTCTCCCGCCGGTAAGAAAATGTGACGAGAAACTGGGTAAAATCTCTTCACTTTTCTCGAACCTAAGGTGCCGAGGAAGCAAAGTTTATTCATTCCTCCGGTTCTCAGCAGACGACAGATGCGGCCGGGTTTCGCTGTGCGTGTTACACAGCCCAACGGACGCCACGATAAATTTTATTAGACTCTACGGCCATGGGATACAACTTTTACCCAGAACCTACTTGCTACGAGCATTGGGCATACAAATAGCTGAAGCGAAGAGGCAAAGAAACACCGAATTCCCTTGATCGTCGTGCTCCCAACCGATTACACCCAAGCACTGTCGCACTGCGTTTTTCCTGGCCAATTTCACTACAAGCATCGATCCCGAAAAGAAAGTTTCTTTACAAGCAGGATTTTAAGAGCATTTGCAACTACACCGACTTTTGGACGAAATGTGCGAAGTCAGCTTGACAACGTGCATCGGCTGCCGTCGAATATTCCAGGTACAACTTAACCACTGCCTTCCGATCAAGCGGCTCCTTCGAATCAAGGAGTCGACCCCTTTCAAGATCGCCTCGTCTTTCAACTGGTCGCCTATGCAGGGATGCAGCGGCCTACAGATCCATTCGACAATACAGCACTCGATATGCTCCGCATGTCATGAACGTCACGCTGAGGGCAGACCGGAAGAAGTGTCTGATGCGCTCAGCGCTGTCGAGAGCAGCGAGGGCTCAGAAACCAGCAACAGCCCGGGATCATCCCGCGATGGACCTGTTGCCATTACAAGTTCGACAAGAAGTCGGCACGGTCAAGGATCTGCTCTTGAATCGAGACCCACGACTACTCCGGCCAGCAATATTTGAAATTGCACGCTGGACGTGATGCCTCGTTCGGCTCGTCGACGGGCAGAAACCGCATTTTGGACGGATTGTATACGCATAGCACCTGATTTTCGCTTGTGCATTTGAGCGCTATGGGCCGGTTAGTTTGTACTCCATAGTCTGGTAATAAATCATGTTCAAGCTCAAGTAACTTTGCCGCCCATCATCACTCACATTGTGACCAAACGATAGACATTACCTGCCCAGGGGTGGCGCCTTATGTGACTGTATTACTCTGACGGCAAAGTGCCATTCATCGACTTTTCCCTGTTCGGCGGCTGTCACAATGGGGTGAGATATCCCAAGGCATGTCATCCTGCCATTGGATGAAGCGGTCATATTACCGTGGTCTCCTACGCACCGAAGGTAGTAGACAAGGAGTGCAAAAGATTGGACGAAAAAACGGGGCGTAGGAAGAGGAAAACGCGTGTCTGCATGATGCGAATGCCGGATTCTAGCCCGACATTTCGATGTCCGCCACGCGGAGCATCACCCCACACAGTCGGCTCTAGCACGGCGCATCGCCGTAAGTGGTATTGAAGCGAGAAGCGGACTCAGCACGCGCAGTAATGACAGGATACGAACAAAAAGGGGTGGATCTAATAGCTCCTCTTTGTAAATATACTTGTTTTCGACACGGGGTCACTATGCAAGAATGAAGGCAAGAAAATCAGACAGAAAAGTGTTCGATCCTGGTGCTTGACCCGGCACTAACGCCGACCCAGCGGTGACATTCGTTCCCGCACCACGACAGCGCCACCTTTGCTAACATCGGCCAACTTTACGTCCCTGGCCGTGTATGAGTACAAGGTTGTTTTCTGGCGCCCGATGCACCCACATCCGGACCGGTGATAACGATGCGGCCGTTGCGTTGTTTGTCCGCGCCGTACAGCTTGGCAACTCCTTGGGCTTGATCGATTGCTAAGCATTTGTCGCGACGCCTGGGGAGTCATACAGTGCCCGCTCGTTCACTTTACATTATATCGAGATTGCCTCTTTCCGCCCTTCGTTGTGTGCCCTTGTTGCTCGCTCCCTCGCTCATCGTTCATCGTTCATCGAGCCCACCACAGCCTCGTTGCAAGCGTCATTCGCGCTCCCCGTTGAAAGCCTATTTCAACCTTTCCTTGCGCGTACATTTATATCATCTGGTAACAGATAGCACGAGCGTCTGAGAAATTGTTTGTTCAATTCATTGATGCAGATGGTAGCCAGTCGGCCGGGCCGTATGGGTACGTTGAGTACACTTTGTCGTCTTTCGTTTCTGACATGTGTAATATTCTACAGCCAAAGATCTCCCACAGAGGATTCGTAAGACTCCCAATTCAGATTATCAGTCAAAACTGCTTCGGCACTCCCAACAAATAGGAAACGACGTCACTGGGTCGTGTCAGATGGCAGCGACATTGCACGAAATCCTTGCCAGCCCGGGTGAACAAAGCTCCTCCTGCAGACCAGACAGATCTCCCAGCAAGGCTTCATCGCCTATTCGAACGAGGCAAAAGTCCAACATTGCACCGATTCGCAGAGAATATAACGAGACGGGAGATGTGACGCAAAGACGCCCGTCTCGTAAACCTACACCGCCGATTACAACCGCCACTGGTACCACCTACAAGCCCCAACACGGTGATGATAATGGCGTAACATTGCAACCAGAGCCCGCAAATCGCCAGAATATACACCTCTCGCAAAATTCGTCAAGTGAGCTCCGCCGCCTCATGCACGACTTGGAGCAGCTCGCCGCGGCCAGTTCAAAGCGAAATGTAGATAACGATATATGATGGGATGGTTGCTTAATACTTTTCAATGGTACCGGAGAAGGCAGTATCAACCATGGTAGTATTGACTTTTGTCGAGTTTTTTCATGTTACGGGTCCCGTCAGGGTAAAATTATATGTGGTGAAGGTAATGCCCCGGAGTCGCGCGGCTGGTACTGTGGAGACAAGCGCGTTGGATACGCCTGTCTCTCGAGGCGCATTTTGACACGGCTTTTCCGATCAGCAGCGGCTCGTGGTTGGCAGAGTGGCAGGTGAATTTAAAATCTTTAATTGGGCCATAAGGTTTTCATTTCTGTTGATAGTTGAGATTTTAAGAGATGTTTCGCTCCCGAGTGCTCTGTATTCCTGTGGCGTTTCGGTGCACAATTAAGGCGTGTAAGCGGTGTAGCTCTGACTGTCAGCAATCAAGTACATTCTCAACCAGGCCCCAATATCCAATAGATGGCATCATAGGCTTCTATAGCATATTAAAATGTAAATTCATATCAATACAGGAGCCCACGAACCGAGAATCCCCACCAATTGTGCAAGTAGCAATGCGGGATGTGTATAGGGTAGTCTCAAGCCACTGCGGGTATCGCGAATTCACAGGATGACTCAATGGCTTAAAGCTGAAGACTGGAAGGGCGCATGTCACCGGCTTGTCATTTCAAAACGTATATACTCCGATTCTAGCTGTGGCGTATTATATATACTAGAGTGCCTTCTTTTCCCCAACGAGGCATTTACTTCCAGAATCATGTTTAGCAAGGTATTCACACAGACAGCCCGCCCAATGTACAAGTCCATCTCACTCATCCTCTCCCCCTTCCACGCCGGGCGTCACAACGTCGGCCCAGGACGTGGACCAAACTACATCCTAAGTCGTGGTCTCCAATCCGAGCTGACATCCAGCTGCAACCTGCCCGTCACCATCAGTGAAGTCGAGCCCGTAGACGACAAGGACGGCGAGATTGCGCAGACGTTTGAAATCTTTCGCCGCGTCGCCGCGCTCGTCTCGTCCGCCAAGCAAAACGGCGCCTTCCCCGTCGTCCTGACGGGCAACTGCAGCGTCTCCGTCGGCGTGGCCGCGGGCCTGCTGCGCGCAGCTGATGGCGGCGGAGGAAGCGCGGCGGCCGACCTGGGGTGCGTGTGGTTCGATGCCCACGACGACATCCACACCCCGGACACCATCACCAGCGGCTACGGCGACTCGATGGCGCTCTCGCTGCTGACAGGCGCGTGCTACAAGCGCATGCTGCAGTCGGTGCCGTCGTACCAGCCGCTGGACCTGCGGAGGTTTGTTCACGTCGGCCTGCGAGACGTTGACGAGCAGGAGCGGGAGCTCGTCCGCGCGGCCGGGCTGGACGTCATCTGGGGTGGTGATGACAAGCCAGCTGATTTTGCGGAGGCGTTGTCAGCGAGGTTACAGGAGAAGAAGTTCGCTTCGACAATGGTTCATGTCGATTTGGATTCGCTGGATGCGTCTGTGGGCCACGCCAACAAGTTTGCGACTACGGGCGGGCTACTTGTCGACGATCTCACGCGCTGCTTGTCTGAGGTTGCTGCTCACACAGAGCCAGAGTCTCTAACTCTCGCGTCGTTTGACCCGTCCTTTGAAGGTGCAGACGGCATTGCGGACGCGGCTATCAAGGCGGCAAAGAGCTTTCTCGGAGCTGTACTTAGTCAAAAATGAGGCACAAGTAGAATAATGTACCACTGTACAAAACAAAAACGTGCCATTAATAAGGGCATACTTTTATAAAATTACTACAAAATTTCCAAACGCCATGTACAGTAATGTCTGCAGCACATACATAACTTACATGTGCCGTAGCACAAGATTTATACATGAATCGTGAAAGCCAAAGGCGCTCGCTCCACCACCGCAGAAAAAGTGGACGTTCCAGCCCAGTGGGCTGCGCCAACTTGATAAGCATTAATTAGCGCAGCTTTCAACAACTCGGAGTGGTCTAGTTGGATAATGGCGTTCGGCTGTAATTGATCAATTGTCACCGAAAAGTCGGCGGTTCGACTCCGTCCTCTGAGATTTCTTTTTTGGTCTTCTTTTTTGAAGTCCCAGCGCGGCCTCGATAACGTGAGAGCTTGGTGGCTTGGCCGTTTTTTTTTTTTGCGCTGCCACCTTCGCTAGCGCTAGCGTTTCGGCCGTGCACCCCTATTAGAGCGCCACTCCAAGACATACGTGCAGTACCTGCAGGACAGCAGCGAGCGCCTGCTCGTAGAACATGAGACGAAAGGAACTCTTACAAAATTAACTACCAGAAAAGAAGGCATGCAACAGAGAAATGCGGCGACCTATTACATGTAGATGTCCAAATTCTTTTAATTAAGACACTAAAACCTAATCCCAAAGACCTTGAAATCCCCATGCCATTGTTTAAAGGAACTCCCATGTAAAAGATAGAACACGACACTTTACCAGGCGTCGCTTTCCCAAGGTGGTCAGTCACCCAACGAGCGGGAGAGTTTACCCTTGCCGTGCGCAGCGCTATCCAGTTGTTATATCACTGGGCCACTCGCCAGTTGTCGATCGGCCATACGTAAGAATAATCCCCAGCGTCTTCCAGTCCTTCTAGCACAAAGTTTCGTTCAAAGGTTGTAAAGGCAAACAAAAACAACAACTCCAGTGGCAACACAACTCCATCGCTTTGTAAATCCGTGGCACGTAAAGACGTCAAATAGTCCAAAAATAAAATAAACAGGTGGCCCAGCGGGAAAACCCCATGGACCAAAAAGAAGAAAAGAAAATAAGTCAAGTCATATGGACTGCACAGAGCACGCGCTGCTTTAGAGGGTATATGTAAAATAAAAAGTTAATAGCTGAAATCAACATTGGCCATGGTCGGTATCGCCGTCTTGTTGTCGTTGGAATTATTGTTGTTGCCCGTGTCCGCGGCATCATGTACAGTGATTGTTGACGAGGAATCGCCCAGCGTCGTGCCGGTACTGCTGGCTTGCGATGCCGTCGCCTGCAGCTCGTGGCCAAGAGGGGGAATGGCACTCGGTGACCAGCCCTCGTCGACAATCTGCTGGAAGCTCCAGCTGGGTTCAAAGTTCTTGCTTTCCCAGGCATGGTGGACACGCTCATACATTTCGTCAATCTGTTCCAGGCTGATCTTGCTCGTCTCGTAGACCATGCACCAGACAAACAAGACGCCCACGACGCAGAAAGCACCCCAGATGAAGAAGATTTTGGGGCCGAACCCGGCATTACCAGGGCCTTCATCGACCATGAATGGGGTGCTGTAAGCGATGCCAAAGTTGAGAATCCAGTTGGCAGCTGTCGAGACGGACATTGCCTTGGCTCGAATCTTGAGAGGGTAGATTTCCGACGTGACGACCCATGCGACGGGGCCCCACGAAGCGGCAAAGAAGAAAATATTGAGCGAGCAAAAGACAACGAGGATATTTTGCGATACGACTTTGAGGCTGTCGCCTGCGGCCGTCGTAAAGGTGGCCATGATCAGCTGGCAGGCGGCCATGCCGGTAGCTCCTATCATCAGCAACTTCCTGCGGCCCCAAGACTCGATGATGAGCAGGCCGGGGATGGTCGAAACCACATTGATGACATTGATGATGAGTGATTTTGTATATGGGCTGTTCACGCCAGCGCGGCCGAAAAAGGTCGTGCCATAGTACATGATGAAGTTGATGCCGGTCAGCTGCTGCAGCATCTGCAGACCGCAGCCAGTAAACGTGCGGCGGCCAAGGTGAGGCGTGCCGGTAAAGAGGTCTTTATACGATGCCGGACCCAGAGTAAGTTCGTATTGGTGGTTGGCAATCATTTCATGCAGCTCTTCGATGAGAGCGGGGTGCGTAATGTCCAGTCGCCGTAAGCGACTCAGCGAAAGGCCGGCGGCTTCTTTTTGTCCCGTCTTGACAAGGTAGCGAGGAGTTTCCGGCAAAACAAGTAGGCCGGCGGTGAGGATGAGGGCGGGAACGAGTTGGAGGCCGAGTGGGATTCGATATGCGGATGAGTTTTTGATGGGTGATGTTATGATGTTTATGACAGAGGCCGAAAGCAATCCGACGGTTATACTGAGTTGGTAAGCGCAGACGAGAGTTCCACGTATCCATTTAGGGGCCATTTCGGACTGGTACATGGGAACGAGGACGGATATGGCTCCGACGCCCACGCCGGCAAGGAATCGTCCTGCCAGCAGCATGGGAATAGCGGTAGCGCAGACCTGGAAAATGGCGCCGATGCAGAAGAATCCGACGGAGAGGACGAGGGATTTGCGACGGCCAAAATAGTCACCTACTGGGGCGGCCAGGAGAGCGCCCAGAGCGGTACCAGCACTCAGGATTGCGACGATGATGGACGAATCCTGGGGGCAGATGTTGACATCCTTTTCATACGTCTGCGGATACCCTTTGCAACTGCGTGCAAACTGCCGTTTAAATTCATCCATGGCCAAGATGCCATTTATAGCGCTGCAGGACAAGTTAGCGTGTGCTTGCGTAGAGAGAGTAGCGTGACGGGAGTATTGGATGGTAGCAAGCGGGGGGTGTGCAGACGACATTTGACGACACATCGAACCGTTTTGGTCATGTCCGTTCAACATCGCAGCGTCCAGCATTCGTGGATCCTTTTCCCGATACACACCAAAGATACAACCGTCCGCGGCCGGCTTACCCAGTATCGTAGCCAAATAGTAGACCTCCAGAAGCGACAAAGAGGCCGACCATGATTGCCGGTGCCGACGAGCCAGCGACACTGTCGGGCTTGTGCCAGCCCATGGCGATAGCCATGGTGTCGAAGTTGGGCCTTTCAATCCACGGTAAGGGTTGGTGCGAAGGCGATGTGCGCCGTAGTGAAGACCCGGGGCGGCGACCGTTTCAAGCAATGAACGAAGCCCCGGTGGGCGAGAGGCGAGAGCGAGGCGACAGCAAGCGGATGCAGAACGGGGATTTCGGTCGGTTGGCGGTTCGGTGTCGTCGATGAACGGGCTGATCGGCGGCGACACGAGACGAGGGCCTTATGGCAGCGTAGGCGGAAGCCCGCGACGTTGGCGAGGAGCGCGGCGAGCAATAGGCGATGGTGAAGACGGCCGAGCGGGTGATGTGCTGAGCGCGTAGATGGGCGTGCGAGCGTGCGTGCGACGGTCGAAGGGGCCAAGGCGAGATAGATGGACGAGTCGCAAACAAGATGACGGACGCCGAAAAAACAATACAAGATCAAGATCGCTGGACGGCAAGGCGGGCGAGGTGAAGGAGAGGAGTAGGGAATCGGTGAGGACTGGACTAAGAATGGGATATAGTGGAGTTTGGGTTTGGATTTGAGGGAGGAGGAGGCGAGGAGGGAAAGGCAAAAAGGATCAGGATCAGGTCAGAGGGGGTGGGAATGGGTATGGTATGGGCATGGGCATGGGGGGAGGGCGGGATGGGTGAAGCGGGTGACTCTGGGGGGAGGGAAGAGGAGAGGATGGATGGATGGGCGCCGGCCCTGCCCAGTTTCTGGCTGGCTTGGCTTGGCTTTGCTCTGGGCTGGCCTGGGCTGGGGCGTCGCCCGCCAGAGCAGGGCCCCGGGACAGGCTCAGGCTCACCTGAAAGGGAGCTGGGGTGATGAGGAGTGAGGAGGGAGCAAGCACCGGCCAGACCAACCAGGCAGGCCAGTGCGGGTGTGGGTGGCAGTTCGAGTCGCCAACGTTGAACAGCACGCCGCCAGAGACAAGACAGACAGGTCACGGCTTGAAGAAGCAGGGATCGGCAACGCAGATGACAGCTGATTGGACCGCTAGTGTCGTTAGGGCGCTGTCATTGGCCCTCCTGTCAGCAAAGGCGGGCCTGTCGGGCCCCACCCTCCCTCGCTGGACGCCTTGCCTGGTTTGGCGCTGGCGGCTTGTCACACAGGAATGTACTGTGCGCACTGGTTGTAGGTACCAACAGTACGAGAACCTTGGGTACTCGTCGCCTTCTGCTCTCTTTTTCATTTGCTCCTAATGGTACAACTTTTTCTTTTAGAGGCGGGTGGGCGGTGCGTTGCAGCGGTCACCCCGCTTCCCCGGAGTTGGGAAAGCTTACTGCAAATGTGTGGACGCGCCATCTGTGCGCAGGTAAGTACGAGTAGGTACTCATTCTCGTGGGTACCTGCACAGAGTGTCTACAGCGACAGCGCTTGTACCGACCCATGCTGAAAAACGGCTTTCGGTACGGAATCCGGAGTACGAGTACCTTCAACGGATGTTCTCCGACAAGGGCTTGCCCCCTACATACAGCCGGCCAACATGAAGACATTTTGCAGCCACATACATGCGTGGTATGTACATTTTTCAGCAGATGTGGCCAGCGAGGCAATCCTCTACCACGAAAAAGCTGCCCATCGTACGAGTTTGCTGACGCAGTGCACATCATCACCCCAAAAGCGACACGTTCGTTGCGCACAGCTTGCTCGCCACTGCAGAAGTGCCAGTACTCGTACATGGGCGAGTGCCGCCGTCAGCATCCAACGTACTCCGGACCCAGTTGTCCACGGAACAGCTACGAGCGCTACCGTACTACATAGTATAATTCCGGAGCAAAAGACGCAGCGCAGTGGAGGACGGACAAGGGCAACGGGGAACGAGTACCCTTCTTGCTGGCTTCGGCTCCGAGAACAACTGATTTGCTACAGGGAGGGGTTCCGCTAATCCTCCCACTGGAGCTCTCAACTGGAGACGCAAAAGATGCAGTGGACAGGGCTACGGAACTAGCAGACAGAGCTAGCAGATGCCTACCTACCTAGTGCAGTAAGGCGCCAGAGGAGAATCCTAGACTCGACTCAAGGATGGATCAAACCCGCCGGGCCAGCCAACCCCACGAGCGTGACATCGGAGGGCCGTAGATCGATCTGGCCTGCCATGGCCACCGCCCAAATGGAGCGAATTGGGCGAGACGTTTGTCGACGGCGTCGGCTGAAACGGACGAGACCAAGGATGGGGACTGGTGAGCTACGCAGAGGGACGCAGAGCGAGAAAAAAGCAACAACTCGTTTCTTCACGAGCGAGCGCCTGTTGGCGATGGCAGTCGACGCTTGTTTCACGAGTGAGCTCACCAACGAACGCCACGAGGACCTGCTCTCTCTCCCTCTCCCTTTATTCATCTCGCCTTGTGGCAACAAAAACCTGGCCCTGCAGCGAGTAGAATCGACTGTCTATGGATTGATTACTCTATACGAAGCACAAGCGCAGTCATTAGCAGCATATCTGTCATCATTCGCATCTCGTTTGTTGCCCGCCAACCACTCTCTCCATCGCCTGGCCTTGCGCCGGTCCAGCCCATCCACCCTCCACAGTCCAGAGCACCACAGTTTCGACTCGTCTGACCCAACTCTGGGCTGCTCATCCCCAAACCGGCGCCGCACCTCTCTCATGCGTGGCGGAGGGTCCAGCGTATTAGCTGCAGCACCCGTCAGCAAATTACGGCACCACAACGACGCCCCCGTTGGCGCTCTCGCCAGGCCCCAAGGCAAGAGTCACGACGCCGGCTGGGGTTAGAGGTGGAACGGTGGCGCTTTGCTCTCTTCGCTACGACCACGGCGGCTTGTCTTCTCTTGCTCAACTTATGTCCGGGCAACAGAGTGCCGGCCCTCGGGCTTCGTGGCTTGTCCTCGCAGGCATGGTATTGAAGCCATGTACTATGTACTCTGAGGGCTGGCCTATAGTACGGCGCTTGCGGGTTATACAGACTACTTTATTCAGCAAGCCTATTATTACCTTCATCCACCGACATAAGCCCTGCGGAGCCCGGCACTTGCGTTCTCGGAGGAAGAGCCCAGTAGGTACTCGTGCGCAAGCCGTATTTTCCTTGTTCGAGAAAATACTGTGTGCAGTAAGGAAGAGGTACGGACTACGGAGTACTCGTAGCACAATGGAATACTGTTAGCCCAGTGGTGGCCGCACGTCTACCACTGGGCAGTGTGCAGCGCCCGCAAGAGCAAGCAGCCACCATCACCGACCACCACCACTACCACCGCCAGCGTCCAACATCGCTCTACCTATTGTCGCAGTATTCATTCACCCAAGCTTCTTGGCCCGATCCTTTTTCGTCTGCCAATCCAGCCCAAGCTCTCCTCTCCTACGCGTAGAAAGGCCTTTTTCTTTTTTTGCCCTTTTTTTTTCTCTGACACAAATGTCTCAGCCCATTCGCAGCGCCCGCTCCGACGAGCATTCCAGCACGCATATCTCGGGACCCTCAGCTAAACAGGCCCTTTGCCGACGGCCAAACCTCTGAACCGAAATAGCTCCTATTAAGCCGCCCAGGACCGTCCCCAACGGCGTCTGCCTAAAATTACTCGTGCGACGCTCGCTCGCTTGTGCGCCTTCTGATGACCCTCCCTCGAGTTCCTGCCCATCGCCCGTGGACGCTCGATCGATTCAGCCCGAGGAATGCCAGGAATGAACGTGGCTCTTCCTAACATTAGAAACCGCGAAGAGTGTGGCAGGGAAATTTCGAGTCACAGTGTAATTAGCCCACTTGCCACTTGCTTCTAAAATCGCCTCCCCCCATGATGCAACGAAGTATCGGGACTCTCGGGTGAATTATCGTCGTCAACGACAACCAACATGACACAGGCCGTAGGCGAACCATCCTTAAACAACCACCCCCGACGTGCTATTCTCGCCATACCAAGATCTGTCAGCACAGAGCCTCGTCGAGCTCTAGGCGCCTTGCTGGCCCTTTGCCACTAGTTCCGCGCCGTCTCGTCCTCTTGCGTCCCCTTTTCGTGCCGGCGACGTGCGGGGGGAGAGGTCATCAAGGCACTAGTTCCACTGCAAGTTATGCGTGTAGTCGCAGGTGGCTTGACCACGGCCTACCACACTTCTTTTTTTCGTGCCGAATCTCCCTGCAGCGGCTCGAGTCACCTATTTGCTCAGACCAACCAGGTTGCGTGCGCGCCACAACGTGAAGTTGTTGACTGCCAGGTACCGGTGAATGGATGATGGACGCCGCTTTTACACGGCGCGGTCATCAAGGAGCAGCTACTATTAGCAAGTTATATCGATATATAGACAGCCCGACTACTATAAAATTGCAAATCTAGATTTATGATATTACAAAGACAATTCAAGTCGTTTCTCGATGCGGGATATCTGGTATCCCAACTACGGTGTGCCATATATTGCACTGCATCAGCTCACCCGACGGAGACTGTAGACCGACAGGTTCGCTACATGGCTTAACGGTGTTTGTAAAGCGTTCTCCGCACAGAAAGTCCATTCAATACGTAATATGAAATACTCTACTGTACACTAGAATAGGGAATAAAGAAACGCACGAGCCTCATGCGCACGCTGAAAATTCAGTCGGTTGGTCGAACGGTGTTTGCCTCACTTACACAGCAAACACTACTCTTTGATCACTGCCCAGCCATATCAGATACCGCCATTCAAAGCACAGAGCTTCTACAGGGTAACAGGTTCGATCATGTGTAAATGATATTTCGACAGACGAATAATGAAGCATGCATCGTTGCTTCAATATGTAGATGTGAAAAGTATAAAGTGAGGAACCCTCGCCGCAATCCTCAATTATACTCATCACATCTTACACTATTTACCTCGAACAACATATTACACAAAATACAACTTTCAAGAACCGAGTTATTGTTTAAATAAAAGTTAGTTCATAAACCCCTCTTGCGCAGTGGCAGGGCGACAGTGCGGCAGTTCATAGAGAAACACTGCCTCAGCGCACTCGCATCAACCCCCCACGTACTTTACAAAACTTGCTGACTATTTTTTTCCATCTTCAAGATGCACATCATCAGCTCCATCTTTATCCTCGCGGCCATCCCGCTGAGCCTCGCCAGCCCGATCGAAACGCGGGATGAGTGCGTCCACAACACTGACTGGGACACTTACATGTACTGCGGGAGCCACGACGGATTCCCAGCCCTTGTACGTCTGCCCCTCCCCCATGATAAATATTCGTCTTATTGTTTCTGGGCTAACGAAATTGAGCAGATGGATTGCAAGACTCGCAAGGTCAGATGGCCGTGCTGGAATGGTACTGTGTGCCGGAAAGGCTGGTCGCAAACGGGTGCGCCTTTCCTCTACTGCGCCTACCCGTGAAAAGTTATCGGCAAAGTTCATGCTTGAGAGTATTGTGAACAAGTGATATATACCCTTCAGCGCAATATAGACGTATGAAAGTGTTCAGCTCTCCAGGCGCTTCACAGTTTCCATGTGCTCAGGTTACAGTGTCAAGTGCCAAGTATCAAGATAGCCCAATATACAGACTCTTTTTTTCATTGCATTCTTAATGAATACGGCGTAACTTTACCTTTATTCCACAGTTGTGTCTCTCTTATAGAGAAATGCGCCGCCATATCACGATGTGCAATGATACAGAGCTGGCGATGAACCCGGTCCAACCTCCAGTACACTTTGGCAGCTCATCTACAAAATCCTTATATACGACTCCATCTCTCAAGCATTTGCTTACCCTACTACCCACCACCAAACCAGAAGTCATCTCAAGTAAAAAGCGGCGACGGCGCTAGCTACCCAGTCGCGGCGCCACAAACTGCAGGCCCCAACCCCCAAACCACCATCCACGCTCCTGTGGCGGCACCCAAATCTCCCTGCCCAGCGCCGCCACCGCCATTGCCCAGTCAAGCCAGCGTCTACACATCAAACAAAGACGGGCCGAGTCAAGCTTCCAGGGAGACTTGGTCGCGCCATAGTAGACATGGCGGCCTTTTTTTGGTAATGCGTGGCGGTGACTCGATTTGTTCACTCGCAGCTGGCGAGAACGCAACGATGGATCCGTGATGACAGTGTCATTTTTCAAGCTGACGGGCCTTGCGCCAAGCTAACTACTTACGGGAGCTGTGGTGATATTGAGTGTATCGACTTCAAGTTAGCTTACTGTTCAGCAGTAAGCAGAAACGAGTGCCGGGTCAGTACCAAAAGGATATGTAAGCGCTAACACGAGCATGGGGGACCCAGCAGCGGTAGCCGGGATAGATGGCCCTAGCTGGCAAACTATTGAATTTGTACTTCCATTGCCATGTCTCCGATAAAACCGATGTATGGTACCTGGTCGTGCATACATACTATGTACGTACAGCTGCCGACGCCGGCTATTTGCTGGACGCGGAAGTTCGGGAGTCGGTACTGGTGGTGACACCTTTGTGCAACTCTATTGAAACGGGTAAATTGCAGCACCTGTGGCTTTAAATAAGCACTCATTTCAAAAGTTTATACTTAAGTATCCAATAATGAAGAAAATATGCAAGACGGCTGTATGCAAATACTCCAAAAAGTCAACTTTTTTGTCTCCACGATCGACGGCAGTTCGGCGCTACGCTTATACGCAAAAAGATATGATTCTTATTTATACACGTGATTAAAGTTGGGAATTTGTTCTTTTTAATGTATGCCAAGTAGAGAAAGTGTATTTATTAATGCAATGTGAGCCAAAACAAGGTCCCCAGTATTATATCGACGCCAAAGTAAGAATAGCACAGGACCAACTCCGTGCCAACCAACATCACGCATGATACTCTTCCTCCCCTACCAAGATCAAGCCCTACGCTCCGCTTCAAAGGGAATATACGCCAAAACATCATAATCTACAGGCATCTTCCCCCTCGCCCGCCCCGGACGCCCCCGCCCACGCCCATCCAACCTCAACCTCGCAGCCTCCACCACCGCAAACGAACCCAGCCCATCACGCACATTCTCCTCATTCTCCGCCGTCCTCTCATCCACGCCATCATCATCATCATCCTCACTCCCATCGGTCAAATCATTCAGCAAGCCATAAATACTCACAAACCGCCCCTCCCGCGCCGTAAACGCCGTAGCACACCGGCCCGTCAGCTCCCACCTTGCCACGAGGTGTGCGCACTTGATGCCGTAGTCAATGACATATACCGTCGCACCCGGAAACATGGAGAGCCCCGCGAGGACGTCCACAACCTCGCCGCTCAGCTCGTCGTCGCTGTCCGCGGTAGTAAAGACGTTAACGCCCCATGCAGCGTCGTACTCGACGGCCACATTTCCCAAAGAGTCGCTGTAAAAGGTTTCGTCCCCGATGCGCAGGTAAGTGACCAGGTTGCGACCGAGGGACGCCAGCTGCCTCGCGGAGAATATGAACAGGTCCTGGCCAGGAAAGACGTTGAAGAAGTGCGGTGTATCGCTCGGGTTGTCGTGCAGTACGCCGGTGGCGGAGAGCCTCTTTTTGCGGCGCGCGCGGTGTCTGCGGGTACCGGCTGGCGTGTTTCCAGCAGCGAGATTTGCGTCCAGTGCGTAATTGTAGATATTCCCTTGCCCGATGGCAGTGAAGTGCGTAAGCACGCCGTTGCTGGCTTTCGCGCTGCCGACGGCCCTGTTCCTATCCGCAGCCGTCTTCATCATGAGCTCCCGTGATTCCTGACAGGCGTTCCACAGCCCATTATTGGTGAATGCGTTGTGATTGCACGTATAACCAGAAGGAAACAAGTCGCTGGTCGGTGAGCAGAGCTGAACATGAGAAGAAGCAGCGAGCGAATCGCCGTCAAAGCACGGTCCGATACCAAAGTAATGCGCCAGCGGACCCGGAGGCGCTTCGATGGCATACTTCCATATTTCCAGACGAATTTCCACCGGGAGCCGGAAGAAGCTGGGAAACGAATGGTCCATTTTGCGTCGGTACGGTGGATGAAAGCGACTGATTGCTTCAAGCGAGAGGACCGGTTTGGTGTAATCTGTAGTGATTTTCGACATGAGAGAGATTTGCCATCAAAAAGGCGTATTTATCACACTCCAGCAAAAATGTAACATCAAGAAGAAGGAGAAAAGGCTTTGGTGAAAAGGGAGTGGCTGGCACATATGGGCAAGGCAAAAGGCCCTTCAGTAAAGCTTGAATATTGAGTTTGCTGGCCGCAGCGGCTGCGTGCATATTTACCTTCATGCTGCAAGAACTTACCTGTCGTGAATTCCCACTGCTCTGGCACGACTTGACAATAGTGAACAAAGGATACAGGGCTTTCGCAGTGTACGCAATATATTGGACACAAGACGATTTGCCATGTTAAGGCATTTTAACGTTGCACAAGAGTATTCACAAGACAGGGACGAGTAGCTATGTGTATGCATGCATGTATTGCTATCTGTACAATGGTCAAATGACTACAAAGGGAATATAATAAATAAAACATAAGCAAAAAAAGTCCCAAATAGCGCCATATTGCCCATAGAGTAACCGCCCTCTGGGCTGGTTACATTGGGGGGATATTTTCTCCTTCTAAAATTCGTCACCCATCAAAGTTGCGCAATGACGCCTTACTCTATATGCTATATGAGCAAGCCATCAGTTGTTGTCTCTTCCCAATTACTCGCATTTACAGCTCGAGGCTGGGGGTCTGGCCCTTGACGCGGCCAATGACCTGCTCGGGAGCGTACTTGGGAATGACCTCGTCGTCGTGAAGCATCTCAAACTCCTCGGTGGCGTCACGGCCCATGAAGTTCATGATGGCCTGGGGACCACCGGGGTGCTCGTCGAGCCAGTTGGAGAGGTCCATGACGACACCCTTGACAACGACCCACAGGTCGCCCTTGGTGTTGTGCTTGGCAACCTCGTCCATGGTGTACTCCTTCTCGGGGATGGAGAACTCCTTGGGGGAGGGCTTGGCGGCCGGGGCAGCGGCGGGAGCAGCGCCGGCAGCAGGAGCGCCAGCAGCGGCAATCTGGGGCTGGCCAGACGAGGCACCGCCGTTGGCCCACTCGACGGTCAGCTTGCCGGGCGACGAGGGGTCGAGGTGCAGGGAGATCTGGCCCAGACGGGCAGCACCAGAAGCCTGGCCCTGAAGAGCCTGCTGGAAGAGGTAGCTGCTGGCAGTGTCACCGGCAACACGGCCGTAGACGACACAGCCCAGCAGAGAAGAGCCACCAAGACGGTTGGCACCGTGGACACCACCAGCCAGCTCACCGCAGGCAAAGAGACCCTCGAAGGGCTTCTGCTCCTTGTTGAGGACCTGGGCCTTGTCATTGATCTCGATACCACCCATGGTGAAGTGGAGGACGGGCTCCATGACGGCGACGTGGAAGGTGTCGTCGACGTCGAGGGGCATGTTGTGGAAGAATCGCTTGCCCCAGGGGTCCTTCTCCTTGCCCTCGGCAATGGCGTTGTACTTGGTGAAGGTGCTCTGGAGGTGCTCGGGGGTGCAGCCAATATCCTTGGCGAGCTCCTTGCCGGACATCTTCTTCATGAGGCCACGGCCGGAGTAGTGGCGGGTGTGGAAGTCGAGGACGTTGGAGGCCTTGGAGTTGAGGATGAGGCGGATGGGGAACTTGCCCTTGTCCTTCTCCTTCCACATCATGCCAGAGACGTAGTCACGGTGTCCGAGCTCGTCGCAGAAGCGGTCACCATCGGCGTTGAGCAGGAGACCGCCCTCACCACGGAGAGCCTCGGCAGCGAGGAACTTCCACTTGGAGCCGGGGTCCTTGGGGTCGACAAGACCGGTAGGGTGGACCTGGACCTTGTCCATGTCGATGCCGTTGCCGCCAATGGCCATGACCATCTTCTGGCCGTCACCAGTGGCGTGGGTGCCGTTGGTAGTGGCGAGGCCAAAGGTGTCGGGGCGGTGCTGCTTGAGCAGGGAGGAGTCGCCAAAGTCGGCGGCGTAACCACCGGTGGCGAGGATGACGGGGCCGTCGACGCTCTGGGACTGGCCGTCGTGCTCGTAGGTGACGCCAGTGATCTTGTTGCCCTCCTTGTTGAGGCTGGTGACGCGGGCCTTCTTGATGATCTGGACGCGGTGGGGCTCGGTCTCGGAGAGCTCTTCGAGGCGCTGCATCAGAGCGTAGGTGATGGCCATACCAGGGAACTTGGCATCGTGGCCACGGTGGGTTCGGGGCTGGGAGTGGCCACTGCGGAGGGAAAAAAAGCGTCAGCATGGGGAAAACGGCGTCGGAGTGCGACTCCAAAAAAGTAACTTACCCGAGACGGGAGACGAGGGTGAGGTCGAGGTTGAAGACGTCCTGGAGCCACTCGACGGCGGCGGCGGACTTGTAGGTCAGGACCTTGATGAGGTCGGGACGGGCCTTGTCACGGGCAGACTTGAGGGTATCCTCGTAGAACTGCTTGACGCTGTCGCCAATCTTGTGGTCAACCTGGGTGCGGGTCAGGGCACCGTTGATACCAGAGGTGGCCTTTGTGGAGTTGCCACCGAAGAAGCCTGTAGAGTAGATGACATGTGAGCTGGCGTTGCTTTTTTGACAGCTAGGTTTGCGCAAACCCGCGGAATGAAAAAAAAAATACATACCCTGCTTGTCGAGGACAACGACGTTGCCACCAGCCAGGTAGATGGTGTGAGCAGCGCTCAGGCCGGAGACTATGCGTGGTGGTTAGCTTGGGGGAAGCGTCCAGGAAAGCATGTGCAAGCGCAAGCTCTCGGGCCGAACAGTGACGCAGGTCAACGGGCGCGGCTCTGCGGGGCTCGCAGAACAGCACCGCATTTGATGGCATGGACAGGTCGTGGCCGAGAAGAAGCACGCTGGCAAGCCCGATTTCCAAAAGGGAAAAGCTACTTACGACCGCCACCGACGACAATAACGTTGGGAGCCATGGCTTGTGTATGTGTGTGTGGTGTGTGGTGTGAGGGGTGGTTTGGTCGGACGAAAGGCTCAGGGAGAGAAGCCGGTCTGCGTTTGTCGCTAGAAGGAGGGAGGATGAGGATATCAAAGAAGCACAAATGCGAGCGCGCAAGTCGAGATGAGGTATCCAAGCAAAAAGAGATTGGATTGGGACTTGTGGCGAGGGATGGAATAATAGAGGGGAGGGGGGAAGAATAGAGAAGATGGGCCAAAGACGATGGAGAGGTGCGAGGAGCAAAGGTTAAAAAGGTACGAGTGCCGGCACGCCGCGTGCTTTTGGGACGGCAAGTCTGGAGAATGAGTGACGAAGACGACCCGAGCGAACCAGCTGCGTGCGCGCGCGCCAGTGCAGGCGCAGGATGTGTGGAGCTGGGGCGACCGAGGACGAACAGACAAGAGAGCCGAGGTAGAATGGGGTGTGGGCACCCTCTGTTTTGGGGACCAAAGGCTGCACACACGAGGGCGACTTTGTACCCCGGAGACGGAGGGGAAGGGGGGCGGGGAGGCGTGTGAGTGGGCGAGGCGAGACAGAATGGCCCGGCGCCCATTGCCACGAGCAGTCAAAAAGGTGCAAGCTTAGCCGGCGCAGAAGCCTGGGGGAGAGAGGAGACGGTGCTAAAAGGTCCCCACTCCGGCAGTCCGGTTAATGGGATTGAATGGGTTTACTGGGGGCTGCGCTGGCCAACGAAAGCGCTCTTATTCAGCAGCCGCTGGGGGCATGTAGCCCGTGATGTCACGGAGAGACAACGAGGATCGGTAAAGGCAGGCAACGACAAAAAAATATTACCCGCGGAAGAAGCTCAGGAAAAATCAGGAAAAAATACCAGCGATTCCTACAAGCCCATATACTTTACAGAAAAATCAGCACCCTCTCCGAGTCCTCCACCACCATGGGGGAGGGCTGCAAGCACAACACATGCGCCCATTCCATGCTCCTCCACGCCCCCCGTCGGTCGTCCAGGTCATCATCGCCGGTGGTGTCATCTCCACCAGCGGGTACTTGGATCTGTTGGCTGGCGGGCCTATAGCGTGAGGTACCTTACCAGTTGCCCCTTTCCTGTCCGATTAGCTAGGTACGTACTGTAGTATTTGTTCGGCTGCCACATGTGCCCTTGTCCCGAACGGAGATGGGATCCCACGTCGGCACAACACAGTACGCACGCACGGGGACGTTGCCTATTATCAGCGTAGCGCATTGGAGGCATAAGAACCCGGGCAATGTCTCGACAAATCTGACTTGGCTCTTAGTGCAATCCAATTCAACCCTTTGCCCTCCGCGAGGCATGTGGTCTATCATGAGACAAGATATCAAGCACCGCCGCATGCGGGACGCCTCCCGGGCTTTTGGGGTAAGCAGCCGCCCGAAAGTCTGCACCAGACCGTGTGACGCTGCAGCAATGGGAGCGCCACGGGCCGATCCATGCGGCATTGTACATGTTGGAGGTGAGGCCGAATATTCAGTAGAAGAGAATCTGTATTTTTAACCATTTTTTATTCTATTATTCTTCGAATGCTGGGCGTGTATTCTGCTGGCTCGGCTCTCGCCCTCTGCACCACGACCGCCCACTGGACACTGGGCCGCCGGGCCGGGGACGGACTTTTTCGGTCCAACAGTAGCCGGGGACAGACGCAGGACAGGCAAACAGAAAAGAAGTGCACAAACGGAATTGTCGCAACCCATCTTCCTTTGTTTCTTCTTTTTCCATTTTCATTGCGATTCCCATCTTCAATTTCCATCTCATCTGCATCAGCTTAGCACCTCCAATTACCACATGCCAACCGTATGCGACCCGGCGCACCCCCCAAAAACAGTAGCGTCCCGTTGAACGACCGGCCTTTTTGGCATGTGAATCCGCTTACTGCTCTGTCCTCTCCCCGCGAAACTACCACTCGCCTTTCTCCACACTATGGAGCCATATTTCTCGGGCCCTACTGCATGGTCATGATTATTGTACTTGGTCTGTAGCTTTACTCCGTGCTCTGTGCTCTGTACCCCGTGCAATTACCAGTCCAGGCTGGCCTTGCTGGCCCAGTTGCCCAAAATGTCAGATGACTGGGCGGCTCTACCACTCGGTGCGTCCCTACCGCAAATCAACCCGACCTTATTGGCTGCGCTTGTTCTGGCGCACTGCGCGCCGCACCACGAAGGAGCATGTGAAAGGCCAGCCTGAATTTGGAGAATACGCCATGCGCTACCACCGCACCATCGTTTTCCACTGGTCCTATAATTAACTTGAAAGATGATTGAGGTTCCTTTATTCCACACCGCAATTCTCTACTTCCCAGCTTGACCATCTTCTCCAAGATGCGCTTTCTACTTCATCTGGGCTCTTTACCCTCGCAAGACCTTCACCCTGCCGCCGCTATCGGTCTTGCGCGTTTATCCCCAAACTCCAATCTTCCACCAGTCACATCAGCCGTACAATGCCAAATCTACGTAAAATAAAAGGAAAAAACTACACAATTCATCCGTCCACTGCAACCCCTGCAATTTTCTCCCCATCACCTCCATCTCTCCCCTACTTTCTCCATTTCTTCTCGATCCATGCCTTTGTTGGCGCTGGACGCCTGGCGACCAATCACAGCGCTCACCGTAGACTCTCACCCAGGTTAAAATCCGGCGGCACTTGCCTTATTCAGCAGAACCCCCCTCCACCTGCAAACCAGCGCGTGCCGCTGCCGAGTGACGTACTTGCGCATCACTCAATCCATCCTTTTCTCGTAACTTGCATCTCAACAACAACCAACGTCCGACATCGCATCTCCCCATCAGTCCTCACAGCAACACTCTATACTCCTAGTATCCATACCCTACAGTCCTAGTCAAACCTGCAAAGCCAGCAAGTCAAGCACGCTCCATCCTACCCGCAACCCCCCCATCGCGGTTGCCCCGCCTTTCGCAACGGCTCGCTTGATATAACCCAGCGAACCAACCCTCCCAAATGAGGCGCATCGCCATCGCACTGTCCGGCGCCGCTCTCGCAATAGTCCCCTACGTCGCCGCGAACCGTCCACAAGCCGGAGGAGCTTCGCTGCCCGACCATCCACCCGTCGGACAGCTACCCGTCATGCCTCCGGGCCAGAACCCAGGCTCCGGCCCCTCCTTCTCCGATCACCCCGTCCAGCCCAAGGTGCGCCTGGGGGATACTCTCGGCTCCAACCGCGCCTTGACGACCTTTTCATCGCTCGCGCGCAAGGAGGAATCCATTGAATCGCTGCTCGTCAGCACCACCGACAACACCACCGTCCTCGCGCCCGTCAACTCGGCCGTCGAGGCCCTGCCGCGCAAACCGTGGGAGGACCCGCGCGACGTGCAGGCGTACGGCGCCCAGGCGTACGACGGGTCTGGGGGCAAGGACCGCGCGGATCAGAACCTGCGTCGGTTTGTCGAGGCGCATCTCGTCACGCGGAGCCCGTGGCGAAAAGACACAAAGGCCAAAACGGTCGGTGGCAGGGAGATTTGGTGGGAGGAGAAAGACGGCAAAATGGTCATCATGCCCGATGAGGTCGAGGTCGACAAGGTGGCAATCGAGGTTGCCAATGGACAACTGGTGAGTGCAGCTGTAACCCCTTACTGATGCGCTGCACAAGCGACTAACATGAACCGTGATAGTGGATTCTCAAGGGTGTCCTGAACTACGCATAAGAATAGCATACGCATATGTATACTTGGTAATGATTGAACGATGCATTTGATAATGAAAACCGCGGGGCATGTGCATGTACACCATGAGTTGTATTCCCAAGCTAGTACGACGAGATTTGTTTCCCCCAAGTCGCCATCCGATACCGCCCGAGCGTGACTTCCCAATAACGAGATACACCCCCCCTGAGTCGCCATCCAATGCCTCCCGAACAATTCCGATTGCGCCCCATATCCTCCATTATTTGCGTCCCTGCATCAGCTCTGGACATATTCGTTGACCAGGTTCCCAGACGACACCACGTGGAGGTTGCAGAATCCGACTTCGCTGCCCGCGCACCCCCGCTCTCTAGGAGATGCCCGGGGTCGCCCCTTTCAATGTTGGGAAAATATTTTGTTTTTGTCAGGGCAGAGCCCAGTCCGTCTCACTGCAGACTTGAACACTCCTAGTTCATGACAAATGTTGCTTGGGTAAAACCCAGTCCGTCATCTGCAGACTTGAACACTCCTAGTTCATCGCAACGGTGGTGCCAGGGTAAAACCCAGTCTGTCATCTGCAAACTTGAACACTCCTAGTTCATGCCAACGGTGGTGCTAGGGCAGAGCCCCGTCTGTCATCTGCAGACTTGAACACTCCTAGTTCACAGCAACCTGAGCCCAAAGGCTGACGCTCGTTTCATCTAGAGGACATCAGCTGTTGTGGGTTGTTCAATCAATCAGAAGCAATGTCATCCCACTTGCCTTTTTTATATGAAGAGAATGGCACCGCATCAGTGGCCTTGCGCTTTTTCTCGTTGTCGGAAACTTTCTTTCGGGCGTCTCTGACGGCAATTTGCCCGGCTTCTGTCAAAACGGCTTCGCCATTCTTCCAGCCAACGACTAAGGCACCAAACCAGAGATCGATTATCTTGATCATGTCTAGCTTTTGGGCCTCATTAATCGTCCCAGCATCTTTAATGGTCCCGACCATCTTTTTCGCTTCTTCACATTGCTCCATGATACCATTCCAGTCAACTGTGCCGTCGGTTTTCAAGCTGCCGGCCAATGAAGGAGGCTGGTGATGAGCCAAAGCGTTGCGCTCCGAGTACCACTCCATAACTTCGATGAATCTAGAGCGCGAGACGTTTGCCTTTTTGCAGAGGGCATCAAGCCTATCCAAATGTGGTGTTTGTGGCGCCGTGGCACTGTCTTCGCCGTCCAACTTTCACTGCTTCACCTTCTCCATCTCAGGAGCCAGGTACCCCAAAGCCGTTGTGACTACTTCGCCCTTCAGGGTGGCAAATGCGTTATGCTTTTTGGACAATTCTCTGGCAGTATCCGCGTCCATTCCGCTATCAAGCAAGGCCCTTTCGATTTTCTTCTTCAACTCTTCCTGGACAACCTTTTCTGTGCCTTTCACGGTTGCACGCACACCTGCCAGCCAGTCACCAGCATACAATAAAAATGTTTGATGCCGCAGAGTATTGGATGTATTTTCCACTTCCTCAGAAAGAGAGCCGACTTGCTTCTCGAGTGTCTCCAACTGGGCTTTTGCCGCCATGTATTTGCAGAGCAGTTTGCGTGACGCGTCGAGCTCCTGACGGTCGACTTCATCATTGTCCTTCGCAGCTTTTTGCCCTGCTAATCACTGTCTCATTGAACTCTTCTGTTTCGGGGCTCAGGGATCTCTCGAATGACATGCTCGTTCCATCTATGATGTCGTTCAAGATGTTTTGGCGCTCCGAGTTTTCCGTGTTTGCCGATCTGAAATCCATGCTGTCGAGAACCTCAACTGTTGAAATTATCACCGGTTATTCTAAAGGCTGTTCGAAGTGTATTCGTCGCTGCAATACCGTGTTTCGATGCTTGTATTAGCATCGAAACAGGGGATATGAACAGCAAGCAGCCAGTGCTTGCCGAACCGACGAAGCGACGCACCTGCCTCTTGACAACCTGCCTGGCGCTCGCCTGCTTGAAATGTATCTAATTAGGTATTGCATTTCTTTGTCAAGCATCTACCTAGTACCTACCTAACGCCTACCTACCAGTATTCCATACAAAACTTCTTCGTCTTCATGGAATTGAGGTCTCCTTTTCCCTATCTAATGCCAATGTTCTACCGCCAGCACCTTCGATTCGGATTTCGACGATCCACACGTTCAACGACGGTATCCTTCTGTTTGCCAGGATTAGCGGACCTCCGATGCAATCCCACCGTCAGATTTTCCGCGGACGATAACATTTCAGCAATTCAGGCGTATCCTTGAACAACGAACAAACTGCGATATTATATTGCTAGCGCGCTGATTTTCAATCCCAACGCAGACGACTTTATTTTGAACTGGAGAAGGAATAGATCAAAACTGCGGAAGAATCTCCCACACTTATTTCAGGCTAACAGACACGTAGTACGAGTACGCTGCGCAAAGAGGTAAGCAGTCTACTTCATGTTAAACTTTTGCCCCCTCAACTTACCTTCAACCATCAGCCCAGCCCAAACTTAGCTCAAGGCTAAAGGTTAAATACTTGAGTTGGAGGTGAAAGATAGAACGCCTGATGATAAAAGCCTGACATCCCCTTGCTCACCTCCTCCTTCGCTTTGTCCACCTTCAAGCAAGACATCTCCTGACAACACCATCAACGCCATGGCTTCTACATTTCACAGGTTCGCTGATCTCCCTTGCGAGCTCCGAAAGAGGATATGGAGCCTAGCGGTTCGCGATCTAGACGCACCTGGCGTTCATTTCTTCGCCCTAAAGCCACGATACAGCAAGGACTCGCTGCCTGATTGTTCTTTGGCCACCTTTACCTCCCCAGAGTGCGATTTACGACATCGCATTCTAGACTGTGACTTCACCGCGTCTTCGACAACATTGGAAAAAGTCAACCTTTCCGCATACCTGATTGATGGGGGTCTACGATTTGCATGTAGAGAATCGCAACGTATCATGCACAGCAATCTCCGACGCAAACACAGCGTGAAATCTTCCGCAGATGATACTATTTCAGCTCGATTGGAAAGCGAACCTGTTATCTATGGGCTGTTAAGAGATGCGCAGTGGACTTCTCCTTGTGAGCTTACACTGCGTCCGACGCTGGACTTGTTTGTTTTCAACCTGGAGCACTTCCGTGCTATTGGTGTGCATGGCTGTGATATACGTGTCGGTACCGGTTTCATTGGCCCAGGAGAATTTCGGAACATTGGACTTGAATTCGACCCGGATTGGGCCGATATCTGTTCGAGGTCCCCAAACTTAACACCGGAAGACGAGAGAATTGTGGGATACTTCGCCAGATCCGGTGCCGACGAGCTTCAAGATGCGACGATTTACCTGATTGACTATTCGATCCAATGCAGCGATACCATCCTGCGCTGGGAGCATGCGACAGGTAAAGATGCCACAGCCTTCATCGCGCGCGAGGGCCGATTTGTTTGCCTTTCATATCCTGGCCAATATTATCTTGGTGCTGGTGATGACGACTGGAATATCTACAAAGCTTCGTCGTTTTCATTTGCAAACATGGTGCGAGAAGAGATTGACTTCACGTCTACCGCAATGTACGGATCGCCCTGGGAAGATGACGAGCTGTACCATGAAAGGACGGCGAGTATAGAGGTTCTTGCCTGGATTCCATCTATAGTGGGTACCAAATAGCAGACAGTTGGGGGGGGGGGGAATCTTGCGTGTCAGGTCAAAGAGAGAATACGTTTTGAGCGCTCTCTACAGTCAACACACGAGGCTGCTTCTGTGGAATAACGGTAAAGGAAGACCATTTTGTGGTTTGATTCAAGTAGATTTATTTCCTTAGGCTTTCTACATAGCGATGTTAGAGTATGGATAGATATGGTCGGTACCGTGAATGACATTGCATCATGCTGCTGCGGCCATCGCCACTTTCGGTGACACGTTCTAGTACTGCCATCTTGTCTGTATCCGCAGAGCTGGTGTAGTGCCAGACACTATTTTCCATGTACATATCAGCTTGCCTCTCCCAACTTTGTCTCGGCAGATCTGTTAGACATGCGTCCAACTTTAGATTTGCGCCTAATATGCACTTGGTACCTAGGTACCTTCCAGGCGCTACACACCATTGGAATAATTGATGTACCTACTTACCTAGGTACGCCAGGGGCAGGCAGTACTTCTTACTTCATTTGCTCTTGACCTGTACGTACGTAGGTACGGCAGGAACTGGGCACATGCCGGGGTTTCGCAAGGAGTATTTGCACCACACTCGTCAACACATACATTTTCTTTTCTTTCTTTTCTTTTCTTTTCTTTTCTTTTCCTTTCTTTCTGCAGATCAATCGCCCGCCCGCCCGCCGCTGTAAGTATGTACCCAATATCTAATGGTTGTAGACACTAATATCAGTACAGCAACAAACCAAAGCAAGTGGTCTCCCATTTGCTTGTTTTCAGGCTTGCTAACGAGATATACAATTATTTCTCGCCATAGCCACAAATCTCTGTGTAGGTCTGCCTCGTACAAACTACATGGGCAAACTTTTAACCTCTGACGATTTTAGAACTACTTCTGCAAACGTAGGGACACTACAAGCCCTCTGACTGTCACTGTGTGTGGACTGTGTTTTCCAAGCTAACATGATGGATTGCGGTTTAGCACTACGTCACAGTATGTCTCCACGCCCCGAACTACTGTTTGCTGAAAACTGATTAATTTCTCAGATGCCCAAAGCCAACTATGTAAGTAATCTAAAACTTTATGTCAGGAACAGGTTTCAATCACTAACAATGGCTTACAGAAGAAGAATACGGCCGCTGTAAGTGTAAATCGTCGAAAATCGAAAGCAAGGAGTCTGATGGTAGAAATAGCATGCCGCAAAATCCCCGTTCGCGGGGAGACCGGAAGTAAGTAAATAAAGGGACTGGACGACGAACTCAAGCTAATATTATGCTTCGAACAGCGAGTTGTAGTAAGTCATATCTTGCAATGAGACATCTACCCCATTGACAGCTTTGTCTAGTCTACAGGAAGCAATGTGGTTCGTTCTCCCCAGCCCGTGTACACTTGGCGTACTTGCACGCACAATATTTTAATACTGACCCAATCGATAGTCGGTCAGCTCTGCCGCCGCCGCCGCCGCCGCCGCCTCCCCCTCCTCCTCCTCCATGCCCCCTGCGGGGGAAGAAATTGTATGTAAGAGTGTTTTCTTGATCACGGTCACTACCATAGGTGAAAAACTTGCCTACCTCTACGCTACTTTGAAGTCTCTTGACGGCTGTATTGCACATTACTATCTCGTGGGCGTTTCCCTCCGCCACGTTGCTAACACTGTGATTCAGGTCAACCCAATGGTTTGTACAGAGTACCGCCTTCGTCAATGGACTTTATGCGCGCCGCTAATCTTCTCCCACTTTCAGCCCCATACTCGTGAAGTGAGTAAACCAATTGCTGTGTGAAAGCAAGGTCGGATAACTGACCAATGAATATTCTAGTACTGCGAGGGCAAGGCTCGGGTATAGTCTTCCCAATGCTTATCCACGTGTTCTATATGCTGACTGCTCGACACAAAAGCACTACCTGGGCCAAGCCGCCGTAAGTACCTTTTTTTTCCCTAATCCCTTGTCCATGTCATGTTCTTCTTTGGGACATTTCCCATTTGCTTGTATCCAAACAAATCACTAACAATATGAAGCATTTTCATTCGGAGATCAAGGTAAGTGCCTAGTTGTCAGATCGAGTTTCAGTCCGGCAGAAGTTAATGAATCATAAATATTCAGAGGCTCGATGCTTTGCGGCTGGTAAGTAGACGTCATTGGATTTTCTCACACAGCGTATTAACGTCTAATTAGAGAGCCCGTGAAAGTGTCGCGGTAAGTGTCCACCTTTCCTTAGTAGGTACGCACCAAGAATACTAACATGCCTGGAGATGTGGGAGGAACGCGCCGAGGTAAGTACCATCCTGTTTTAAACACAAACTACCTGTCAATGAACAAACAATAGAAATACGCGTCTGCCGCCGACGAAACGGCGGAGTTGGAGGTCAGTATTAGCCATTTTATGTTGCTATTGGGTGATACTAACTCGTCAATAGGCTCTCCTGGCCGAGGTCAAGGTATGCGATTATGTTTAAGTTCTTTCGTTACTGGCTAATAGAACTACCACAGGAGAAGCGAAATGTTGCGGTATGTTCATCCCTTCGCGTTCCGTTGGTGCTACTAATCTGCGCACTATAGACCGCTGCTCATGCAGCCAACGCTGCCGTATGTAAATGACCTGTCGAATAGCAATACTTTTTATATACTAACGTTTCTAACAGAAGGGGGATTCTTGAAGTACAATGCCCATACCATTTGCGCTTCAACTACTAACGAATCTATAGCTTTTTTTGGCCTTTTTTGGTCCTTTTTGGTCTTTATTATTATTTTTAATTAACTTTCCTCCTCCCTGCCTCATTTTGCCATTCTTGCTCTACATCTCTGCCCCAATGCCTGGTCGTCAATAACCTCACTAACTTCAGCATCGACTCGAACGGAGGCAAGGTTTCGAAAGGTAGGTATAAGCGCCCATTTAATCTAACACCCTCTAGCCAGCTGGCAAGGCGGCGTGATCGTCGAATTTGAGTAGCCAGTTTCGAGTGGTGGACAACTGTCATTGCAATCAGCCACGCGGAGCTATCATTTCTCTCGGAATACATCATTTTCATTGCAATTGAATTGCCTAGGACACTTACAGAAGAATTTCAAGGCTGTAGGTGGTGGGTGTTCTTGTGCTCGGCAGGGCATGTTGTGAAAGGAACAGATGAAGACCGTAACTGGAAAGTGCGATATGACCCCCGGATTGCTTCAACTGTACAGGAGGTGGACTCAGGCTAGGGAGGAGAGATGATGCCGTTTGAGCCTTAGTCATATCCGGCACACGAGGTTGCTTCTGTGAAAAGAGACGGTGGAGGACGACAATTCTTCAGGGGTGAAAACAAATGATGCATTCTGGGAAACGGGGGTTATCATCATGTGTTCTTTTGGCGTGGAATCGATGGACAGTTTGGGGGACTCTGGCCTTTTGACGTCAAGGGTTTATTTCCTTATTCTTTGATTGTGGCGATGAGGGAGAAATCGACGGATGTACTCGGCATTTAAGGTAGCTTCAATGGCATTGAAGCCTATTTTCTACCTCAACACCGGGCCACCCTTTCAAAGCTTTGCGGTGGTTAGAGAATTAGTCTTGAAATGACCAATCCAAAACACGAAGATGATTTGCGTGAGCTGATCTAGGGTTACGTCCTTGGTTTTTGCAGATGTGGGTGCAGTCATACCTTACCGATGTCCCCATCATGAGTGTTAGTACTGTCGAACTACGCAACCCTATCGTTAATGAGGTTATTACCCAGTCATATGCCAAGGGGCTATGTGCTCCGCATCTGTTCAGGTCCGAGGAACTCAGTGTCAAGGGCAACGTCGATGACAGCAGCGAAGTCTTGCTGAACAATAGGACATCCCTCATTCCTTTTCTGAGAGGTCTGGGCACACTTACTGTGCTACTATAGTAGGCAAAACATACGACTTATCGCTATGTCCTCAGATATGACCAAGGTCCTTAAATTCTAACCTTTTTCAGACGGACGGAAGCTGCGTATTAGGGCTATCTGAAGAATCTGGCCTACGTCGGGTAAACTCGACATCACCTCGCTGAGGATCGCTATCGTCGGTCTAATCAAGAACAAAGCTACAGCAGGTGGCGTTGATGAGTTAAAATCCGCTTTTCTCAACGACTACACAACGGGCAGCTTCAACTGTCTATTCTTGATCGTCTGTTCTACAGTTTCCCTGAGATGATACAGAATACGAGGAAGCAGTTCCGTGACGTGAGCCTGACGTTGGCCTATGGTATGCGCCAGGAACTCATAACGAAAGCGACTGAGCCGCTACGGCTTTTTCAGGCAGTGACGAGCCACTGCAGCCATTGTCCCTGTCGTACCATGTTGTTAGTACGACATACCTATATACCTCTCTCGCTACCTCAGAACTCCCGTATTGCTCGAATCATTTTGCCACTACCAACTTCATTTGTGCTTCTGTTGAAGCTTCTTAGACAGGAAGTAAAACTATATGGGAGGCTTGCCCTCAGCCCTGCCCACCGCTGAGTCACTTCGTCTGAGGCTCCCGTTAGTGATTCCTGTTGTTGCCTACGCAGTAGCGCCATGAGCACACATGAAGAATACACGCAGCGTTGTGGCTAATCGAACACACGATTGGTTGTATCAAAGAACCTTGCATTAGGAAGTCCTATATAGTAAAATCAAGACCTATTTTATACATTTTGCACCGGGACCAAAAGGCGAGCCGCTACTTTACCAGAACCTACACTGGTGGCAAGCCGAGATAGCTCTCCTGGGCGGCGCGCAACTGTTGGAATCTTCCGATCTCCCGGCAGAGTTATGCTGTATTCTTCGGACTGAACGCTGGATGCAGACCTCGTCTTCCCATAAGCTTTGGCCTTCATAACATCCACGACATGTCTTTTAGGCAACAACACGAGCGATAAGGCAAACTACGTCAATACAGCCTACAGCAAAGAATCTGGCAATAGAGCAATCGAGTAAATAGATATCCAATTCCAGTTTCACATTTCTACCGAAAGTTCCTAACAAATACCTCCAACCTGTCTAAAATAACCCCAACAAAACCAACAACAAAACCAACAACAGAAACAACAACGATACGAAAAGCCCACGTAACGCCTCGAACAGTGCCGATAGTAAAGAAGCTTTTTTGAGACCAAATCCATCGTCTATAAACCCAATTCAATTCCTCGTAAAACACTCGTAGAGCGAGAGAAAATGCCACCCCTTTTCACGGTAGCCAACACCGTACATCACAGACCAGATACAAAACAACAAGACAGAGGAAAGAAATAGAAGAATTTTAGTCAAAAATGTAACAAAGAAGAAGAAGCCTTTAGCAGCAGCGGCAGCATATACATAGGCATCGTTAACCAACTTTCATTTTCCTCTCGGTGCAAAATGGGTATCAGGCAGTAGTGTTGTGAAACGTGGTGAAAAATAGTATATGATATAAAGAAAAGAGGCCAGAAACAATTAAGAATTGCAGTCGAAGCATCAGTGTCAGGCCAGGCGCTTGTTGCATGGAGTTGGCTTAATGTCATTCAACCTTGACTCGTTTTGGCTCCATGGGTGGTGTTGGTCCACCTCCAGTGGTATCACCGCTCGCTTCGCTCTTGCGCTTCACTGCTTCTGTTTTGCCACCGTCACTGGAGCCATCGGCCGTCTGGGTGCTGCTCGGACCTGCTGTGGCTGTCGAGCTCGCAGGGGCTGCACTCGATGTTGCGGCCGGACCAGGGTTATTTTGCTCCTCACGCAAGAAACTTGGCCCTGACCCTACAACCGGCGTTGCAAAGTTTAAGGGGCTGGGCAGGGTATTGTTGTCGGTGGCTCGAAAATTCCAATCTGGGTAGAAGCTACTGGGGCTCGGTAGCAAGTCACCGCCGAGAAAGCGAGACGGGAGTGCCGACACTGGCGTTTCGTTGACCCTCTCCTGCGGCGGCGGGCGAGCAAACGGGTTGGGAGGACCGGTGGCACCAGCAGACAGAAGCGCAGAGGCGGATGGCGACGGCGGCGGGAGCACTACTGAACCATGCCGTTGTCTCGCCTGCGTCGGTGTGCCGGTCGGGTTTCGAGGAGAACCTGAGTCGCCGGTAGCACTTCCAGGCTCAGAACCGCCGTCAGGAATCTGGACAGTCAACCGTGGACCCCGCGGTCGCGCACCGCCCGTGACTGAGCCCGCAGTGCTATTGGTGCGTGCTGGTGGAGGGAAGGTTGCCTCCGGCATTGACGGATTGCGTGGTTTTTCTAGTGAGCTGTGAGATCTCTGGGTAGGCGGCGATGAGCCGCTGCTTCGAGTACCACCGGGTCCTCCACTGCCATCGAGAGACTGCGACCTGTTTCCTGCCTCGGCCTTGATGGCTTGTTGGTCCCCCGAAAAGGAGGCAAGATGTTGGGACAGTATAGATCGGTTCTCTTCGATGGGCGTAAAAATACTATGAGATTTCCGTTGGGGCAGTTTCTTAATGGCAGAGTCGGTGTTCAGGAGGGGGACTTGGGGACGCTCGGCGCCTTCTGCTCTTTGATCTACAGGAGGCGGCGGTTGAGGGTCCATGGGGTGACGGTCTGGAGGTGGCGCCGATACTTGCACGCTTGGGTGACGGGGATCTTGCGGGTGGCCCTGATGAGAAGCTGCGTGCTCAGGACGCGGAGGGCCAGGCATATGTTGGTGCGATGGCGCGGGGGCGTATTGCTGAGGAGGGAGCGGTCTCCTGTCGTCGCCATAAGGAGCGTGCGCTGGCTGCTGTTGCTGGGGCGGAGGCGCATAGTATTGGGATTGGTGGCCCTGAGGCGGCATCATATTCTGTTGTGAGCCAGCTGGCGGGTTATATATGGGCGGTGCAGGCATGTAAGCGACGCCAGGATGTGAGGGATGGTGAGGACCGGGGGGAGGAACCATGCCGTGTTGCTGGCGTCGGTTGTCATTACGCGAATCCGGTCGCGGGCCCATCGGGGGCTGCGGCGTGTGGCCGCGCGGGGGTTGGTGAGCTGGATGTCCCTGGTAGGGAGCGCCATTGGGAACAGGAGGAGAAGCCGACGGGGTATGGTGTCGCAGTTGGGAGAATGGCGGAGGTTGCTGCTGGCCGTGGTATTGGGGCGGCATCATGTGCGCGTCCTGGCCTTCGAGGCCTCGGGGCGGTGTAATGTCACCATCCTCGTCGTCATCGTCGTCGGCGCCGCCGCTGAAGTCGTTGGGACCCTTGTGTTCATTCGGACCGCCGTGCTGCGCAGAAGAGACGTTAGAGACAGTGCAAAGCCGACGTTTTGGTCGGCAGGGTAGGAGAGCCTTACGTATTGGTATCTTGAAATAAGGCTGTGCATATCAGCGGAAGAGTATTCGTATAGCTTCTTATTGTTTCCAAAGATGAAGACGGCAACGTCGACGGAGCAGAGCACGGAGAGCTCGTGCGCCTTCTTGAAGAGGCCGCCTTTGCGCTTCAGAAACGTTCTGTGGGAAGAGACAAGGTGCGTGTTAGTGGAGTGTCAGAGGGCAGAGAGGGCTGAAGCGGCGCAAAGGGACACATACACTGAGCGGTTGCGGTCATCTTTAATGGCCTTGATCTCAATCTTTCTTCGCCCCATGTTTGCTGAATGTGGGAGAGTAGACGAGGGGAGGGCGGGTTGGGCAGGAGCAGAGGCGTAGCTTCGTCTCGGGCCCAGTCAAGCAGCGAGGTCGAGCGCGCTGCGAGTTGGGTGATTCGGAGCTCGATTCTCGGCTTGCGAGATAGACGATGGTGGAGGCGCAGGCGTGTCGGTGTCCCAAGTCGAGGAGAAGCTGGATGTATTAAAGAGCTCGAAAAGGGCAAAAGAGTAGAAAACACGACACACGAGCCAAAACAGCTGTGCAAGGTTGGCGAGGCGCAGGGTTAAGGATTTGTGGTCGCGTATGGATACTTGTGCAGGCAAAAGAGAGAGAGAGAGAGGCCGCAGGACCCACAGGGAAGCCAAGAGTGGACTTTTAGGCCGGGTTTGGTGGTGCCTGTGCTGGAGCAAGGTGCGCTAGGCGCTGGAGTGGGCGCTGGCGCAACCGTTCCGTCCCCGCTGCTGCGTGAGCAGGCGGCGGCAAAGATGGAGGCCGGGAAAAGCAGCGACTGGGGCCGCCGTGGGAAAGGGGAAACTGGATGGAGCTTGCGATGACGAGGACCAGGAAAAGGCTCCGCGGGATGCTCGTGAGGCTCGAGGGTGACGACGACAGCGGAGAAGAGGCGGACAACGAGTAATTCATGCAGACCGGACCCGGGTTCACGTCAGTTTGGGCGTTGCCGCGGGATGCAGGGCGTACTCGCAGTCGCAGGTCGCAACGGGCGCAAGGTGCACACACACCAAACGCAAAACGAGCCGCTTTCGAACAATCGTTGCGCAACGCGGCGCGGTGCAGGGCAACGAATGGCAGCCGGCACTTTTCAGCAAGGGCAGGCCGTAGTCGTGATGGATTTAGCGATGGCTCGGCACGCGCAAGGTCGTGCAGGGCGATGGGGCTGGATCTGGCGTTGGATGGTTCTAATAATAGACCTGATCTTTGTCCAAAAGGCGAAGGATGGAGGAGGGCGAACAAGAAAAAAAAAATTAGAGCGGGCGGTGGTAGTCAGCAAAGGCAGAGAGTGAGGAAGGGAGGGGGCGAGAGAGAGGGGGGGGCGGCTGCCACGACGGGTAGGCAGGTCAGGCAAGCAAACGAATAGTGCAGCTTCTCGTCGCCAGCTGCCAGCTGCCAGGTGTGAGTGAGCGAGTGAATGAGTGAGTGAGCACAGGCACCAAGTTCAAGACGCTTTCGTGTTTGGCGGGGCCCAGGTTGGAGCTGGCCAAAAGAGAGTACGGGCTAGCGTGAGGTGTGATCACCCATGAGGCGCCGTCCTGTCACCCAGTGGCTTGTCCAAACAATGGGGATGCGCAGCCAGGGTGATGCGCGTATGCGTCTCACTGAGCTGAGTGAGCGACGGTGCTAAAATCCGGCAGCTGCAAGGGCTGAGACGGCGCGCCGTGCTGCTGTGCGTGTGAGGTGAGTGGTGCGCGGCGCGAGGCTGATTATGGGGAGCGGTGGGGGAGGCGCCGGGCGGACATGCGGGTGGTCGGCTCTACGAGGTATGAGGACTCGAGTCGTATGTAGGTACTCTGTTGTGGTAGGGAAGGATGAATAAACGACAACTGGATTCAAAACTGAATGAATCCGCCGAGTACGGACGCCCCAACGGCCCCAACCAAGGTGGATGCTTGGTGCAACCGACGCATGTTAACAAAGGGCCCGTTTTCCATCGTCTGAGACAAGCTGCCCATGGCAGGGCCCTACCCGTGCCTAGCCTCATGCCTGTGCTGCTTGTTGCTCTGTGCCTAAGACGGGACATCCAGAAAAGGGGATACCTCGTGGGTACCTGACCATGTCCCATACCACAGCAGCGCATACACTGTCACCTTGCCGCCATGATGGGACGAGTACTGTTCCATGGATGTGAAATTTTATTTTTTTTATTTTTTTCTTCCGCCTGTTCTCATTTCAATTCTGTTGTCCCTCATTCCTAATCTCTGGCCTTTCCGAAAGAAGAAAAGAAATGGAAAAAAGAAAATGGGCTTCCGTCCCATGGCGCACATCATTCCATCCCCCACTCCGGGCAGGCTTAATCTCCCATAACCTCCACCATCAGTGGTACCGACCAAGTACCTCCATCTCATGCCTCTTGCCGCCCAGCCCTGTCTCGCATTTAATTTTGGAGGCGGACGCGAGGGGAGCCCAAAACAACGGGGGTTCTCCAAAAGGGGAGACGAACCGGCGTACAATGAGCATTGTTTTGTCAAGGACGAGTGATGTTATACAGAAGAAAGCAAGGCGCTATACAGTTACCATGGTAAACACAGGAAAGGCGAGAATCAACCCATAATCAAATGCACTGCCTATAAACTCTGTCATCACCCTACTGCCTCGCTCGTCCCAGCATCATCCAACCAAGCTACAAGCGCCAGGGAGAACTGACACCACGCAGTCGCACCACAAGTGCCGTGCCATCATGTGCTGGCTGCTACCTCCCTTGTCCACCACCGTGCACATGGCTTCCCCCTCCGCGTCTCATAAATGCCTTCGTGCTCCATCGCTCACTCATCCGCTCACTCACGCATTCACAAACCTCATTCATTACTCGTACAAGTCCCATAGCAGAAATATGACTCACTTCGGCGCATTATACCACTGCTAAAATTCAGCACATTCCCGCTCTCTGTCCATCTCTCATCACCAAATACCCCATGACTGCTCCCATCGCACACATGCCCTTCCCAAGGGCCGCGCCACCAATTTAGTCGTAGCCGCCCGTTGTGGGGGAGGCTTCTCCGTGCTCAGTCCTTCTATGGGGCCGCAAGAAGCAGATGTGGAAGGTGGTTCGCCATTTTGACCCTTTTTCCCCCCCTGGTTGGCCGCGGACGCATGCACATGCGCAAAAGAGAATGAGAGACAAACAAGAAACAAGAAACAAAAGTTGTGAGTCTCTGTAATTTTAAAATGACATGCCGGCAGCCATCGTGACTGGGTACCGCTCCTCCTCCCTTTGTTGGGCAGGGCTGTCGCTGCTATTCTTGATGAGAATCGTCGAGGGTGTTTAATATAGTACCAAGTGCCAAACGAAACAACATCAGGTTACACTGATCTTCCCTGTAATATTCTTCACGGTACTTATTTTTGGCCTGGCTGGGGCACTGAGATGTACGAGTACATGCAGTACTCATCCGTGCTGCGGAGGCAACTCCAAAACCAACCAGCAACCGACATCAGTCAATACGCGTATCTTGTAGACCAAGTCCGTTCACCAGTTGGTCATTCATTTCCATTCATTTCTTTTCCTCCCACCTTCTTCTCCATGATCAGCTATTCATCGCACCACAAGGACAAAATCCCGCCTTCCACGGCAACCCCCCACCCACCCTCTGCGGCCCCCTTTGGCTGCAAATATCCAAGACATTTCATCGCCCAGGTAAAACATGGCCCGTCACAGGGCTTCTGCCGCCCGTTTCGCCCATTTGCTAGCCGCCCCCCTTTGTTCGCTTACTCTTCTTCCCTTGTCCCCTGCCGTTGATCGCATCATACATACTACGTAGCCATTTCTCTGGCGGATCAAAATCAGTCGTCCAATCCGCTCGAGTTGGTTTCACCTCATCGTCAACTCCTGCAAGGCATTGAACAAACTCCTCGCGTATACTCGTAAACTAAGCCGTTACGGTAATTACATACCATGTCCCAGCAACACGACCGCACTTCGGCCGAACATCCAAACAATGGCCCCGCATCCCGCCGTCTCTCCATTCCTCCCACCAGACCCGAGTTATGACGTCTGGTCCCATTTCGCCGGTAACCTGGCCGCTCGCCGTTGCCCAAGCATGTAAGTCCAGGACTAATCCCGGGATCCTGCCGAAGACCCCTAAAGAAAAAACACGCGTCGCATGTTGTACAAGCATTTTGCATGCCCGGGATGACGGGCGGCTCTCCCGTCTACGCTAAATTTTTATTTTTATTTTGGTATGGCCTGTTTCGTCGATTGTTTATTTTGGCATCAAGGCGTGGCTGGCCTTACGTCTTCATTTCCATACATAGCAACCAAATCGGGGGCGCCACCCGCGTCCCGGTAGACTGGGACTTGGCTATGCCCGGCCATGCGCGCACGCAAAAATAGGAATTGTAGCATTAGGCCGTTACGTACTATGTATGGAACTCTGGGTCGTTTACCCTTCTCGTTGCCGGGATGTACTATGTAAACCTGTTGGCAGCGCAGCCGAATGGGCTCGGCGACCACAGCCATACAGCATCGTCAGACCGCCATACATCCGTCCATGGCGGCTCCCAACCAACAAAACCAAAACCCTGTAAACAGTCGTCAGCTTCTCCGTCTTTGCTGTCAAATCACGCGGCTCCAGCGAACTGGTCGATGCCCTTTTTGGCCCCGATGTGACGACGGGCGCCCGGCCCCGAACTGTTTCTAACAATAGCAATCTGCTCCACCAGGTCCCGACGCCGCAGCCGAGTGACGCGCAACCCTTTTTCGTCAGTCCCGCCCGCCGTACTTGTGTAAGTTGTCGGGCAGCAAAGAATATTTTGAAAATACTGCAAAATTAGATATCCTTTACAAAATGTGAATATATTGTTTTTGAAATTTTTATTTTATTTGTATTCAAAAGGAAAGAAATTATGCATCATGGAAACGGTACACCAAACGCAGAGCCGCGCACGGCAAGAGCTTTTCCCCGCATGCGCACACGGCCCCATCACAAACCTGCAGCACGCCAGCGTCACACAAGCCATGCAGCCAGGCCCATGCAGCCCCCAAAAAATCACCACCCATGTTCGCCTGGTCTAAAAATACATCTCCTCTCCAAGTCCCTCTTTTTCTCCGGGGCGGGCGTCGTCAAACAAACCAACCTTCTTCTCTTGGCGTTGAGTTAGCGTCGCCCGTCAAACAAAGAGCCGCTTGATCGAGCTCGCAACGTATCAGATGCTCGCAGGCACCCTCCATAAAGGTAGGCTCAGTCTATCAGGAGCGGGGGACAACCATCACCGAAGGATGGGGTGCATTGTATTCGTCATGATTTCGCCGCAGCAGTTTCCAACCCCTCTCTTTCTCCCTTTCTCGTGAATCCCATTGAAGACTGATCTATTCCTGTCTCTTCCTTTTACCTTGTTCTTCAGCGGGACGCGTCTAGCGCTAATCAACGCCAATCTTGACTTGGCTGACGTTGGGCCACGCGTTCATATCTTCACCGTCTCAGCATGGCGGTGAGCTCCGAGGGCGGCCTCGCAAATCACGGCTTCTGCCATTGAGCGGCATTTACATTCACTGATTGACAAGTCTGCGCAAAGCCATTTTCATCATTCTCGGTGTATTTCTCTGCTCTCTGGTAGCTACACTAACCGCCCGTTTTCAAAGAGCAGGCCCAAAATCATACAAGTCAGCCTCGCCAAAACGCCAGTGAACCTAATTTTCGGTATCAACATCTCCCCAAAACTCCAAAGGTAAACCAAGGCTGATATCAACCTTCCTTGAGTAATCTGTTGCAAATAGTCTCCCCAAAACACGCAACCATTTCAATTAAACCATCGTGCACGGTTATGACGGGGACATGGCTCCCGCAGCTGGCGCGTTGTAACTACCAAAGCCGCCGTGTTCTGCTGCACCGCTGTCCGCTTTCATCGTGCCATTAAGCAAAGGACATAACCTTGAAAGCAACATGTTAGCAATGGCCTGAGTTTTGTGTCGTTATTCTTAAATCATCGTGACTGGTGATGGTGCGCAAGGTGAGAAAGTCATAGTCATCAGTATCAGCAGCAGCAAGCGGCAGCAGTCAGTAGCATCTCCAAAGCAAGTTCCTGGTCATGTCATCAGTAGGCAAGCTCGTTACGTCGTGAAAGGTTGGTCGCTGGGCCAGTACACAAAAACTGGCACCCTTCTTGCACGTCGCTCCGCTCGTAATCTCGCATTCTCGCGTTCCCTGTCCCTCGCCGCCTGTCTCTCGCGCTCTCTCTTCAGTCTCCTTCTCTGTCGTTTGCGTTCCTTCACCCCATGCCTTCTCGCCGCGTCCCTCTCTCTCTTTTCCTTCTCTCTTGCCACGCGGCGTTCTTCTGTCTCCCTCTTCTTCCTTTCGCCCCTCTGTTCCTTATCCGCCCTACGCTGCTCCCTGGCCACCTCTTTTAATCTCTCCTTTTCCAGCTTTGCAGCTTCCCGTTCCCTCACCCTATCTTCCTCCCGCTTTCGCCTCTCGTTTACCTTCGCATCGATTTTCGCCTGTCGGTCGGATCGCTTGAGTTCGCGGAGGAGGTTGCTTCGGAGGTCACTGCATTGCTGTCCTGCTGCTGCTGCTGCTGTACTTACAGTGATGCCACCTTCCATGATGGACCACCAATCAAAAGACAAACGAGGGGGTGGGGGAATGAGAGATTCCGTACTTTTTGTTTGTTTTAATGTGCCCAACTTGTCCGCAGTTGGCACACTTGCGGGTAGTCCCAGTTGGAATTTTCTCGCTAGGTGTCTGAGGAGATCCAGATTCGCCGGCTGCCGCCTTTTGGTGCAGCTCTTTCTGCTGCTCTCGAGCTTGTCGTCGTGCCTTGTTCTTCTCCAGTCGTTCGAGTTCCTTCTTGATTCTATTGGCAGAGTTAACGCGACTGTTCGATTGGCACAAAGACTTCTTTATACATACCTAAGACCTGCAAGACGGTCATGGTCGGCATTGCCCGTAGGACGCGCGCTGTAGATGCTGTTGAAAGATATGTGTAAGCAGGAGCTCTGAACTCAATTCCTGTAAAGTCAGCAGTCAAGCAGGCCGCTCTAGGGCCATATGATGCTGCTTTTCTAGTGGTGAATAACGCTCCAAGCCTGCCCCAGCGCCTGGCTGCCTTGGCCAGTGGTGGCATGCGTCGAAGGATTCTTCGTCTCTGTTTGGCGTGTTCTGCTTGAGAGTAAGGGAGGGGTTCAACATACTCTTTCATTTCCATGTCCGCCTCGGCTCGCCGTTTCATATACTGCGAAATAACAACCGGATCATGCACTACCTCGGATCGAGTTTGAACGGACCCGTCAGGCAACGTATGCTGTCGGTTGATGCGAATTGCTCTCTTGATGTGACGACTGGATGAGGTCAAACCGCTAATCTGGCTCGTTCCATCATCGAAATGTGCCGGAGTAGCAGCAGATTGCACGTTGAATCGGTCATCCTCGTCTTCTTGCGGCTGAATATCCTTGTCGTCATGCTCAGTTTGATCGGATAGTGTGGCCTTCTGCTTATCCCAAATTTCACGGATACCTTCCTCATACATGGCCTGCTGTTTCTTGACATTGTAAGCATGCCCGCCGTTGGCACGCTTCTCGCGCTCAATGGCATCAGCCGATGTGGCCAGAGGTCCTTGAACTGCCTCAATATAACCACCTTTCATTGATGTCCTGATGAAGCTGAAACCAAGACCATGGCCGGTAGGATCCCCTTCGCCGTGTAATTGAAGCATAGCCTTTTGAGCCGACGCATCGATAAAGGCCTTTGTGGTTTTCCACGGTGCCATCTTGTCCGCAAGTGTCTCCTCTTGTTTCTCTTGTTGCTTTTTGGCCTTTGCGACTTTGCTGGCGTCGTCATCTCCGTCGTCTTCATCGCCGTCATCTTGTCCTTGAGCATCATCCTCGATGTTCGCATTTCGGGGGTCATAGCCAGCATCTTCGAGTTCTTTAATACCCAGCTGCATCGCGTCTAGCAGACTGACATCTTCCGGCTTAATCATGGCGCGAATGGCATTCTCGTCTGGGAGCACTTCATTCGGCTTGAGTCGCCACATGCCCTTCTCTCCGCTGTCTCTGTCATATTGAAGAAACTCTTTGAGTTTCTGTCGATTCTGTGTGTCTGTGGAATCGGCAATGTGCTTTGTGATTTCGCCAAGTTGGCAGTTGTCCGTTTGGCTATGCCGGATCATGCGGAAGGCTAGCATCTTCATTCGGTTCTTCGAAGCGTTCGTAACTTTCCGGCTGTGTGGGCCAGGTACCTCGACAGAAGGGAATGTTTGGCCAACGACATGTATATGGTCAATTTTATGCATATACCAACGTGAGCCTTCAACGCCGGTTGTGCTGCGGACAATGAGGAAATCCGAATTTCTGGGATTGTGCTTGAACACTGGCGCCCTATACATTTCGTTGTGCAGGGTCGGAACAGTCTCGCCAGAATCAACGGTGCCAAAGAGGGCGAATGGAGAACGATCTTCTGGAAGGAGGGTTCGATATTCGCCCAAGTCTTGCTTGGGGAGCTGGTCTTCATCGTTGGTATCCTTTCGTCGGTAATAATTAATGAGCTTGCTTCCCATGCCAAAGTTGTTGAGCACACGAGGACGCGGCTCGCAGTACTCGAAGAGGACTGCGGTCGAATTGTCGCTCATACTCAGGTCTTTTGACTTGTGATATATCTCGTGCGCTTTTCCCTTCATCATCTTGCGCTTATGATGATGCGGCTTGTCGAATTTGATAACATGTCCCGCAAACTTCTTGTAGCGGAAACGCGGCCGATGGTATTCATCTGTGGTACCAGGCAGTCGAACCTTGTAATACGGCCACGTCAATTTGATCGCAGGCATGCTGTGTTCCACAGAAATGTTGCCGAGGGTAGCGCGAACCTTGCTCTGGTGGTTTTCTTTCAGCAGGTCATAGGCTTCGTCATTAGACAGGTTGAAACGGTTGGCCATGTCACGACCAGCTGCACCACTGCCACCTCGCTTAGCTTTGTCGTCCTGTTGGGATCGCTTAGAGCCTTGCGAGTTCTCCGTCTCAAGAAGGAGATGCGGGTCGGTAAAGTCGAGATGGACTCTTTTAGCGCCTTGCTTAGTTGCCTGCTCGAAGTTGTCGAACGACGGTGCAGTATAGCGAGGAATTTCTGGGAGCCCTGCTACGAGAGCCCTGCGCTTCTTTGGCCGCTGTCGTGTATCGTCTGCCACATCCTGCAGGAACTCGGCATCCCATTCGTCGTCAAGTTCCATCTCGTGTGCGTTCCTCTTCACGCTCTGTTGTTTTGCTTCAGCGGCAAGCTGTGACTGGAAATCGCTTTCGATGAACTGAATACGGTTTCCCCAGTCTTCGCAGGCAAGTTCTATGTCTCGCATAGTGTAGCCCATGACAGACTCTGAATCTGAATCCTGGTCAATGTCAAATTGAGCAACATCTTCCTGGGCGTTGGAAATCTCTCTGTCGCATAAAACAAGCCTCTTAGAATCCAAAAGGCTAGCTCTGTTCTTGAGAGAGGTGGCAGAGGGTCCCGGAATGCGAAACTGCTTCTCTTCATCGCCTGCCAGATCGAGGTTCAGCTTGCTAGTGACAAGTTGCCTGGGCTTCTTCGCCGGTTTCTTTTCCTTCCAAGTCGCCTTCTTTGGAGGAAGTAGCTCGCTCCATGTCAAAATATGGCCCTTCTTGTATGCGGGCCACGTCGCCTTGAGTAAATCTTCGACCGTTTCCGCAGGGGCTGGGATGTCAGGATCTTGGTTGAGAGCTCCGTGCAGGTGAGGATCGGGGTCAAAGTTCATCCCCGAGAAGCTCAATCCTGTTTCCGTCTGCTGGGTCTCATCTCCAGCATCTGTATCGCGAACTCTGGGTCCCGGCGAAGAGTGGTCGACAATGGGGTCGGTAGGAGAAGACGGCCCTTCACCGAAGAGGTCCTCGGCGTCATTGCTGGTGCCACCATCATCAGTCAACGCGGGAATTTCAAGGGAGGCGCCCGCGTTGGGCTCTTCATCAGGTAAGTCATCGTCGCTGATGTCTTCATAGTCCTCGGCGTCGTCCGCTTTGTTGGTCTGGTCAAAGGGGGTGTCGTCGATTCGTAGGCCGCCGCCGCCGCTCGAGGCATCTTGACTCTGTTCGAGAAGGCGCGCAATCTCGCGCTCGTCTGCTGCGTCCTGCTCCTTCCACTTTTCCTCATCGATAGGGGGCGTGTCCTTGTCTGCGGCCATGGTGACGAGGCGCCGCTCCGTGAAGCGCGGGTATGTGGTGATTCAACGTGCCTAAACCATACTTTGCGCGGAGTTTGCTCTTGCGCGTGTGTCGGGCGCAAAGAAATACTAGCCAGGTAATGGTGGCTAAAGCTGCGCAGCTCCGCGCAGGCAGACAGGCAGGTGCGTAGGCAACAGTGCTTGAAATAGAGATTGCTGAAGCAGTGTTGTAGGAGTGAAGGTGCATCACGCCGCGCGGAGATGATTCAGCATGCACGGGGGTCCGTGCGTCCGGCCCCCAGTGCAGCTTCTCCCTGCCAGATTCGTTCTGGCAGCTTCATGCCTAAAGTACGGATAATGTCCAAGTAAGGAACCATCGAAAAGAGCCCGATAAAATCTGTTACAAAATTCAATTTACGTTCAGGCTCAAACGGAGCTATGGGAGTGCTTATAATCAAGTTCTTCTCCACCATGTCCGTTCAGCAGCTGAATACGACTGCGAACTCCCGATGAAGCGATTTGCCACCGGAAGTTACACGCCAGAACGGTCAACGAAATTGGTCTAAAAGTGCATTTATTCAAAAGTCTAGTATCGGGCCTTAAGCCTCGGGATATCGATTTCCTTCTAAGTACATTAAACCCATAAAAATGTTCCAACTTTCTGTGCGCACGCTCAATAAGCGTTCATTATAACGACTCCGCATCATTGCAGTAGAGTACAAAGGCCCAAGAGTGCCGCTACTTTCGGTCTGAAAAAGAGCGCTGCTGGGCAAGAAGAAATAAAGTGACATGTGCACGTGTTCGCTCGTAAAAAAAAAAAAAAGACAGATAAAGAATCAATAAACAGAAATCAACCGCTTAAGCGCTCAGGACGATGGCGGCGACAGTAGCCAGGACTGGCCAATATCCCAAAGCTTCCAAATGAGACTTCATAGAGTTACCAGCTGCGTCGCTATCTGCGCCTTCCGCATCAGGATCTTCAGCGGTAGTACCGTTAGGGAGAGTGCCGTTGATGAGAAGGACCTTCTGGCCGACATCGACGACGGACTTGTTGAGGGCTTCGATACTTTCGTCATCGACCTTGCCGACATTGACGATGGACTTGTTGAGGCCTGCGTAACTTCCGTTACCGACAATCTCATCCAGATAGACGGTGCTGTTTCCGTCCTCGTCGCAGCTGCAAGGGTTGTATCTTGCGCAACCGCAGATTACAGGAAGCTCCTCCTCCTCGTCCGTTGTTTCGTTGTGGAATCGGTATGGGTGGTGGTAAGGGTACATGTACGCCCCAGCAAGCCAGAGGCCCGGCCAAAACGCGAGGGCGCTGCCGACGAGCAGACCCCCGGCTGCTAGACCGGCACCGCCGCGAGCGCGACCACCAGGTCGGAACGGTTGCTTGGCTCCTCCTCCGTAAAACTGACCACCGCCGAAGCGAGGCTGAGGACCAGAGCCTTGGGGAGAAACGCCGCCGACGTTCGAGTTGGGGCGAGTATTCGGGGGAGGGCTGGAGCCAGATCCGCCTCTGTTGCCACTGCTGCTGCCGCTAGAACCTCCTCGATTGCCAGAACTGGAACCTCCGCGACCGCCGCCGCGGCCACCTCCTTTACGCTTGTAGAGATCGTGCTCGTCCGAACCGACAGCTACATCGACTCTGGGCTGGTGCTGCTCGTTGATGGCGGCTGCGGACACGCTGGTCAGCAATGACAGCGCGGCAACGGCGAAGTCAAGCCTCATGTTGGCGAGGTGTGGTGGTTGTGGAAGGCGAAGATGTGACGGCGGAGGATTGGAGAAACAGACAGAGACTGCTTCGACAGTAGAGTAATGTATTCGTTCGTAGGTAGGTGGTGAGTATAAGGAGTTGAGACGACAAAGAATATGCCCAGGTCACAAATCCGATAGGTGTTTCGTTGTGAAGATGTGTAATGACTAATTATTAGGATGGAGTGGCGCGAAAAGGGCCTCTGGAAATATATATGTGTTGGGACGGACCGGGAGTGCCTGGCGGGCAGCCTCGCGACAGGCCGTGGAGGTACTCGAGCAGACTGCAAAGGGCGCTCGCAGGCGAGGTACCTCTGTCTGGGCTTGGCGCCGCTAGGATTCAAGGCTAGTGGGTCAGCGCTGCGCGAAGGGCCAGAATGACTTCACCACACAGCACTGTTGCAGGGATGCCTCGCCACTTGATGCTCCATCGGGCGCCGCACTAGGAGCACTAGCACTGGAATACTGGGAAGGACTCGGGCGCTTTGGCGGTGGGCAAGCCACAAATGGTGAACCACTGGGCCAAATTACGTCGGTAATTAGTGCAAGGCGGCAGTCACTGGCGAGGGGCGAGGGCGAAACACAGCCTCCACATTAGGAGTGAAAGCGATTTGGAAGGCCCTTACGCGCTCATCATGCCCTTATTTGTCCGGATGCCGGAGATGCAATCGACGCTTATTTCTGCCCGAGGTTGAATATCCCGGACCATCATCAATGAGAGAAGCTGTGGCGGGTGTTTCTTTCACACGTCAATGAAGTCTCACGAAGAGCCTCGTGTCTGTGCCGTCATGATGCGCATCGGGCATTGCCATTCTTTGATGCAACAATGCCTCGTCTTTATTCTTTCACATGTTCAATGGCCGATACTGTGCTGTACTGTAACGTACTCGTACAGGGCACTCCTCTTGCAGCTGAAGATTCCTCATCCTGACAATTCAGGTCACAGCTCGGCAAAGACGGCGATGTGCTCCTTGTAAGCCTCCGCGGTCAGCCCCGTACGGCATGTTTCTCTCGCTCCGTGGAGATGCCCGACCGTTTGGACGAGCGTATTCCCCTCCCTGCCCCGATGCACATGCCATGAAGCAGGCCCAGAATGGAATGCTGCTGTACGACGGTATGAGCAGCCCTGTGGCAGGATCCCCCGCCCACTTCCGCCCTGCGGATGAGAAACATGCATACGCCGCCGCACTGCAAGGTCCATATATTGCGGAGAAGTGGTTTCTCTCCATGTGTGGGTTCTGTTATTATGTACTACCATACTCGTTGCACATAGGTCCTTGATAGTATATACTGAACATTCGGAAATATTCCAGTTTCGTTGATCGATGCTGCGGGCGCCTGTTTCTTTGGTGCTGCTTCCACGCCCGCCACCACGGAGCTGGGCTGTGCATTGCATCGCCCCAGGAAACGTCCAGCTCCGTCCCCACGTGTTACCCTGCTCCCGCATCCGATGCGCCACATGTGCTTCGCTCATGTTTCGATTTTGTTTCTGCCTGTCTGACATCAAATCGCCTCACTTTTCTTGCTCCAGGGTTGGTCTTCCCCATATGTGTTCACTTAGCCATGAATAGGCCTGTTTGTCGCCGGGCGGTGCGATAAGACGCTGGTCTATCTTCCGAACCGCCAAGAGCCGGCAATATTTACCACTTTTGAAACCCCATCCACGCTTTCCGCTCTCGCCTAATAATAACAATAATTAGCCCATAAATAGAATGATAGGCTGCACGTGAACCTAGAGTGCGTCTCCTGCCCTGATATTGCAAGAGTTGGCTTCTCCGTATCGTCAGGGCGGTATGCCATGGTAAACCTCCGTATCAAGATGGCTTTGCCTTATGCCAAATATATTATCTCAATATGCCACGACATCCAGATGTGCGAGGCTTCAGCATTGCGTTTTTTTTCCTGAGTTATGCCATGAATCTCGCGTACTTTTACCTTGCGCTTTCATGTGGCACGGCACTGTCACTCTCGCGGCATTCACCTGAGCACATTTTTGCGTCGCCGAGACATGGCGTGTGAAGAAGTGGAAGCTTGCTACGTGGCAATAAAGCACACATACAGCATCTCGGCCTTCTTATTTGTACGTCGTTGCCGCCAACCCATTGTCTCATGTGAATGGCTTCACTTGCAACGGCCATAGCACAGGCATACTGCGGTGTCGGCCGGTTGACCCGCTGTGGCCGGCCTGTAACGGCAAAGCCGAGCGCCGAACTCCGAGAGCCGAGACCCGTTTCTGAACAGTGAAAGCCCATATCCAGCCGCAGAATATCAGCCGTTGATGTTTTTCTTTATGCAGCAAACATGACTCTTCATTCGACAGCTTTACTATGATCACCCCACGCTCCCAGTCTCATCCCCATTCCGTGGCTGTGACTTCTGTGCCGAGACGTCGCAATGGCCGGCCCCAGGCGTGTGAGCCATGCCGCAAAAGAAAGGTCGGATGCGACCACCAATTACCGGTTTGCTCAAGATGCCGCCGTGGCCGCATAGCATCCAAGTGTATTTACTTGCTCCCCAATGGCTCGCCGCCAGTGGATCAAGTTAAAAATATCCCTACCCCGGAAACTGTCAGGTCGCCAGAAAGCGTCCGGCGTGAGTATGCTACGCCGGTCGTGACGCCCGTTGCCAATAGCACCGAGGAAAGCAATCGGACCGGGGACGGCCTCGGGTACATGGGTGCCACGAGCTTCACAGCAGTATTAGAAGAGGCACAGCGCCGCCTATCTTCTATGCGCCCTGCCAGCCAATCTGCTGCCTCGGCCGCTCAAGAAGCTAGCGAACGGTGCATGTCAATGGCCGACTTTAATCCTACCGAGCGAAGCATGGCTGTTATTCGCAGCATTCCCGACCGTGCAACGTCGTACTACCTGTTTGACCTGCAGCGAAATATCAACGAGCCTTGGTGTCGGTTGGCGATACGGAAACTGCATGATTCCTTGTGGGATGCTTTCGGTGGACTGCTCGACGGCGAGAGGGACCCAAAGTCGCTTTCTGATATGGCCACAAAGCTTTGCTACAATACTTCCAACAAACTTCGCGAAGATCATACCGATCCAAAAGCCTGGTTCGCCGAGTTTTCCGGGCCAAATCTACGCTGGGAAAGCCTGGGGATCCTTTTCACCTGTTGGACGAATGCACTCTTGACGGTGCAGTATGGTACAACCCTCGATGCTTGCCCATCTATTCGCAACATGGATAAAAGGCTAGCCATCAAAAATTTTAAAGATAATGCCTGGCACTGCTCTCAATTTTGTTGGAACGCTTGCGAGGGCACAACACTGCTTTGTCTGCTCCTCTTCAAGCATAGCATTCTTGAGTCAATTACATCCGGCGACGCAGGTGAGAACTAAAGCCGATACTTCCGCTATTCGCACAATTTTAATTCTGTTTAACTTAGACATTAAGCACTGGAGGCTCCATGGCGACCTCGTCGCGCTCACAACCTACCTGGGCCTTCACACCACAAACTCTTCGCCAAGTGACAGGTCAATCTGTGTCCAGCTACAACGTCGCTTATTTTCCTCCATTTTCAACATGGATAAAGTCGTGGCTATATTTACTGGAAGGCCGCCACTCCTTTCCCGACGGTTCTTGTCCACGTATCTGCCATTGGACATGAGCGACGAGGAACTTCTGCAAGACCCGACGTCGCCTGACGCTTCTTACCAAGAATTGGATCAGGACGGATGGAACAAGGAGAATATGATATACCTCACCACTCCCCTTAGAGCCAGAGCGTTGATGTCCTTTATAAGGGATGCCATCCTGGAAATTGCGCTGCGAGCGACCCTCACCGATACAGAAGAGACAATACTGTAAGCACATGACGGAGCCAGGGTGCTACATGATGATTATTAACTAAATTATTCTAGGGATCTTAAAAGGCAGCAAGAAGAGACGGTCGCAAAGTTCCCGACAGTCATCATGTACAACCCCAACGACTTTTTGAATCGAAACATCCCCTCAAACCTCATCTACAACCGTCTACAGGTACATCTCGACCACCTGCAAAATCTCTTCTTCATTGAGCGCCTGCTGTCCAAGATCAAAGGCGAACCAACACCGGACTTGGTCAAGATTAGTCTTGAAATAGTGTCGCTCACCTTGCTACCGTGGACACACAAGGAATTGATGTCTGGAAATATATGCGACGCAGACTGGATGGTCATGGCCTATGGCGCGCCAGCAGGCGGCGTCCTCTGCATGGAGCTGCTGCGGCCTTCCCCGGCCACTTCTGCGATGCCAGGAACGGTGACAAAGTCAGCCATGATCCAGCAGCTCAGCATGCTTACTGGCTTCCTGGACTCCATCTCGGAACAAGCACCAAACGGCCCCATGTGCGCAACAGTCAAGAAGATTGTCAAGCAGGTGCTTGATCGAGTCTTGGATCCACCCGTAGACATGCCTACGCATGAATTCTCGCTGGAAGGATGGGAAATGGACTTTTCGGCCCAATCAAACGAGCTCTTCAACTTTGACTTGTTGGACACCTTTGACTGGCTTAGACAAGAAACTGTTGTGTGAGGGTATGACGAGCGGAGAAATTTCACATTGAATTTTTAAGATACCGGTAGATAAGCAGCCTTGGAATAAAAATATATGAAATATAAAAACTTGTAACGACCATTAGACACTGTAATGGCTTCGCCGCTTGGCTTCTGATAACGCACGAGACTGCCCCACCTTTGACGACATCCAAGAACACCGCCACTTAGAGCATCTCACATCCGCAATCTCCTTTCACTCTTCATATTCACAACTAGTGTCTGTACATGCTCTCTTATATTTAAAATGAGCGATGATGTCGATAAGTCTCTCCTGGACCGTCTCCAGGCGCTGCGAGGTAACGCTGCCAGCTCAACACAGCACGCGTCGCAGCCAACCCAGTACGTTCAAGAACCCCTCCTTGGGTCGCAACAGCTGCCGTGTCTGGGCCTAACAAAGCATACCTATAGGATAAACATAGATGTTATTGAAAGAAAGAAGACACCCACCCGAGAAGACACACTTGCATCAAGATTAAAGTCTCTGCGTGAAGGTGCCGCAGCGTCTCCTCCATCTTCTACGGCTAAGGACCCGGCTCCTCCGCCTAGACAATCAGTGCCCCCTAAACAAACTGCGCCGTCACCACGTACCACAAAGGCGGATACCCCGCCCAAGCAGACGGATGATGAAGCAGCTGAATCGGTATTCGAGACCGATGACCAAACACTGGAAGAGCTTCTCGCCGATGTCACGCCAGAAGAGAACCCGCCTCAGAGACAGCCGGATGAGCCGAGCGATGAACAAGTGAAGGCACTGTTGGAGCAGCTGTCCAAAGAGGTCCCGCAAGAGGATGTCAGTTCTAAAGATGCGAAACGCGAGGAGCAAGAGTCAGACTCTGATGACTCTGACGGCGAGAAAATGAACCGTGAAGCGGATGAGGTCATTGACCGGTTCCGCGATGAGGCTGAGATAGAAGCCAGTCGCAAACGGGGCTCGGATAATGAATCAGATAACGAAAGCATAGCAGGTGGCGACGGCAATAACGACGATGGTCCCGGGACCAAAGAACCGGCAGATCTTGACATGCCCTCCGTTCCCTCAAACCTCGACGACCTCCCGACGACAAAGGGCACAGGCACAGCCCCAAAGCCCAAAACCGTCGACGACATCACAGCCCGCATGGCAGCTCTGCGGGCACCGGCCAACGACGAAGATGATGATGGCGGGGACACGCTCCAACTTCCTTCTGTTCCCTCATCCCGACCGGCCGGCAAGCCCGTCAAGCGCCTGACCAGCCGCACAAACTACACCGACGACGACGTTGACAGCTGGTGCACAGTCTGTCTAGAGGATGCGACGCTGCGCTGCCTGGGCTGCGACGATGATGTTTACTGCACGCGATGTTGGAAAGAGATGCACGTTGGGCCTGCGGCGGCGTTTGATGATCGCACGCATCGTGCGGTGCATTTCACGCGGAATAAGAAAGAGAAGCCAGACAAAGTTGCGCTTGGCGCTTGATGTATTCCTCTGCCGCTGCTAGGTTATATAGCTACTAAAATTGAAATACAAAATACACAAACGCAGAACCCTCTTATGTACCAACGCTATGGGCTATTACCTCCACCGGCAATGCAAATCCTGGGACGAGGCCTAATCAACAGAAAGGAATGAAACCAGATACCAGAAAACTAAGATAATTCCGCGAGCCAATAAAACGCCATTCCTATCACGTATTTGTAAACCCTTGCCACAAAAAATTTGGTTCCTTTTCGAATTGTTTTAATTGGGACAGCTTGACACAGTGGCTGTCTAGTTCGACGAGCCGGCGCCACGCTCTTGCTCGTCGGCGGTGCCATAGCTTCGGGCAGTCTTGCCTCTGACGTCTTGCCAGGTAGCATCGAATCGGCGGCCCGTCGCAGCAAGCAAGCTCTCCTCCTCGTCTTCTTCGGCATCGTCATCCAGATCGGACATGTTGACGCGAGGGGTGCGGATCAAAGCGGTCACCAGGACGAGGAGGAAGATAGCTAGGAAGACAAACTGGCCCCAGAAGTCAATGATTCCAAAGAATGGCCAGGTGATTGTGATGCGGTTGAGGAACGTCGACATGACGGATGGTGTGCAGACATCAAGCGCATCCTTGTACTTGAGCGACTCTGAGCACGGCCTGACCAAGTCGGGGTAGTCGCTGCAGTCTGGTTGGGCACCGGGATAAGCTGGCTTTCTGCTGCAAAACGTTTGCGTTCCGTAGATCGAGTACTGGGGCGCGATGAACATGGCGACCACATAGTTGATGGCAAGCGTAATAAGGCCAAGCATAACAGTGGCAATGAGGAGTGCTTGTGGCGCCGTGCGTCCTCGCCTGATTTGAAAGACGCGAATCCAGAGGAAGCGGATTCCAACCGTTGCAATGCCAGAAATGGAGCTGCTGAAGAGATGGAGGACAAGCAGTGCCATCAGGACATAGTCGACGGGGAATACCTTGGCAGTCTTTACAAAGATCCAATTCATGGGCTGGAACACGCTAATGTGGCCCAAGATGTAGCCACAGCGCTGCTTGCAAACAGAGTTTTTGGCCTTGTCGATACCGGTGATGAGTATCGAGACCCAGATAAGAACCGAAATAGCGAGAAGCACAATGCCACCGAGCATCTTGACAGGTCGGAAAAAGGCGCAGACCTTGAGCCAAGCTCGGTAAAGCTTGCTATGGCCTTCACCAAGAGCTTCCGCGGCGAGGCGCTCGCGTCGGACGAGGGTCTGCTCTTCACGAACCAAGGCATCGAGTTCGCGTCGATCTTTGCGCGTCATGCCATCTTGGCGGCCAGCATTGCGCATCTCAAGCTGTCGCTGGCGTTCCCGGTTCTGCTCCAGCTGCGAGGCTGTCGTGGCGGAAAGTTGAGGAGCAGAAATGGATGGTGCAGATTTGATGAACGAAATGGGCATCAAAGCCAGTCCTGCACTGGTATAGACAATATAGAGGAGGGTGCCCAGCGTCACGAGGAGGCCGAGCGCAAAGGTGAGAGCCTTTTCGCCATGGTTTTGCGCCAGAAGTCGTTTGTAGTAGTCCATGTCCCATCTTCCCTTTGATTTGTCGCCGGCAGCCGGAACGAAGAATCCGATCAAGAAGAGAGCGACAACTAGCGCAACAAAAAAGAGGGTATACTTGGCAGCTGCCCAGAAGCGGCTCTTCCATGTGCGTCCCTCCTCCTCAAACTCGATCTCATCATACTCCTCGTACCAAAAGTACGCAAATGGGATGAGGAGCAGGCACAGCAACGCATCGAAGCTGTATAGTGTGTAGTATATAATTTTGAGCGTAAGCAAAATATCCGCGATTCGGTCTGGGGTGGCCCATGATTTCTTGGCCCCAAGTGCGCTCGACCCCGTCGCAGAAACAAGCGCAATGTCGACGGGCAGGAGAAGCACTGTCGCCAGGAGCGAGGTCAGGCTGATGATCGCGACGATACTAACGACGGCGGATCGTTCGCGGGGAGTTTGCCAAGTAAAAGTTGTAATAACCGCTGCGCCTAGACAGAGCGCGACCACGACCAAGTACGCAACCCAAGTGAGGCTAACCTGCACCAGGCCAGCGTCGGCGATGACCATGATGGCGGATGGTTCGGAATGGTTATCGATATCGTTGCTTCAGTAATAATCGGCTGAATAGTTAAAGTTTCTGGAATAATGGAAGGCCCATCGGAGAAGCTGGAGATGGGAAATCTCGTCGGCTGGATGTCGTTTGCGATGTAAAGGCCGACCGTTGTGTCTTGCGCGGCGCGATAGCCAGGTTTTGACCAAGGGAATGTTTCGTGACGCAATGCCTGGTAATGCGGCCCTGCGGTCACAGCTTGGAGCTCTCTGATAGGTGCAAGCTTCTACGCGGACGGCAGGGCGGGGCGTGCCCACCATGAGGGTGGGTGTCTCAGGCAGTTTAATGCGTGTCTGGCACACCAGCAGGTGCTCGGCGCGGCGGCGCGTTGATCCGCTAGTTGTGGTAGCGCAAGCTTGACTTGACCTGCTGTCGTCGCAAAGAGCAACGAACATCAACAGAAACCCCCAATTCGCCCAAGCACGCCAATTACTCTCCCAGTCCGGCTCTCAGGTCGGCTGGGATAATGATTCTGCCGCGATGCAGGTCTACACCGAGCTTGTGGCTCCCTCAGCCGTCACTCACTCCTTGAGTTTGCCCTTCACATCCCCATCGGCAAACAACCTTGTCGTCGCAAAGGGATCTCTTCTTCAGATCTTCGAGACCAAAACGATTGCCGCCGAACTCGATGCGCAGTATCAGCCACCGCAGCCAACTAAGAACGAGAGCGAGTTTGACATTCGCGCCAACGATGACGATGGCCTGGAGTCTTCCTTTCTCGGCGGCGAGACCTTGATGCTGCGAGACAAGGCGCAAAACACAAAACTAGTCTTGGTAGCCGAGATCCCAATCGCGGGAACGATCATTGGTCTAGCGAGACTGAAGCTTCAGCATACCGCATCTGGAGGCGAAGGCCTGCTGCTGGCCTATCGGGGCGCAAAGATGTGCCTGACCGAATGGAACCCGCAAAAGTGCGCGCTCGAGACGATTTCGATACATCTTTACGAAAAGGAGGAGCTTCAAGGAGCCCCTTGGGAGCTACCTTTTGGCGAGTATGTTAACTATCTGGAGGCAGACCCTGCCAGTCGATGCGCTGCGTTCAAATTCGGTAGCCGCAACCTTGCCATTCTACCGTTCCGGCAAGCAGAGGAAGATTTGGAGATGGAGGACTGGGACGAAGACCTAGACGGACCGCGACCCGTGAAGGAGACAGCGACGACTACGAACGGAAATACCGATCATAGCGAAACCGCCCATACCCCGTCCTTTGTTCTCCGACTGCCCGTCCTCGACCCAAGCCTCTTGTATCCAGTCCATTTAGCATTCCTTTACGAATACAGAGAGCCAACTTTTGGTATCCTGTCATCCGCTCAGGCACCTTCCGTTTCCCTAGGACTGAAGGATCACTTGACGTACAAGGTCTTTACACTGGACCTCAAACAAAGAGCGTCAACCACCATTCTCTCGGTAACAGACTTGCCGCAAGACTTGTGCAAGGTGATACCGCTGCCTGCTCCAGTTGGCGGTGCTTTGCTTGTGGGACAGAATGAGCTCATCCACATTGATCAGTCCGGAAAGTCTAACGGCGTCGCCGTGAATCCCATGACGAGGCAGATGACATCATTCAGCTTAAGCGACCAATCTGACCTCCGACTCCGCCTCGAGGGCTGCTCAATAGAGCCTCTTTCAATTGAATCGGGAGAGTTACTACTCATTCTCAGCGATGGGTGCATGGGAATTATTTCTTTTCGCATTGATGGCCGCACAGTCTCTGGCATCAGCATCAATATGGTCTCTGAAGAGGCCGGCGGAGATGTGATCAAGAGCCGCGTTTCTTGTATATCACGCCTCGGTGGAAAATCACTCTTCATTGGTAGTGAATCTGGCGATTCAGTCGTGCTGGGGTGGTCCAGGAAACAAGGACAAGAAAAGCGCAAGAAGCCCAGGCTGGTAGATGCGGATTTGGCTCTCGATGTCGACGATATTGACTTGGATGACGATGACGAGGATGATGACCTTTATGGCAACGATACCACGTCTGCTAAGCCATCTCAAGCTTTGAATGGCGGCTCGAAGCCAGAAGACATTACTTTTCGCATACAAGAATCCCTACTGAGCCTTGCACCAATACACGATGTGGCTCCTGGAAAGGCAGTGTTCCCTCCAGACAGCGAGGAGGCAATCCTACGACAAGGCGTTTCATCTGACCTACAACTTGCATGCGCTGTCGGACGAGGCAAAGCCGGCGCTATCGCTATTCTGAATCACGATATCCAACCCACCGTCATTGGGCGGTTTGAATTCCCGGAGGCGCGAGGCTTCTGGACATTCTGTGTGAAAAAGCCCATGCCAAAGGTTCTGGGCACAAGTTCCGTCCTGGGCAACGATTACGACGGTACAGATCAATATGACAGGTTCATGATTGTTGCCAAGGTTGACTTGGATGGTTACGAAACCTCTGACGTCTACGCCGTAACAGGCGGCGGATTTGAGAGCCTGAAAGATACGGAATTCGAACCCGCAGCTGGCTTTACAGTCAAAGCAGGTACCATGGGCAAACAGATGCGCATCATTCAGGTGCTGAAGTCAGAGGTTCGATGCTACGATGGCGGTAAGTTTACCTACTTTGTCTGAAGGGTCGCATAACTAATGTGCGTAGACTTGGGACTCAGCCAAATTTTGCCCATGATGGATGAAGAGACCGGGGCAGAACCAAGGGTGGTTAGCGCCAGCATCGTTGACCCCTACTTGATGATTATTCGCGACGATAACACTGTTTTCATCGCCAAGATTGGCAGCAGCGATGAACTTGAAGAGGTGGACAAGCCAAGCGGCCTCTTGACTTCCACAAAATGGCAAGCTGGCTGTCTGTATGCGGACTCACAGGGTACATTCCAACCGATGCAGAGCAACACATCGCAAGCCAGTGAAAAAACCATGTTGTTCCTTTTGAGCACTACAGGAGCCTTACATGTAAGACTTGTAAACCTTGAAGCTACGCCTACGGAGTATGCTAACCTTTGCAGGTGTACGATCTCGAAGATCTATCCAACCCCGTCTATGTAGCGGAGGGGCTTCCGTCCACGCCACCATTCCTGTCCGCAAACTTTACTGGTCGCCGAGCGGCCGCGAAGGAGGTGCTGACCGAAATTTTGGTTGCTGACTTGGGAGATGTCGTCTCCAAGACACCGTATTTGATTGTAAGGAGCCCAGTTCCTAGTCACCACGACAATACTAACTGTATTAACCTAGCTGCGTCATGACACTGATGATCTTAGCCTCTACGAGCCAATCCGATATCAAGGCGAAACAGACTCGTCACTGACAGAGACATTGTTTTTCAAAAAGTCGGCCAATGCAACGATTGCCAAGAGCGTGGCCGATGACGAAAAGGAGGAAGATGCGCCAAGCCGAAGGTTTGTTCCGCTGCAGCCGTGCGCCAATGTAGGCGGCTACAGTACAGTATTCCTATCTGGAGACTCGCCGAGCTTTGTTCTCAAATCAAGCAAGAGTGTTCCTAGAATCATTGGCCTGCAAGGAAAGGGTGTTCAGGGAATGAGCACGTTTCATACCGAAGGATGCGACAGAGGGTTCATATACGCCGACTCGGAAGGGATAGCGAGAGTCTGCCAGCTGCCAACCGACGTGAACTACACGGAGCTCGGCATCTCCGTCAAGAAGATTCCCTTGGATTGTGACGTGAGCAAGGTGTCTTTCCATAGCCATACGGCGACATATATCGCAGCCTGCTCGGTGAGAGAGCCGTTTGAACTGCCAAAGGACGACGACTACCACAAGGAATGGGCCAAGGAAGCCTCGGTGTTTCCGCCCACCACGCCGCGTGGTGTGCTGAAGCTCATTAGCCCTGCCGCATGGACAGTCATTCACAGCTTGGACCTCGAGTCGTGCGAATCGATTGAAAGCATGATGGCGCTGCACCTGGAAATTTCCGAGGAGACCAAGGAGCGCCGCATGGTGGTGGCTGTAGGCAGCGCCATTTCCAAGGGCGAGGACCTTCCGACACGAGGACGGGTGCAAGTCTTTGACATTGTCACCGTCATTCCCGAGCCGGGCCGACCAGAAACAAACAAGAAGCTGAAGCTGCAGGCCAAGGAGGAGCTTCCCCGTGGTGGCGTCACGTCGCTGTCAGAAATCGGCACCTCTGGGCTGCTATTCCTCGCTCAGGGCCAGAAGTGCATGGTCCGTGGTCTTCGAGAAGACGGCGGTCTACTACCGGTTGCGTTCCTCGACATGAACTGCCATGTCCTGAGCGTTCGCGAGCTCCGGGGAACAGGCCTGTGTCTTATGGCGGACGCTTTCAAGGGCATGTGGTTTGCGGGCTACACGGAAGAACCATATACCTTCAAGGTGCTGGGCAAGAGCGGCGGCAAGCTGCCCATGCTGGTAGCCGACTTTCTGCCTGATGGTGAGGACTTGTCAATGGTAGGGGTTGACGCGGACGGAGACTTGCACGTCTTTGAATTCAACCCGGAGCGTAAGTACCAACGTATAAATCACAACAAAAAACCCCCCATATTCATACTAACACATCTTTCCTCTCGCAGATCCCAAGTCTCTTCAGGGCCACCTCCTGCTCCACCGCACGACATTCTCCCTGACGCCCAACGCGCCCACGACGACGGTCCTCCTCCAACGCACCATCCCCGCGTCGCAGCCGCAACCGGCGGCCAACACGGGCGAGACGACGCCGCACACGCTCCTCCTCAGCTGCGCGTCGGGCCAGCTCGCGGCCCTGACGCCGCTCAACGAGTCGGCCTACCGCCGCCTCTTGTCGCTGACGAACCAGCTGCTGCCGGCGATTGCGCCGCACGGCGGGCTGCACAGCAAGGCGCACCGGCTGCCCGAGGGCCGCGGCGGGGCCAGCAACGCCAAGTTTGTCGGCGTCGAGACGACGGCCGCGTCGGGCCGCATGATTGTCGACGGCGTCGTGCTCGCAAGGTGGGCGGAGCTGGGCGCCGCCAAGAGGGCTGAGATGGCGGCCAAGAGCGGCTATGATGATGTTGCCGAGATGAGGGAGGAGCTGGAGGGTGTGCTGGGGTGGTCGGTCATGGCGTATTTCTAAGAGGTGGTGAAGGGGCGAAATAATTTTTGTGTTTTTATATATAGGTGCAATATAGGGATGGAGAAAAAAAAGCTTTTTTAACAATTGTCATGTTTTATTTGTATCCATTTTGATTTGACTATCGTGTAACCGCCATTTGTAGATGTATTATATGCCTGAACGAGCGACAGAGGTATAAAGATGTAAACGCCTCTTTGCCCAGCTTCCCGAATCCCAAAAACTCCTAAAATCCCACGCAATTCCAAAATGTGTATCCCATAGTTGTGTATATCCCGAAGCTGGTCTTATTTCCCAGCCGTTCTGTTTAAAAAAAAAAGAGTTCCAATACCAAAAGAAGCAGAAAGACAACAAAAAAATCTGACAAAACTTTAACAAGCACGGCACTACTCTGCCTCGGGGCTGGGGCTGGATCCCTTCTTCCTCCTCAAGCTGCCAAAGCGCCTCTTGAGGCCGTCGCTGATGCGATGCGTCGAGCTGCGTCGGCCAACGCCCACCTCGGTCGTCTGCACCTCGGGGTCCTTCAAGACGTTGGCGCCCGAGGCGCTGGCCTCGGCGGGAGCGACGACCATCGGGGCGGACGCCTCGCCGCCGTGGGTGGCGCTGCGGGCGCGTCCCTTGCCGCGGTGGCCCATGAGCGGGCTGGTCTGCATTTCAATCTCGTTGGTGCCGGTGGTGGCAGCGCCGCGGGCTTCCTTTTCCTTGCGGTCGCGGGTGAAGTTGGGTTCGCCCTTGCCCTTGAGGTCGTCGGGGTGGTATTGCTAGAAGGCGGGGTGTTAGTGGATAATTGGCTCGGTGTAAGTGGGAGAGGTACAAGAAAACTTACAACTCCGTCCCAACGCTTATAGGGACCGCCTTCGGCGTCGGGCTCACGCATCAAATCAGCGCCCTCTTCGTAGTCCATGACGTTTCCGTACACGTCGACTTCGCCGGGCGGGAGGATGGCTGTGCCCTGGAGGGGATGGTGGCGCTTCAGAGAGTCGTCAATGTACTGGCGCGGGGTGGCGCGCAGAGCGGCCATGTTGGACTCGCGGACCGCGGCAACGGGCGAGTACATCTTGTTCTGGTTTCTGCTGGCGAGAGTGGCATCAAAGGGTCCGCCGTGGTGGTAAGCCGGTCCTATGGTGTCGAGGCGATCAATGGTGTCCGTCTCGGAGAAGCGCTTGCGATGACGGCGGTCTGCCGCGCGCGACTCGCGCTTGAGCATGTCGAGAGGTCGGTGGGACATGTCGCCGGGATATCTCTCTGCGAGGGTCTGGCTGCCAGAGGGGCGACGCTGGAGGTCGTTGTAGCCTGCGCTTCGGCTGCGGTTGTGGTCGACGGCGGCGTGGTTGGGCGGGTTGCCGGGGACTCTGGCGCTGGCGGTGCGATGGAGGCCGGCAGAAGGTGGTGAATTGGGCACGGGCTTGCGGTAGCGGTGGTGCTGCGAAACGAGGCTGACGGGCGGCGGGGATCGCGAGGACGAGGCAATACCCTCCTCGGCGTGCGTGTCTAGCGGCGAGGATACGCGGCGGCTGTGGTTTGGCGCGTGCGGGTTGGACGGGTGGTAGTGGTGCGGCAGGCGCGAGGGCTTGTCCGCCGAGTCCGGGGGCGTGGGGTTGTTGAAGAAGTTGCTGGCCGACGGGTATGTGTAGTCGGCAAAGGGGTCGACGAGGCCGTCGTCGTTGTCAAAGTCGCTGTCGTTGGTGCGGCGGCGGTAAAAGGCTGGCCGGTGGCGCGGCGACGGCGACGACTTGGGATGGCGAGGCGGCGAGGCCGGCAAGTTGGCTGGGTGAGGCGTGGGACGGACGATGGAGATGGGACGAGCTGGGGATGGCGGCGCTGGGGATGCGGCCGTGCTGCGACGAGGGTTGTAGTGGGAGGAGCCGAGGCCGGTTTCTTGCGATGGCTCGGGAGCAGTGAGGGGGTCAAGAATGTATCGCTTGGCCTGTTGTGGAGGAGAGGATGTTGTTGTTAGCGGGAGGATCTTGTATGAGTAGTATATGAGAGAAGATGATGATGATGATGATGATGATGATGATGATGGAATAGAAAAATGAAGAGAGCAAAAAAGGAGAAAAGGAGCGTAGCGCCAGCCAGTAAAAAGGATGAGCTCTCAAACGGCTTGCGTCAATTGGGCATTGGTGTAGTGCGCAGCACAGGTGATGTCATGCATCGATATGATAGACAGATGATGGGCCGGCCGCGGTACTCGTACGTCCCAAAACGACGCCGCAGTTGTCGTCACCGAGGACCCTGAAAACTGGGGATCACGGCAGACAAGCTTCGCAGAGGGTCTGTCTGCATTGATGATTGATGGGGCCCACGGGCGGGCAGCCTGCCACGAGTCGCAAGTCGCCAGGCGGTGCTCTCAGTGGTGGGCAGCGCGGTTTTCAGTGGGGCCCAGCGTGAAAATGCCGTCATGTTTCCAAACGGAGCAAACGGACCAGCAGTGGCAGCAGCAGAGGAGAGGCAGAGCTGGTGCTCGAGTAGGGGGCTTTTCTGGTGACGTTGAACTGCCCAGCCTTTTCGCAGGATTTTTTTCCCTTTTTTTTTCGAGTCCAGTATTGCCTTGGGTGACTTCTCTTCTGCCTTTCACGTGTTGTATTGTCTTGGCCTCGACACTGTCGATCGGATGGGCCGGGGGGGGACGGTGGACAGCGATGATCGGAGGCGCGATGGGCTTCCCGTGGCCAAGCAGCCGGTGATGACGACGACTGGCAGCGTCAACTTGTGGAGAATGGCCATGCGAGATTGACATTGACATTGGCATGACAAGAAACGACGAGGTCTTGGTAGGAGGTTCCGGTGTCCACTTGGATGGTCGCTGCGGTGCGTTTTGCAGGCCACTCATGAGGCAATGTTGCGCTGTTGCGCCCAGCCAACAGATAGCGTAGTATATGATGGGCTGTCGTTGGGTCTCGACCAGGGCAGTGCAGGACATGCCTGTGCTTGGCGTGTCTGCAAGCTCTTGGTGCCATATTCGTAACCCCCTTGGCATCTGAGACGTCCTGCCGATCTGGACCCTGCGAGAAACGGCTGCGTCGCGGAATGGCTTGCAGGCCCAACAGAGAGTCATGGGGTGGTGGAGAGCTGGGCCAGAGACATTGACTCGACGCAGGTCGAAGCTTTTTGGGGGGTGGGTGTCGGTGAAGAAGAGGGGGGAGAGAGACATGCGCACAAGGGGAAAAAAAAAAATAAAGAGAAAAGGGCAAACAAGTGAAGAAAATAGCAGTCAACGTACCCAATGCTTGTCATGGCTGTCCATGGTGTCGGTGGCCGCCATGGTGAGTGAGTGAGCGGTTGTGTTTGCTAGGCGGTAGCTGTCGTACTCGTATCGCGTGTTGGTGTGAGCGAGTGCGCAGGTGAGTTGTGTCTGTACCTAGTCGTAATGGTCTAGTCGCGTGTCTGTCTAGAAGAGAGAACAAGCACACAAAACCAACAGGAAACAAAATCGGTCCAGTAAACCAGAGAAAGTAGTATTCGAATGCAGAGGGAACAAGAAAAAAAGGAAGAAAGTCAGAGTCGGGGGTTGTCACAAGATCTAAATAGGTACATGGTCATGGTAAGGTAGGGCACCCCATCTCTACCCTTTTCTCTCTCTCACGCGGACTGACAACCTCTGGCTAGCTCCGGGTCTTCTAGCTAGCTTCCCTCTTCGCGCTAGCTTTCCCACACGCACAACTCTTCTCACCGTCCGCCACCGGACCCTCCGCAAGGGTCTCATGCTTTGCGCCTGGCATGCAGGCTTTACCGCCAATAGCATCTCTGTCTACACGGTACAACCGTTCCGTCCGTCTGTGCGTGGCCGCCTACCTTCTGTGGGCATGGACCCTGCAGCTACGCAAGGCCAAGCCGAGCCTGCTCCCCGCGTACTCTCTGAGCATAGCACTACGGAATATTCCAGACTTGTTGGGCCTACGCGGCCTAAACCGCGCGGCCCGGACATTTCATTCCCCATGGCTGTTCAAACTACATACCTAGTACTATGGTGCATGCGCCTACACGTACCCAACGATGGGCGTTTGTTTGTATGCGGGCGACGCATCTAGACTGCTCGTCTCCGCCCCCTCCTCCTCCTCCTCCTGCTGCTGCTCCCCCTCACCCCTCCGGCCGGCCCCACTACCACCACCTGCCTACCCAAACGGGCTGTGCAAAGTTGCGTGAGCGAGTGGGCAGTGGGCAGTGGGCAGTGTGCGCTTGGGTGATGCCGGCCTTTTGTCTAGAACATGCGTGATGTGAAATCTCTGTCTGTGTTGTTGTCCTATTTTCTGTCTCTGTTGTTTTTGGTTGTTTTCGTCTCTTGTGCGTTGGCCGTGTTTGACAACTGTACAATTTTCACTTTGGCTTTTTTCTTTGCGCGACAAAAGCAACGACGCTTCGTCATACTCGGCAGTGTCTCTAGCTAAACTATCACCTACTTGGGTTCACCGTCTGGTCACTAACTTTAGCCCACTCCCCGTGTCCCCCAAGGTCCCAGCCGAGGGTCGAGAGTAATGAGGAGTAAGCGTACTCCCATCCTCCTGGGGGCCATGAGTCGGGTCGGGAGGGGAACAAAAACGCCATCCTGCAGATGATTTTCGCAGCAGCCTTCTTTGTTCGCTTCCACCCGCCCTGCAAGGTCCCTGCATTGGCCGAAGCCAGACGCCAGACCGCCGCTAAATGCGCACGGCTATCGCTGAGCATGGGCGTCGCTCGCCTCTCGCTGTTCCCCGCTAGAAAATGCACATCACCTGAGCAGCCTTTCTGGTGGAGAAAAGCGCGAAAGGACGTGAAACCAAGAGTCAGAGAGGGGGGGGAGCAGTAAGCAGTAGCAGCGCCTATGTCGGCCATGTCGGCGACGCTACCCTATATCCGGCGTCGTGCAAATCGCGCCGAGACTCGCCGAGACTCGCCCGTAACTGAACAGCTGAATTAAAAATAAACCTGCCCTAAGCTCCATGTTCATTGTGCCCGGCTGAGCTGCGTAATCATCTCCAAAATTTCCCAACGCTGTTCCCTTCCCGTTGTGCTTCGCCACACCAAAAGCACCAAAACCAGTACCAAATCGGGCTGCGCGAAACTCTAAACCACGTTACTCCAGATCCAGCGATTCAGACACAGCCCTCCTACTAGAAACCAGTAGCTGTATGACTCAAAAGCTGGTTGGCGATGGAAGGTGACTCTAATTCTACGCTACGCTAGCTCCGTCCACGACATCTCCATTCATTTACTTGTATTTTCTGGTCTCGTCTTTTGGGATGCCTTGCTGCCGGTTTCGGCTTCGTGGGGCGCGGGCTGTTCAGCCCTGCTGAGCCGAGCAGCCTGACGGGTTACACTGCTGGTCAGGTCTGCCACACACGCTAAGCCTAATACACTATAGCGTTACACCACCTATTTTCAGTGACTTCTCAGTACTTGTACATATATCGTTACAGCGACTATTATACCTTCGACAGCACACTTTAACCTATTATAGCGCTTCTTACAGAGTACAGTATACATAGCCACTACAACACCTACTACAGCACCTAATACAGCGTCTATTGTAGCGCCTATTGTAGCATCTATTATGGCGCCCATTACAGCGCCGCACCTAGTACAGCGCGCCCACCACAGCACCCACCACCACCTATCACAACGTCCTCTACAGCGCAAATTGCAGCGCCTATTACAGCACCTACTACGGAGTACAGCACTTAATACAGTGTCTACTATAGTGCCTACCATGGCGCTCACCACAGCACCTATTACAGTGCCACGCCTATTACAGCGCATATTATAGCGCCTATTATATGCCCTAGTGCTGTATTACAGCGCCTATTACAGCGCCGATTACAGCGCCTATTACAAAACCCTAGTACACGCTCCATTACAGCGCCTGCTACAGTACCTATTACAGCGCCGCGCCCACTACAGCACCCACAACCGCCCATTACAACACCGTCCACGGCGCAGATTACAGCGCCTATTACTGCGCCACGCCTATTACAACACCCACTACAGCTACTACAGCACTTACTACAGTGCCACGCCTATTACAGCGCCCACCGCCGCATCTACCACGGCACCTATTACAGCACTCCACCTACTATAGCGTTATATTATTATAGTAGATATTGCAGTAGGTTGTTATTATTATATTAGTATAAGTACCCAAAAGTCACTGAAATCTAGTGGCGCTGTGCTATCGTGTATTTGGCTTAACGTGTGTGGCAGACCTAAAAAGCAGTGTCACATATTAGGCTGCCCTGCTGAGCCGCCCCACCAATCAACGCGTCCCGAACGCCAACAAACGGGCAAGGCGACGGCACCAAGCGGTGACTAACACTCAGCTTCATCCGTACCAACCTATTGGAGCATTCTCCCGCAAGGCTGAATCTCGCGATGCTAGCCGCTTGCTCACCCACAATTACTCATATTGCGTCTGCTTACGGGCCCGACGTCGGGCTAAATCTCACAATATAAAAGCGCTCTGTCGCCTGCCAATTCGAGACAAACCAGACCTGTGTTCCCTACCAACTATCCAACTGCAACTCACACATATTACACAGACATGCTTCCATCGTGACACTCGTCTTTACGTGGCGCACAATCTACCAATGCATAGCAGCCAATCATCGCTACAATAACAATGTCCAGACCAACGAAACAATGCCCCTCACCGCCGAGCCGCGAGCCGGGCGCCGTGCTCCTAGAGACGGACAGGCTGCTGCTCCGGCGCGTCCAACCCTCTGACGCCCCCGGCCTCGCCGCCGCCGCAAACCATCGCGCCGTCTATCTCGCGCTGCGCAACACCTTCCCGTCGCCGTACACGCTGGCCGACGCCGAGTCCTTCGTAGGCACTTCATCAGCGCCAGAGGCAACGGCCAATGCACCGGCCACCGCAAGCGCCGACACCAACGCTGACGCCGACGCCGACGACAAGAGCCTCTACCCGTCCAAGGTGGCCGTCCTCGTCAAGGGCGCCTCGCCGGCGGACGAGCCGCTCTTTGTCGGATGCATAGGCGCTGACCCCGGCGAAGACGTCTTCCACCGGACCTGGGAGGTGGGCTACTGGCTCACGCCGTCGGCCTGGGGCAAGGGCTACGCGACAGAGGCCCTGACCGCCATGGTGCCGTGGCTCTTTGCCACCTGGCCGGGCATGTACCGCCTGCACGCATTCACCTTTGCGAATAATGAGCAGAGCGGCAAGGTTCTGACCAAGGCGGGCTTTGCGCTCGAGGGCGTCCAGCAGATGGCGGCGGAGAAGGCTGGGGAGTTGGTGGATCTGAGAGTGTATGCGCTGCTACGGAGTGATTTGCCAAAAAGCAAATCTTCATAGTGATTCCGAATATAGTATAATAGAGATGTATCACAAGTTCTAAGTAATACATTGCTGTTTTATGTGCCAGTGTGACGTGTTTTGTTGACGCTAGCGGAACCTGCATCCTCCTGTTGCAGTTGATATAAGGTGTTAACGAGGCCCTGATAATTAGCTTTTCACACACACCTAGTCGGCTTCGCAGCTACTCTGCCGCTCGTGGCGGCCAATCACGAATGAATCCATGGACCATAGTGTTATTTATGCAAGAGACCGCAGAAGTCTCTGAAAATTGAAATTTGGCCTCACTTACAATGACGTTCACAGAACATATTTCAATGGTAGAGTCTAGTCACTGATACGGTAAGCTGAATATGAACTCTTGACGGCTTCATTAAAGCATGTTTAACATCGTGAAGACGTAACTAGCCAACTATCCGATATGGTCTAGTGCCAAGTGTCAGGACCAAAGTATCCCTTCTCTGGCAGATCCTGCAAGAGGACGAGGGGGGCACCAAAAGTGTCCAAGGTGTTGTCATTGACAGTGTTGCCCCACCAGGTAAGGGGAACCTCGTTCCACTGTACGGCAAAGAAGATGATAATGGCTGAGAATGCAACACCGCCGGTAAGTGCTGCGGAGAGGACGTAGTTGTACTTCTCCCACCAGGCAGTCTTGTAACGCTTCATATACCACATGAAAGCAAAAGCGACGTACACGCTACCGATCCAGTAAGAAAGGTTGGTAGGTGCCCAGGTGATCATACCATTGATGATAAGCGAAGGGTGAACATGCTTCAACCATGAGATAGGAGTGAAGATGGCGAGATTGAGAATACCAAAGACGCCAGCGGGAAGCACGGAGCGGGCACCAGAGCGAAACTTGGGCCCGAAGCGCTTGACCACCCACCATGCCAGAGCCAACAGGAAACCAAGCAAGAATGTGTACTGGATGGCGGGGTAAAGCTGTGAAAAGACTCGCTCCGGTCCGATGGCACCCCAAACGACGGAAGAGGAGAAGAAAACAACAGCGGATCCAGCGCAAGTAAATCTCTGGGGCTGCGTAGGCGTGCAGATACCCTCAATATTGTGATCAACAAAGTCAACGACAGTATAGCAGATAATAGCAGTGAGGAAGGCACTGAGAACCTGACCGCGATACATTGCACGCGGCGGAACTCTCGAGTAGAAACCCATCTTTTGGTCACTGATGTAGTTATCAGCCTGACCATTGATATTATATCCAAACGCTTTCACAAACATCAGAGCCTCAGGGTGGCCAGGAAGCGCATAACCGACAATGAGCTCTGTTACAACGTTCAGGCCTTCAGTACTGCCAGAAATAGCGTAAAGATAACTCATAGGAACAAGGAAGACCAAGTTAAGTCCAATGACGAAGAAGATTGTCCAGACAGGTGTATCCAGCTGAGGCCAGTGTGTCAAAATGATAATAGCGAAGATAAATGAGATAAGTGCAATTATCAAAAACCACCAGTCAGGAACCTCAGGGTACTTGCGCATCATCTCAGTGAGGGGATCGTTAAAGCCATCGTAGATGGATCCGTCCTCTTTCATCAAAGTCTTCATATGCTGACCAGCCTCACTGAATCGACCGGTAAAAATGCAGCCTAGAGCCTTCGAAATGTTGCTGACCAGGTTCTTGGTTGTCTTCGCTGCAGCAGAACCCATCGACTTGAAGGCTCTGAGAATTGGCTTCCATGAGTCAAGACAGATAAAGACCATCGTCAGGGGATAAAAGGCGAAGAAGGCACCATAGAGCATTAAATTTCCAGCACTGTAGAATGGAGGCGAGTATTCCTGATAGGCAGTCTCATTGAGGGTTGCAGTACCATGAACTAAAACTTTGTCGATCTCGTAGTGACCACCTGTGTTGTTGAAGATGCCAGAGGAGTTGATAGGCAAGTAGCCAGCCCAAGAGGTGTTGGTAAAGTAGATGGCAAGGATGAAAAGACCACCCATAACAGCACCTGCAAACTGCTGAACCGTGGCAAAGAAAGGGTTAGCCAAAGGCTGGGTGACATAAGTCATAACATTCCAGTCAAATGTAGGGATAGGATTGAAACCTAATCCTTGCTGTGATCCAGTGATAAGGTTGACATTGAAGTTGTTTGGGGCAATCCAGCACATCCATGCAAAAGTACTCAATGCAGTAAAGAGATATTGCGGAAGCCAGAAATATACAAACATAATACAAAATATCAAGAAGAAGAACTGATATCTTGTAAGTCTCCAACCATGGATCGACTCTTTCTGTTCAGGGAGAAGAAGAGCCCTATTGAGAGCAACAGTAGGAAGAATATTAGGCCAGAGAGCTTCAACAGGATACACGACGAATCGACGCATAAGACCAGCGAATCCAAGTCCCATCATCTGGGTAGATAGGAGTAGCAGAATGCCATATCCGGCGTTGAGCCACTCATCATGATAAAAAATTTCTTGGGTTTGCAGGTTGTAGAAGCAGTAAGCCGTTCCAAGACCAACATTAACAATAATAGTAGACAACATTTGCTCTTTATAGCTCCATGGTCCGGGGTTAAGCGAAACACGCTTACCGCGGAAGTTGAAACCCCAATCAGGCAAAATCAAAGCGCAGGCCATACCACAGGGGTAAAGCAGCAGCTGAATAACCGCCGATGACAGGGAGATACTAGGGAAACGAGAAATAAAGAGTGCATTGGTAAATTGGCCAATCACAGCCCAGATGTAGCCCAGCAAATGAGCTCGAATTGTCTCACAGGGTGTATCTGTGTTGTCAGTTGGCGTGGTGATGGCGCGAACCTCCGGGTACGGAGAGTAGAATCTGTTGAGGGCAGCTTCGGTTCTTATCTCGAGGGCCCACTCGTGTTCGTCTTGCTTCTCCATAGGGCCTTGCAAGAGACTCTCCATCTTCTCTCGTGTAAGAGCCGGGAAGTTGTAGTCGTACTCATGGTACTCGAGCATCTCCTCCAGGATTTGCCTGGACTCTTCAACGGTGAGCTGCTCGACTTTGTCGATAACGTGTTGAATGTCGTCCTTGGGGGCGACTCCATGTCCGTCGTCCTGGCCGAATCGCGAGGCGATGTGGTCCAGGTCAGTCTTAGAGATGCGCTTGTCATCAGCGACTTGCTCATCGGAGTGATGAGCAACGCCGCTGATGTTGTCCTCGGTGTAGGGGCCTTCCTTGGACATGGCGGCTGCTCCCTAGGGGTATCAAGAGACGTATAAAGATGCTACACGCCGTTGGTGATGGAAGGGGTAGTCCAATAGAACAGATGGAAAGCAGCGGATGCAACGTGGGCACGCCAGGGGGGTTATATATCTAGCGTAGTATGGGGTATATACCGACATTGACTAAACAGCCATCGCTTGCCCCCGGCAAAGTTCATCCTGGGTTTGGGCTCCATGTGCTGGGCGCTCACACCTGCCATTCCTGCGCTCCATCCAGCCACCGCGCCAGTTGTACACTAGCAGTATAGGTCGCAGTGGCCACATGCTTCCGCGATAGTACGCTGTGGCCGGAGTGCCTTGACATATCCTATGGTAGGTACGGGGCCACTTTCATTGTCGCCTTCCTATCCCAGCAGTTGGCGTCCGAAACAAAAGGTCATGGGTGGTGGGTACAGCACGGTGACAGAGAACGAGTGCGCGAGTAGCAGCTCGTCATTGCGAATGCTTACGGAGCTATCCCTGCACTAGGCGTGTGGTGAGAACTAGGCGCCACTCTGCAATTGGTGGGAAAGCGTTTAATTCCAAAGAAAAAGAAGCCGCCTGGAGCAAGCTGGCAGGATTTCTCCGCACCTACTATGGTATAATACTACTACTATGTAAGTGTATTGAGTGGAGATGCGGAGGCGGAGACGCAGATGGCCAGACTGGGGGTTAGCGCTGATTTGGAGAAGGATGCCATGTGCCAAGAGGGGTATTACAAGCCAGGCACTTGCCACTGGCCAATCTGGAAGTCTTCTGGGCCACTGACGGGGTGGCATAGGGGGAAGGGAGGTGGCGCCGCTCCGGCTGGGGGCCTTTCCGTGGCAAGGGGACGAATGAACTGCTGCAGATGAGCCAACCGAACCGCCAGACCGCAAGTCTCTGAAGGATTGAGGCGAGCCACCGGGACTTTTGCTAGCGAACTGCAGGCTCTGGGAAGATCGGGTGATGATGTCGATACGGCTAAGACGGCACAAAACCCCGGCGTTAGTCCATCTTGGCGGTCCAGGATTGGCGTTAGCGCGGCTCTGGGGGGACCTTTTGCGACCTACAATGGCCCAAAGGTTGCCTCCACCACGCTGGCGTGGGGAGGAATTGGAGGGAGAGGCTGGCTCCCAGGAAGCCAGCCTTGCGGCGGCGCGATGGCAAATCTCTTGGAGAATCTCTTGGTAGCTACTGGAGTAGCGCGCCACAAGGATCGTCATTTGTCAGAAAATAGTGTCACATTTTCGGAACCTGCTATGCAGCAGGTCCTGCGCTCAGCGACTTGCTCTTTGTTCGTGAGGCCTGCACTCAGCCTCGGCTGAGCATAGTCGGAGGTGATAAAATGAATAACGAAAACTCTGCCACGCCACCACTAGTTACTCTAGGATGCATACTGAAGGTGGTACAAGGCAATAGGCTACTAGAATCACTCTGTAAGAGGCAGAGCTATCGCTATTACCCAATTATCAAGAGCATCTCACCACAAGGCCCCTTAATACACAGGATTATACATCGCCACTTGCACTTCCTTTCCCCTACACAGCTATATCAGCAAATTAATATCAGCCTTTACAGCGAAACTTCTAATTTTAACATTGCTAGTTCTATGTTAATATTACTACGTCGTATACCAGCGCAAGGCTCTCGATATCGTGATAGCCGCAAGCAAGAGCACCGGATATCAGAGGAACTTTTGGCTCGGGGAAAAAGCCACATACGAGCTGGGGTGCAAAGCCGACTTTCATACTTCCGAGCTGCCACTGGAAGAGTTCCGGATCGGCTGGGCAGGACTAGCGCAGCATGGCGCAACACGGCGAACTTTTGAACGCCACTTACTCCAGACCCTCTTCCTTCGCGGTGTCATGTCTGCACCACTTCTTTCGCAGCACCATTTCCGCGGCCACTCGTCTGAATGCAGAAATTGGGCTGCCTGCGTTTTGGCCCTATTTCTATAAGCGTAGGCGAGGAAAATGCCACTAGTGTTTGTGTAATTCACAGTTGCTACTGGAGAGTGCGGGGAATCGCGTGTCATCCAGGGAGGATCAGTCCAGGATCCGTTTCCCCGCGTAATTATAAGCCTCTTTGCATAATGTTTATGTGAGTGGCTAGTTATTGGCGTATCACCAACATATTTCCGGTGGGACGCTAATTATAAAGAAGGACAAAACGTGCAATGCTTGCCAGCGCCGGCGGCCTCGTTCTCGCTCCAGAGGGTATGTCACACAGCGTGGCCGCCTCGCCGTGTTGGCGCTTCTGAAACGGGAAGGTGAGCAGACCTTCCTTTTGCTACACACTTACATGACATGAGGGCTTTACTCCGTGATCTAAAATGGAAGCTTAGCCGTTGGAAGCCGGGCTAGGTGGCGAACCTGAGTAGCGACGCCAAAGGGGTGCCACGGTGACAATAGGCTGATTTGCATGGATGGCTACCCACGGCTCCAAATTACAGCCTGAGTGAGATTTGGCAGGATGCAAGCCACTCATGGAACTATCGAGACCATTATGTAACTTCTTCATGCGGCCGTTACTCCATGGCCCGCGAGTGTCAATATCCTGGCTGCGAGTAATTGGCCACCGCAGCCACGTCCAGTCGTTACGGCAGAGTTGAAAGTCGATAGCTGGTCGCAGTCGAGGCTGATCCGGCATACGGCACGCTTTGCCAAGAGCTTACTATAAATTTCGCCGAGTGGCTGGAGAGTGTCCGCTCCATAGCCAGAAGGGCTGCATGTCAGACAGGTAGGGCCTCTCTCCCCCAGGAGGCCTCGTCGTCGCATTTTCCCAGGTCATATCTGCGTATCTACTTCATCATACATAGTGATGCTACTTTCTCATGTGAGCCGCAGCACTGGCCCCGTTGTAACCATTGCGCCGGGGTTTTGGAGATTGTGGACCACGAAGTTTGGCAGCACAGGCGGTGTCAAGTTCAGCATTGCTTTACTGGAGGCTTCGTCCTCCGCGACGTTTTTTCTAGTTTTAAAAAAAGCTACACATCTTTACCAGCACAGTCCAACTACGATGAAGGGGAAGCGTGTAGTATTGTCAGCAAACATGTAATAACGCCTCCCTAACGGAGAGGCGACCTTTGAACCGGAATGAAGAGCAAATAGTCTTCAATGGCCAACTCCTTGTTTATGTTGCGGAAGTGGGTTGATTTCTCCTCAAGAGTTGTATCCACGAAGCACCCACTTGTGAACAGCCTCGGAGTTTCGACAAGTATGTGTGACATCAGAGTCGATATATCCTCTGTCCAATCCAGGATAATATTGAAGGAATTGGAGTCATGTATCCAGCACGCATGACAACTCCTGCACAGCGCCAAGGCCCTTGCAGATAACACGTTGCGAGGTGCCGGTGACAGCGACACTCCTTCCGCGCAGCTGCTGTGTTCCCTCTTTCTTTTTTATATCGAAGCTACTCAATGTATTGATTCTGGGACAACGCATCTCCAGATGATACAACCGGCATTATATCCTTCTCATACCAAGGATAAGTATATAGGACAGAGTACTAGTACCACGTGTTAAATCACGCCAATTTGCATCAATTTTAGGGAATTCTTCAGGATCCATAACGTATTTTACTGAATCTGTAATATTAAAATGACAGTTTCCGAGCTCGTCGAATGCCAAAGCACCCTGAAATTGCCTCTGCTCGGCCTCTACCTGCCCACGCGCAGATGCTGAGAACGCGTTATGAGAGGACCGATTCGCTTAAGAGGCGCAGAGATCTTACCAAATTCAGTACAGTATCCAGACTCATAAGTATCAAACGGGTTCATAGAAGCTTTAACTGGGCGGCGAAAAAGTATCCTTTATGCTCCTGTAGTATAAATATCAGCCGAGCTCCCACACTCTACGACTGGATCCTAGCCTTCTGCCAGCCAGTCCGCATCATACATTAAAGCAGAATACCCAATTACCTTCTTATCGACATGAGATTCAAGCCGGTCTACCTCAATATCTGTGTGGACATCGTGGGAAGTCTAATTTTGTCACCAGACCGCAAAACCGAGTTAGATCTCTTTGGTTGCCTGTAAGTGTTGAATGCCGTCTAGCGTAAATGTGTACGCAACGTTAGTCAAATAAACAGCTATCGACAGTAATTTAGTAGCTGGATAAAAGCTAATACTAACCCTAGCTTGTATAATCACGCGTAACGACGTTTCGGGCGCGAATTGAGCCTCCTGCAATCTTCCACAGCTTGCTTTTATCAAATACTTGTCAAGTGGTTGCCTATACAACCAAAATAACCAGGGCACATAATAAGTATTCAGCGGGAGCTCAGTATGTAATCCCTTTACACTCCTTAATGATTCCTCTTGGTAGAAGATCATTCGCTAGGTTGAACAAGCCTTACGAAACCCTCACACTCGTACTGTCAGCTGCAAACTCTACACAATAGAGGCCCTGGCCGCCCTAGTACTATAGTTCTTGGACACCTAGTCAGGAATATACCGCCTACATACATTCACTTTTGCAAATAATGAGCAGAGCTGCAAGGCTCTGACTAAGGCTAGCTTTGCGTTAGATGGCGGGCAGCAGTTAGCGGCGGAGAAGGCCAGTAAATTGGTAGATCTGGGAGTGCATACACTGTTATCTGCCGAAAAGTAGCGACTTGCAGGATTCCAGATAGATTACAATTTAAATTTCTAAAGAGTAAAACGCTGTTCTCGCCGCCCTCCGGAGCATGTGTTTGTGCGACGTTTGTGGTGAGCTCGGTGCGTCACAGCTTCTGTGGGGCTTTGAAGGACGACACTTCCACTTTCGCGCAGTGCAAACCAAATGGCACAGATACAACACCTTGCTTCCATGCCTACCGCAAAGTGCCATCACTCGCCACATCGCCGATGATAGACACAGGAGAAAGCCGCCGAGAGCCTTAGACGGCTCGCGCCCGCGCCCGTCATGCCGCTCGTCAATTACTCGTCCTCGTCCTCGGAGGACGAGGCGCCGCCTAAGCGCAGAAAGACTGCCCGAGCAGCGTCCGCGGCGATTGGAGAGCGAGCGGAGGACGATATGCCGCCTCTGCCGCCTGGATTCCACGACATGTATGCGTCTACAGTGAGGCAGAGCGTCGTCGACGACCCGTCTCTGCACCAAGGCCGCAAGAGGCAGACCCCCCACGTCGCCGGCCAGTGGCCGAGCCATGTCTACATTGAATGTACGCTGATTCCGCCCTGCTCGGCTCTACAGTTTACACAGTTTACATGAACTAACAGAAAGCACACTGCAGGGATTCCTACCAAGAGCCAGCACAAGTTCATGACCAACTTTTTGACAAACGTCCAGGACGAGCTGGGCAGCGACATGGAGCTGCACAAGTTTCTCACCAGCGACCTCGGCGCACCGCTGCCGCTGCACATTAGCCTCTCGCGGCCGCTGTCGCTGTCCACGGCGGAAAAGGACGACTTTCGCGACCAGGTTTCCGACGCCATTCGCTCGGGCGGGGTGCACCGCTTTGCCGTGTCACCGAGGGACCTGGCGTGGTACAAGTCGCCGGACTCGGACCGCACCTTTCTGGTCATGCGCGTCGAGGCTCCGTGCAAGTCTCACCCGACAGGCGGCGCGAACCCGGAGCTGCTGCACCTGCTGCGGCGATGCAACGCGGTAGCCGAGCGCTTCAAGCAGCCGCGCCTGTACCATTCGACGGGCGCCGAGAGCGCGTTTCACATTTCCGTGGCTTGGACGTTTGGCCTATCCGGGGACGACGCCGCGGCGAGGACGCTGGACATGGCGCGCGAGAAGCACGTCCAGGACGCCAGATCGTGGGAGATTGACGTGTCTGCCGTCAAGGTCAAGATTGGCAACGTGATAAGCAGCGTCGACCTGGTGGGGTCACGACCGAGCGGACAAGGCCACTTTCTGCTTGGCGAGTGAATGCAGACTTGCAGCCTGTACGGGCCAGGACCTGCCGGCTGCATGATGGAGATGATGTCAAAGGGTAGAAAAGTACAGGGATATAGACCGCCATGGGGCCGGCCCGGATGGCGAAATCGACGCCGTGGCAACATGATGGCAATATTCCTCTGGGCACGTGCATCCTGAGGATGGGGTCGTGCCCCGTTTGGCCCACGTATAACGGAGTCGAAGCATGCTGGTTGCAATGTATTCGAGTACGAGTATCGTGAGGGCAAGGGAATTGGCGAGTGATGGTTATGTGGTCGTCTCTCCTTTGCCGGCCAGAGTGCGGCGGCTTAATGCAGCTGCGGGTGTGACCCCGGCCCGGTCTGTCAATCGGTGAGGTTGCCGGAATGTTTCTGCTCAGGACGTAGGACAAGGCCGTTTGAGCGCGTGGTTGCAGGAACCGCCGTGGCCATGAACGCGGACGCAGACTAGATTTTAAAAAATTATAATAAAAATCGTATAAAAGGTATATACCACGAACGTTAATGCGCGAGTAAAAGGGATACGCTACGGAAACCAGCGGGATGCGGGGACGTCGCTCCAGCCCAGCGCCGACCGACTTTGGCTGGCGATGCTTTGTTTACTTCCAGGGCCCACACCCGAGCTGTGTTCTGCCCATTCTCGACGCCTCCAAGTCCCTCTCCTCCTCCCTCCACCCCGCGTCCTTTTATCCCACCCTTCTCCGAGCAGGTGAAAAAATTGAAGCACCGTGACAAACGCGGCCTTTGCATCTCCTTGTCCTCTATTTGTTGCTCTTGGACCGAGGCCGTTTTCTGTTCCCCTGAGGACCTGTCATTCTTTCTCCCGGGCGTCGTCGCTTTTTCCCCCGTATATTTGCTCCGTCTCGCCCAGCTTTTGTTGTTCCTTGCCAAAAGCCCCGCCGCGCCTCCGCCCTTCCCTCGTCGTCTCGACTTTGTCCGCACAAACCCTCACCCAGCTTTGGACCGTCGGCCATTTTTGCAGCTGATCTTGTTGAGGGCGAAAAAATCTCGAATCCCTAGCTCGACAACCTCGAACGGGATACATAATTCACACCGCAATTGCTGGTGGTTTTGCACAGCTTGGTCATTCTCGTTGCTTCGTGATGCCCATGGATATCGACACGAGCCGCCGAAACAAGCGGCCCCGACCCCTCTCTGACGAGGAGAGGGCGCGTCTTGAAGAGTTTATCGACTCTATCCACTACTCGTCAAGGTAGGTTAACGGGCGGCAACGTTTTAGAGTTGGGAGCCAGTTGCTCACTGAACGCCAGATATTCGGATAGCGAGTACGAATACCGCCATGTCCAGCTGCCCAAGGACATGCTCAAGGCGATACCATCAGACTACCAAGACGCCTCTAAGGGAACCCTGAAGCTGTTGTGGGAGGAGGAGTGGCGTGCATTGGGAATAACACAGGTATGTTTGCCTTTTTCGACGCGAGTTTTCCCTACCGTTGACCGCTGCTAACGTCGTGCAGAGTCTGGGATGGGAGCATTACGAAGTCCACGAGCCCGAGCCACACATTCTCCTGTTCAAGTACGTACTCGAAACCGAGCCACCGCGGCTCGGAAAGCATTGATGACGCGGGCTCTAACAATTTCTACAGGCGCCCTCTGAACTACCAACCACCGCAGTGATCGCAGCGCCACGACCAAAACCACCGCGTCTCCTCCCGTACACGATGGCCCTCGAACGTACCCTGTCAGGCTGAAGCAGGGACGAGCTCGCTCGGCCATTTTTCTCCACCCATCTCTACATGTTTATTATTTATGCCTCCCGTCACGATGTTATGGTCTTGCATGCTACGACGACCTCGGTTCTGATTTGGTTTGGTGGTCGATAGATGTGTTTGTGTTTTTCTCTGCTGGTCCTTTCTGCTTGGTATTTTGGCTCTTGTGATGTTCCTGCTGCAGTGCGTGCCCTCGGCCGTATGGATACACGTTGAAGATCAACGGCAAGGGGTAAATGAAGGAATAAGAAGGAAGAGGACTGCGGACATGTCTGGGTTTGGCTGTCTGTCGATTGTTGGATTCAGGCGAGCTTGATCATGGCCCAACTCTTCGGCGCGCGGCAGCGAGGACATGTCGCCCGGGTGTCGCCTACGCGGGTGAGATGTGACTGTGTCCTTATGAGAGAAAGCGCCGTGATGCCTTTCCGCGAGTCGATTTCCGCTACTCTTTGCGCGGAGCGTGCAGACCGGCAAGACTACTCTAGTACCGAGAGAGGCATGTGACATGCCCAGACAACAGGATATATAGCCCTTATGTATAGGCGAATTCGACAAGCCAGAGAAGCGGATCAAACGGCATTCTACCCTGTACACGTTGTGAATTTTGGCCCATCGAGGCTGCATGTTGACTTGGCTACGGAAATGATGCCATGTTGAGGGCGTAGTACACAGTAGGATGGTTGCAATGGTGGCCGTTACTCGTAGAGCTTGCCCGCATTGTACCAAATGGGTGGCTTGCAGCCATTCCAGCAAGTGACCAGTGACTTCACCCGAGACAGTGGTTTTGCCCACCCTTGCCATCTACCTCGTAGATGCGGCAGCAGAGGGTAATGCCGGCCAATGCTGTAAAGATGGATTACGTAGAGAAGTTACGAGCATCGGATGACTTATCGCACAAAATCGGCTGTTGAGCAAAGCGGATGCATCGGCGACCCGGGAGCCGTTGATGGTGGTGTGTCCTGGCGGTGCCTGTGCCTGGGCGCACCTAGGTTTGGCGGGTGGCCTGATGTGGCGGGTGGATGCGGACGTTGACGTTTGCCATTTCGGAGAGGGTGTGTGGCGGAGACACCTGGGCGGGAAATGTGGCGTGGGTTTCGGGACCTGGACAAGAGACAGGACAGGTTGTCAGTCGCTGCGAGTTTCACGTCTACTGTATGTACGCTGTCCTGCCTACGGAGTATACTTTAAAGGAATGGAAATGAGTTAATCAACAAGTACTACGGTGTACTCGTATAGCGGAATAAAGCACCCCATTCATGGCCTGTCCGCCATGTAAGCAATGCCGTCATCAACAGTAACGACTCTGGCCAGGTGTTCCATGGACACAACCGCGGCGCTTACTGGTATGCTTACTCGTACCGCAGGCAGGCTGACACTGAGGGGGCTTTTTGCCGCTATTTTGGCTAGGCTAACCGCCACCCAAACCCAACTAGCGGCCACATAACGCTCGCCTACAAGCCACTGTAAAGGTACCTACCTGCCTAACATGTATAATAGTTGGGGCGGTCGTATGCCTAATAGAACCAGCGGGCCCCACCAGAACAGCCCATTCATGCACGAGTGAGTACCTCTTGTCCCCTGCAAAATTTAGCGTGCGGGAGCGCCACACCACTCCCACTGCAAGGTCCCCGACCACCCCATACTTGCTTTGGGCAGGCAGTGGACTGGATTGATCAGCATCGCCAGCGCCAGCGTGGCTTCTTGGTTCCCGCGAGAGGACTCCGTAGAACTATAACCATTTTTGGCGCCGGCTTATCCGCCACCCTACCTTGTTTCTGTACTCTATATTAGTCTGCTGCAGTACGGAAGCCAAAAGTGTGCCTACCTGCTTCCTGGACTCTTTTTTCTTTTCTAGTCCGCTGCTGTGTGCTCTTTTTTTTTGACCCTCTACTCTCGTTTGTTGGCAGAGACATGCCCGGATCGCAACACTAGCCCCCGAACTGATTCGAGAGCCCGCCACCGGTTGCACCACATTGGTCAAAACACCGGCCATTCGAACCTTACGACCAGACTATAGACGACCGCTACGGCTGCGATTGGCAGACAGAATAGCCATGAAGCCAGCGAGCAGACTGTTTTACCTCTCTGTCTTTGCCCTCTGGGCTGCGCCTGGCGCATGCGACACTGACGCCGAAGACTGCACTGTATGCCTAATCGGTTTTACCCAGAAACGTCTCGTGACACCTCAGCTAACTCCCGGAACCTCAGATATCACCGAAATCCATTGTAGGAGACGCCTGCGCATCCTACGCAACCCTCGACAAGCTCAACGCCAGAGTCAAGCCCGCCGTCCAAGACCTCTGCCTGTCGACCGACTTCTTCTCCCACTACCGCCTCAACCTCTTCAACAAGGCCTGCCCCTTCTGGGACGACGAAGGCGGCATCTGCGGCAACATAGGGTGCGCCGTCGAGACGCTCGAAAACGAAGAAGACATCCCCGAGGTCTGGCGCACCAAGGAGCTGAGCAAGCTCGAGGGCCCGCTGGCCAAACACCCCGGCAAAGAGGGCCAGAAGGAGTCGCGTCCCCTGCACGGCGAGCTCGGCGAGGACGTCGGCGAGAGCTGCGTCTACGACAACGATGACGAGTGCGACGAGAGGGACTATTGCGTCCCCGACGACGAGAGCGCCTTCTCCAAGGGTGACTACGTGAGCCTCCTGCGCAACCCCGAGCGCTTCACCGGCTACAGCGGCGAGGGCTCCAAGCAGGTCTGGGACGCCATCTACCGCGAAAACTGCTTCCAGCGCTCCTCGTTCCCGAGCTCGGCGAACCTGGGCATTTCCAGCTGGCCACAGGGCCCCGCTGCCATGGACTTTAAGCAGGTGGTCGACGCCGCCGGACGGCAACACCAGCTCGAACAGGAGCGCCTCATCCACCCCAACACCCCGTTTGTCGCCAACACCGGCTTCGAGGCCGACGACGAGTGCCTCGAGAAGCGCGTCTTTTACCGAGTCGTCTCGGGAATGCACGCCAGCATCAGCACCCACCTCTGCTGGGACTACCTAAACAAGAGCACTGGCGAATGGGGACCGAATGTCGAGTGCTACAAGCAGCGCCTCCACGGCTACTCGGACCGCATCAGTAACCTGTACTTTAACTATGCGCTGCTCACCCGTGCCGTCGTCAAGCTCGGCCCCTACATCCAGGGCAAGCACGGCGCGCCCTACACTTTCTGCACCGGCGACCCGTCCGAAGATGCGGCGACGAGGTCCAAGGTCCTCAAGGTCACGCAGCGCGCCGCCATTGTGCCTCATATTTTCGACGAGAGCCAGATGTTTGTCAACGGCGAGGGACCGTCTCTTAAGGAAGACTTTCGCAACCGTTTCCGCAACATTTCCCGTGTCATGGACTGCGTCGGCTGCGACAAGTGCCGCCTATGGGGCAAGCTGCAAACAAACGGATATGGCACCGCCCTCAAGGTCCTCTTTGAGTTTGGCAATGACAGCAAGGACGTCCCCGTCCTCAAGCGCACCGAGCTCGTGGCCCTCTTCAACACCTACGCCAAGGTCTCCGAGTCCATCACCGCCATCGAGCAGTTTCGCAAAATGGTCACCGAGGCCCAGGACCAGGAAGACGCTGCCAAGCTCATCGAGGAGACAGCAAAGGACGTCAAGGGCGCCGATAAAGATGCAAAGGCCGGCCGCGAGAAAGGCCCGCCCAAGCCAGACGAGTACCTGAGCGAGGAAATGATTGATTTTATAAGGAAGCGCAACCGCGGCTCAGGGGACGGATCCGTCAACGACCAGGTCAAGCACGAGTTTGATCTCCTCTTGCTGGCTGTTCGCGTTGTCCTGACCAGCTGGGTGCGCGCCCCTGTTGTATTGTGAGTGTTTTTCCTGTTTGATACCCCAAAAAAGACGAGACTATGCATGCTAACCGTTTCTCTAGCTTTAACATGGTGCGCGACGAAGTATCACGATTCCTTCGAAGTTGGATGGGCATCCCCAACCCGCCGCGGTGGTTCAAATGGGGACTGCCAGATATTAACCGCCCGGACCTCTGAGCAAGAGACACTAGAGGGTTACACTGAATACTGCACATTGAACATTCATGGCGTTTTTTTTTTTCGTACATATTCTGGACGGCGTTTTAGAGCTAGATGCATACTTGCCAGTAGCACAATTGATGTTTTATCCTACACAATACTCCGTCCGTCTGTCGTGCATCCTTCCAGCTGGCAACACATGCGTTTGCCTGCCGGCAAACGCATTCTACCTGCCCCAAGCCTTGCCAGCTGCCACCATGTGACAGTGGACCCGTGACATCTGGCAGGGCAGAATGCTTAAAAATAGCCAATTGGATCGCGACTGCCTGCATAAACGTCCGCGCCCTGGGGCTTGACCCCACGGGGTCGGACGACGACGCCTCGACCCTCCGTCTCGGGGCGAGCGTGTCTGGACGCCAGCGGACATGTATTTACTGTACCTGTTACCTATTTATTGGGTTTCGCAAATCGCTGATTGTCGGCAGACAATCAGCGTATGAATTATTGTTGACCATGCTTTGTCGCACTTTTGCCTGGTGATCTGGCACCTCCCACTCACTCGGCCAAAGTGCCTTGTATTTGTCCCGACAGCTGCTCCTACCACCACGCTGCTTTATTAAGATCGCTATATAAGTAATATTATATAATTTCGTCATTTTATACTGCCCTCATCAAGTAGTTAACTCTTTTCTAATAATTTGATATGTTAGCTGACCTCTGCTGCCTCACTTGCCTCTTAATATTCGTTAAAACGCTACAGTGTATTAATATAGCACTAACAATTCAATTACTCTAAAATCGCCAATGCTTATGAATTTATCATTATTATAAGATAATATCTTCTTTATTATTAAGTAGGAATTAAGAGTATTGTCTGAGTTCTAAACCTTACTGTAGTGCTGGTTTCTTGCTGCATATCTCTCTCAGTGCTTACTTTTTCAGTGGGGTTTCAATTGCCTATGAAACTTTGGCCAATTTTACACCTGTTCTAATTTATATATATTGGAATAAGTTACAAGTTCTACAACAAATACAAGGCACTTTGGCCGAGTGGTCTAAGGCGCCGTGTTCAGGAAAAGTGGTTCTTTCTCACTATCTAGAACGTCGCGGTCCAGTAATGGGCGTGGGTTCGAATCCCACAGGTGTCATTTTTTTGCTATCAGTTTCCCCGAATTAATTAGGGATTATTTTGTATTTTTGGTGGCGCGGTTGGTTTTTGGGCTGTGGTGGGGCCAGTTCGTGGCTTTTCCAAAATTTTAAACCTGCATGTGGTATTACTGACTTCTGGCTTGCGGCCAGATGTGTTTGTTTGCCAAAATTTCCTTGTATGAGTGCTATATGCTGCTGGCGGGGGATATAAGCTTTTTTTTATGGATGTGGGCTTCGGCGCTCTGCACTGGGTTTTATATAGCGGAGAATGAATATGTTTAGGCGGTAGAAACATTAATAATCTTGGTTATAGTAACTTAAAGGTAAAAATATTCACATGGATAATAAATATTTTCCTTTTTCTAGCACTCCACCTGGTGATAATGGTTGCTGTTGTGTGCTGTGTCAAGGCTGTTGTGGGTCCACTGCCTACGCTCTGCACTGCACTGTCCATCACCCACAACCAAGTCGCAGCCCAGTGTGTAAGCCGTCCACCTGAACTTGAGAATTGTGTCACGAGAAACTACCCATTGATAGGCATCGGGTTATTGTAAGCCCTGAAAATTCCCATTATGACTGTGACTCTCGTATTATGCAAGGCTTTTTATTCACTTTTGAAGCCGAGCATTACATTCCACACAAAATCACGGCCTTGCATAACTTGTTCGGGTACTCGACCGCGAGGGATTCGCCCAAAGAATGCACAGCCCAGGGGCTACTTCTGAAGCATCCTGCTCTATGAAGCTCAAATCTCGCTTTGCTCCAGTTTATTGGAGCCTTCAGAATAAGCAAAACGTTTTAGTTCAATGTAGAGAAGAGTGAAAGAATAGGCAAGTGAGGGCTGTACCCGTGCCTTGGCATCCAACGTTCACGACGTGCAAACGGACGAGGCTACTGGACATGAACGGCGGAACAAACTACACAACTTTTGCATAAATATACTGCAAAATGCTTCATATCGAATAAACTGAAAGAAAAGTCACCTGGCGCCGTATTATAACAGCCATTCCGGCTTGTTGCGCTCGCGGCGCTCGCACCGCTCGCAGATAGCGTAGCGATGCGGGCGAGTGACGTAGGCCGTGGAGCAAACATACATCATAATATTCAAGTGATTACCGGGCAATGCTCCTCAGTCCCCTCGCGACGTTTACCTGATTTGTAACATCCCCATAGAAGCAAATGACCCTAGCAAAGTGAATAAACCTCCTTTATTGTTTTGGCCCAGACCACGTTTGTTAGTCCATGAGCTACGGTGAGCTTCCACCGCCTTCAGCCCCATGAGTGTCATTCACTCTTTCCCTTTATAGCTGTCTCGCTGTATCATTCCCTATTATCGCTACTAAGGTCTGTTAGTTCCCTCTTTGCCCCCTTTCCGTTCCCTCCCGCTCTTTCATCTCCTTCTATCTCTCAATCTGCCACATCACGCACGCTCCCCAGCTTCGCTGGACACCACAGATAACATCTTCTCTCATTGAAGTGCTTCAATTTTATTCAAATTCTTTAGTTGAGTTTCGAGCCAACATCTTTTCCCCGATGTCGTCTTCTTCAGCAGGAAGACAAGGCGGCCCAGCAGGCAGCCCTTCAAACATGAGCCTGCTGTACAAACATCACTCAGAGGACTGCACACTCTTGTAAGTTTTTTTATGCGCATGTTCGGGGACAACAACTGACAAGACTACGAAAATCAGCTTTGGGAAAGGTGGCCCTATTTTGTCGTCTTCCGCAAAAATGAGTCACCCGTCGAAGATCCAGTCGCGCCTCAACTTCACCGGTACGAGTGGCATAGACCCGTGCATGGCGGTTGTTCTGCAGTTTCCTCTTGGGGAAGAACAAGCTAGGAACGAGGCTAGTGGATTTGGTGTTCGACACACAAGTGAGTTTAGTTTAATTTGTTGCAGTTGTTGCAGTTGTAATAAATAAGCATAAAACGTCCACTAACTAAGTGAAGTCACTCGAAACACGAAAACGATTGTTCAACAAGACATGCATTTGATCTACATGAAGTTCCCACGAAATGCAACCATGTATCTAGAGACAGCGCCGCCGCAAGTTGCAGAAGAGTTCCGTAACCCGCAAAACGCCAATCCTAGCTCTCGACGAAATGGAGTCACAATTTTGAATGTCACTCTTCCAGAAGGGTCCCAGCTGACAATCGAAGGGTACGGAATGGACTTTGCCAACCCGGAAGAACTTGGTCTGCAGGGCTTTGTCAACGAAAACAAGCCTCTTCCCGGCCAAAGACACACCCTGCTCGACTTTTTCGCCCAGAGGAGATTTAAAATCTACATTGCCGAGACTCTTGCACTGGCACTCGAAAGGCACAACAATCGTCGACTTCCGCCACCATTTCGATTCCCTTACGGGCCGGGGCTAGTCAGAAACGCCATGGATTTCAACCCTTTGATGAGCAGATACAGGGGCGATGCATTTTCTGCAGTCTGGACGTAAGTTAAACAATAAAATTTTGCTCTACAGTAAGAAAAGAAGAATAAATTAACGCATTTTCAAGTCATAATGACATTAGAGAACATATTCTCGCCGTAAATCACTCTGTTGTTCAAGACGTCATGAGACAGCGGCAAGAGCAGTAGGTTATCGTCGAGACCACTGTACCAAGATGGGATGCTGACACGTCCAATCAGATTAGAAACGTAAAATTTCGGGCTTACGTCGCCTTATTGGGACCTGGTGCGGTAGTCGCAACAGACTCTGGTAACTTGCATTTAGTGGTACTTCTGCCTGCCGGTTTCGTAGCTCATCATGGGGCTGCGTGGCATCACTTGGTGGCAGGCGATCGTTTGAGGGTGAAATTTTTCCTGTCAGATACAGACACAGAGGCAGCACAGGAATGGTAAGCTATTTTGTTACGATACAAATTAAGCAAAGCTGACACTCGAAAAGGGATGCAAGGGTTGTTAGAGAGCCCGAGTCTGTACCTGGTTTCGTACCAAACCACCCAACCGGACAGCACGACTTGGTCCTCCATGCCTGTCCACGGCCGGCCATGCCGAATACCAAAAGCAATGACTCGAGACTTGTCATGCAAGCTTTAGAACTCGTGCCGAGGCGAACAATGCCCTGACAAGAGGCAATGCAAACTTGAACTGCGTGTCTCTTGTGTTTGAGCCCGGGATTGAAGACTGCCAGCGAATGATTGTGGCAACAAACCAGTTCAGCGCCGATGCTGATCCATCTAACCCGCTTGTCTGGGGACTGAAAACGCGCAGTGACATGGGCAAGCCAGAAAATACCGCCGTTGTAAGGAAGATGAAGCACCACATGGCGCTGCACCGTGCACTCCTCTGTGGTGTTGGCTACTACAACTTGATGGTTCCCAAACCGCGCTCGCCGGCGGCACCAGGAATCTCGCAGGGGACGCCCTCTCTTGAAGTCAGGAATCCATTGCCTCTTCCTGTTGTGAACTATCTTGAGTTGAACGCAGCGCTGGCTGATGCGATTGTTCGGGAAGTGCTCCCAGAGGACCGCAATCGCTTTCGAGGGTACCTGAGCAGACGCACACTGGGTTTCGGGCTGGTCACTGCTGCAGTAAGTCTTGCTTTATCATTCTATTCTGCACCAACTAACATTTCCAGGATCGTGGAGCTGGCAAGACAACCGTAGCTTCGGCAGTCGTCATTGCCATGGCGACCAAGTTTGGCAAGGTCCTCTGCTCTGCCTCGACTGAGATGGCAACAGATATTTTCGCCCAGCGCATCGACCAGAGGGCTCGTGCCGTTTCTGAGCGCTACAATAGAAGCATCAATCCGAGTGCGGGAAGCCAGAACCGCCACCTGCTTGTTGTCCGAGGCTACAGCCTAGATGATGAAGTCACGGCCGTCCAGCGTCTTCTTCAGAACCCCCAGGCCGATGACAATCCCATTGCAGGAACAGCCTCCCCTCGAGGTTTACGCTGGAAAAAGCACCTGTCTCTTGCCTCATGGTTGTTGGCTATTCTGGGCTCTCCTGCAGTGAGGCCGCTGCATCCTGACGACAAGGAAATTCTCTGGAAATACCGGGGCAGCATCCCGCCGAACCCCGTGGCGAGGCCACTTTACTTGGTTGCGACAGGACAGGTTTCCTGGGAGAAATCAGCGGCGAAGCAGCTTCGGCCCGCGCAAATCCGAGAGTTACTTCAGAGTCTTCTGGACAATGCAGACGTGTTGTGCACCACGCCTGCAGCGACAGAAAGCGGCGACTTTAAGCCTTGGAAGACTACCCTTGCCCGGGCCGTTGCAGTTGACGACGCGGGAAGAATGAAGAGAGCGGATCTTTACTGCGTCTGGGGAAATACGTTGACACCCTGCTTTCTCGCTGGCGACTCGGAGGAGCTGTCTCTGCCGGTGTTGGCCTGGAACGAGGTTGACAACCACGGCAGCCGTCTTAACCGCTTTGCCGAGTTTAGTCGTATTTCCGCGCTGGAAGCGTTCATGGCAAGCGGGGTTCCTGTCTACCGCCTCACGAACAGGCCGTTTGTTGGTTGAAGCAGCTCCACAAAGACTGCTTTTGAAGTTCGGTAGAATAGAATGTGCAGTGCCGTCCATAAGAATGCTCGCTAAGTAGGCGACGCGGGGCCGTGTCTTGGTTGCTAGCAGGGATTACCCCGCCGCGGGGCATCGCAACCGGGGGACTTATAGGAGCATTTATGGAACGCGCCAAAGCCAGCAAGAACAACAAACGCTTCACTAGAGACTCAATCGAGCCATTGAATTATCCCAATATTCACCTTCTTAATACATTTGACATGAATCAAACAGCCTTGCCGCCTCGCCCCTCTCGCAGCCTGAAGGGCAGAGTTGCCATTGTGACCGGTGCCGGAGCGTTCGGCGAGGACCTCGGCAACGGGCGGGCCATTGCCCTGCTCTTGGCGGAGGACGGTGCAAAAGTGTTGTGCATTGACCGCGACGAGGCACTCGCCAAAAGAACAGCCGAGATGATACTAGGGGAGAATGGCGAGGAATCGGCAGCGTATATGCGGGCAGATGTGACTGTCGAGAGCGAGTGCGAAGCTGCGGTACAGTTCGCGCTCTCGCAGTTTGGCCGGGTGGACATGTTGGTCAATAACGTCGGCATCATGGGCGCTCCAGGTACAGCAGAGACAGCTGATGTAACCGAATGGACAAAGGGCTTAGAAGTGAATGTCACCAGCATGATGCTCATGGCCAAGTTTTCTATCCCGGCGATGCTAAGAAATGAAGCCGGTGACGGAGGCATCAAAGGCTGCATTGTGAACCTGGGCTCCGTCGCGGGACTGCAAGGAGGGACACCGAGTCTGATGTATCCAACGAGCAAGGGGGCGGTAGTGAACATGACGCGCGCCATGGCGGCGCATCATGGCAAAGACGGCATCAGGATCAACTGTGTCTGCCCAGGTATGGTGATCCTTGTAACCAGGACTGAAGGATGGCTAATGACAACCTTGCGCACAGGAATGGTGTACACGCCCATGGTGTATAAAGCTGGACAGGGAATGTCGGAAGAAACGAGAGAAGCTCGCCGGAACAGAAGCCTTTTAAAGACGGAAGGGAATGCTTGGGATGTTGCGAGTGCCGTGCGGTTCCTATCTGGAAATGAAGCTCGGTGGATCACGGGCACCATGCTGACAGTGGATGCTGGCGCGACCTGCGCTGGCTTTGTGTAGGGAGAGTATATGATACTGCAAACGCTCATTAGCTGTAATTAATCACATTTGGGAATTAAAACCAATTTTTAAACATTTAATGAATTGAATTGACCAGAAAACCCGTTGCACAGATTAGCCGTCGTGGTGTAGCCTTGACGAGTGCTGCCCATCGGTGTAACTATTTGGACGGTGTTTGTCAGCCCCGCTGCAGCCTGGCTGAGTCATTCGAGACCAACCTCGACAACCACACATCAACCGCCTTGCAGCAGGCATAAAGCCCATCACGTCTCACTTGTGCCAAGAGCCCGTCGCAATGGAAGCTTCACGACCAGCCGGACAAGGAATTGGGGTGGGGGTTGCTGCTGTTATCACAAACAAGCAGGGGCAGATTCTCTTGGGCAAACGCAAGGGCAGCCATGGATCGGGTATGTGCCACTCGAAAATGTCTCCTAGTACGGGGCTCTCAGAAATAAAATTCAGCTAACCTGTTTGCTAGGTTCGTGGCAATTCCCTGGAGGACACTTGGAGTATCAAGAGGAACTTTTGACTGCCGCTGAGCGTGAGACGGCCGAGGAGACTGGCTTGAAGGTCAAAGGCGTCAGGGTTGGGGCAGCGACAAACGACATTTTCGTGACTGACAACAAACACTACATCACCTTGTTTGTGTCTTGTGAGATGCTCGATGCAGACGCGGAACCCGAGGTAAGTTGTGGCAGCCACGAGTACCCTGTGAAAAGGTTGATGAGCTAACTGGGCATCGTGAAGTTGATGGAACCGGAGAAATGCCACGGATGGCACTGGCGCACGTGGGAAGACTTGGCGGAGATCAAGGCCAACGGCGAGTCGTCTGGAGATAAGCTGTTTCTTCCCATGACGAATCTGTTGAAGCAGTTTGCTAGCCTCGACGACCTGAGGCACAAGTTTAGGTAACGTTTGAAATGGCTTTGCAAAACCTGGCACAGCATTTATGATATCTAGTTCACATGATCATTGGAATCGACCTTGTGGCCATGTTCAAGCTGAAAGTATCGTTTATTGACTATTAATTACACTATTATGTATGCCTCAACATCCACCGCTTCGCGTACGATCAAGCAGCTGTCTTACTCGAACTGGCGCTTGACATCGACCTTGACGCAAGTAGGGTTCTGAGGCTCGCCAGCACCGTAGACCCAGCTCAAGGTCTTGTAGCGGTACGCGGTGAAGTACGAGTCGCAGATGTACCAGCGGTAGTAGGGTGTCGTTTCGCCCGCAGTGATGGGGTCCGTGGTGTCGTCGACATAGGAGGTAATGGTCATCAGCTCCTTGGTGTCAAAAGTGACATATTGGCTATCGGTGCCCGGGAAGAACATGGCTTGAGCGACATTCGATGAGGGGTTGGTCTGGAGGATCATAGATTCAGAGAATGGTACGTCTGTGAGGAAATGATTGTTAGCTTGCGCTGCAGCGATACGCGGGGCGTCAAACACGGGAATATGGTGACTTACTGGCTGGGAGGGTCCAGGTCAGAATGCCGCTGGCCGATGAGTAGCCATCATCGGGGGTAGCACCCTGGGTGGTGTTGTGATGCATGGTGGTAGGCGTCTCGCTGATGCACAGCGACTCAATGGCGGCGCCAGCGTGGCAGGCACTGATGAACTTGCCATCGACATCCTTGTTATCGGCCGTGAGGACGAGGTTGAAAGGCTTGGATTGGACATTCTGGGCCATGGTGGTGGCGGCACCAGCAAGGATGGAGACGGCGGCGGCGACCTTCATGGTGAAGTGTTGATGTGGTATAAGTTGGTGGTGTGTTATGTGAGAGGTTTGTAGATGTGTAAGATGTTTGAGACAAGAGAACGTTGAAAGGCCGACTTGAGATGTTTGATGATGAGATGCATCCGGAAGAAGAAGTGCGGATCAGACACTGCCTTTATACTGATTGACGTCCCCCATGATTGTCGCGTTACCTGGTCCAAGACATGCAGCGTCGCTGCACGACCTGGTTGGCTCACACGCTCACAACGGAGGGCCGAATGGAGTGACGTAAGGGCGGTCCTCGCTGCCGCACAATGGCCGGCCCCATCTCCACTACAAAGACATTAGCTTTTTTCCTCATTCTCCCCATGACCCCCGTCCCAATCCCGCTGGCGCTGTCTGCAATACGAGAACCCATTGCAGGCGTTTGTGGGGCAGCGAACTGCGAACACGATGCCGCTGCTACACTATGACGCGCTGGCGAGGTCGTTTCGGTAGACACCCACGGCGATCGGGCTCGTCCAGGGTCCATTCTTGGGGGCAGCGCCAGCCCAGCGACGCCACCGCCAAAATTAATGCCGGGGCGAAGGCGGGCCATCGCCGAGCCTCTAATGTGCCGGGAGTTCCGTTCGATGGCCTAGCTCTGAGCCAACAATACCCGCCGCGTCGGAGCCGACTCCAGGCAAAGCACTCGTGTCGCTGCACGATTGTTACTCGGAGCAAAGGCCTAGCAATGCAGAGTTGTCTCGCTGCCACCAAACCCAGCAGCTACCATCCTCGAGCTGCACATGCCCAGAGACGCAAGGCAGAGTTGAGCCTCAAGGTCCAGCGGGCGCGACGCCTGGGCCAAGGAGCGGAATCTGCCGGGGTCTTGGTCGCGCAAGAGTGCGGTGATGTGGTCCCTGGCAAGTTTCTTCGTAGGCGCTGGCCAACGGCGGCGCCCCCGCCGACCACCGGATCTAATTACATACCAGATGGGTATTCTGGCACCAAGAGATCCTCATGGTGCTGAGAAGGTCGGCCTTGGCGCTTGGCATTTCCCCAAAATGCGGGCTCGCGCTCCATCATGACCGGACATATCTTACGGACTACGGAATACACCCGGCACCATTCGTCATAGTAGGCCATACATAGAAACGCTTTGTTATGTAGCGGCACTAACGTCTGCGGAGACGGCATGTATCCCCAAATCTAGCGTCTGATGCTACCCTGGTATGGCGCCTCTGTCGAATACGAGCTGACAATGTCTCTCATCGCCTGCCTCTCGGGGCCACTCGGACCCCACGGCCAGAGAATTTCCGCCAATGCTGCTGCATTAGACGCGATTATTGTTGAGGCACAATGTCGTCAAGCGCCTCAGCATACGAGATACTGCAACAATGGCCTTGTATGGCAGAGGATATGATGTAACTTGACAAATGTTCCCACTGCGCATTGACCAAAAGTTGAATGGCTGTGCTCGTAATCTGCGAAGGGCATGGCAAACGCTACTCAATTTGTGGTTCGGGTGATCGTCGCACGGCAACTAGCTTCAAATGAGGACCTGCAAGCCACTGACGGACGAACCCAGGAGCATGTCAGGGGTTCGCTCAACCTCGTAATCGAGACAGCAGTCTGCATACTCGTAGACTTGGCTATTATGCTGTCGCTTTTGCCTATGCTAAACCCACCGCTCACTAGAGCCGCCGACGCCTTGACAGTAGGCGGAACAAACAACGGTAATTATGTCATGTAGGATATATGCTATGTTCAGTACGCTCTCACGTAATAGCGGTTTGGTTGGTTCTTATTGACAATAATAAGTTTTGGAACCGTTGGCTGAACTAATGCCGATAGCTTTGTAATCTCGCTGCGTATACGGAGTACTGCAGTGGCGATGGCTTCGCTTTTCCTTAGCCATTGGTCTGACTGAAATTAGTGGGCGGCAAATTTGTCGATATTATAAGCATTTGCGATGGACGGTTAATGCGAAAGATTGCATGTCACATAAGGTCTTTACCAGCTTTCGAGCAGATTCACTGGCCAACTATTGCGTAAGCGACCTTGTCTCTGCCGTCTGCTTTTGATCGAGCGCCAAGTTCCCGCATTTCATCTGACCAGCAATCTCGATTTCAGAAGCTCGTGATTTCTGCTCCTGGTTAGACAACGAATCAGAAGCGGCCGGCGGCACCGAATAACTCAAAGGTATTCTTCAACGGCCTACAATGACGCCACTGGTTGTTCTAGCCGATCGCCCCAGCTACAAGTGTCTCTTCCCTGAGACAGTGTACAATATGTTGAAGCTGTTCTGCCGAACAAGCCGAAAGCTGGCTTATATTATGCTCCAGGCAGCGTTGTTTTTATCACATCATAGTAGCTGTTGTGAGCGTCGTAGGTGTTGTAAGCGTCGTAGGTGTTGTAAGCGTCGTAGGTGTTGTAAGCGTCGTAGGTGTTGTAAGCGTCGTAGGTGTTGTAAGCGTCGTAGGTGTTGTAAGCGTCGTAGGTGTTGTAACCGTCGTGGGTATTGTGAGCGTCGTAGGTCTTATAATCGTTGTAGATATTGTGAGCATTATAAATATTGTAAGTATTATAGGTATTGTAAGTATTGTAGGTGTTGCAAGTGTTTTGGGTGTTTTGAGCGTTGTGAATGTTACGGCAGTCAACCGTGGTCTGGGCAGCTGCAATCTCTGCAAGCTCTTCACACAGGGTATGGCAGTCATCTACTTCACAGCTCTATGTAAATGTAGGAACGGGAGGCAGCAAGCAAAACTTTATTATGTATATCTACAATACAGCAGTGAAGTTAGCCAGCCCACGCTGTAAGACTACGATGGCCCTGCGAACTTGATAGCCACACGGCGTGTTTGAAGTAGTCTACCATGCAGCTTTCGGAGAGCGACTGCTTTGACCTTTCTCGTTCTTACGCACAAGTCCTTGCAAATAAATGTGGTGGGTGCTCTCGGGTCCCTCTCCACCGTGCGGCCCTGTCCGTCTAACAGCTGCCCTGCAACATTGATGTTTCCCACAATGATGAGCCCACATCTCTGGCGCGTAAGAAGGACGCTTAGTCTGTTATCGTCCGCCGTAAACCCTGGGCCATGTTCAGGTGCCGTGCCCATGATGACGATGGCGATATCATTCTCCTGGCCTTGGAATGAACCGAGAGTGACAGCTCGTGGCATGTCTGAAAGGGCTTCGTACTTCGCATCGTTCCGAAGAATGTTGTTAATATCTTCTATGTTCGCTGCGTATGGTGAAATCATAATAATACGCGACGGATCTGCTTTCTTCGCCGTGACAAATCCGATGGCGAGGTCAAGGGCGACTTTGACCTGAGCTGGACATTGCTGTGAATAGGTGACTGGGTCGACCTCCGATGTCGACCCAACACAATGTACAAAAATGGGGAGCAGTTTGCCTTTTGGTGCCGGTGCAACAGTCCAGAATTTTGAACACATGTAGTCGTCCAAGTCTCGGCCTATCTTGAATTGAGGCAGCATCACATTACAACTTGCTGCGTAAGTTAAAGGGACATCTGGATAGATGAACTCAGAAACCGCGTCGAAAAGACCTGCTCCCATACGCATTTGCAGCAGCAGACAATAAACGGGGATCCCCATGGCTTGGAAGGCCTCTAGAGCAGAAATTTTGGCACTCTGAGCAAACCTGTTGAGGGCATTGCCTTGGTCGTCCTCATCGAACATACTTAACACCGTGGGGGGCAACTGTTTCCTGTCACCCGCAAGGAAGCATGGCATTAGAGTGTTACCCCAGAGACAGTAGAGGTCTGCCTGACCCATGCTGGAGGCCTCATCCACAGCAATGCCACAAGATTTCGTACTCTTCCAGTCGCGGAAGAGTTCAAACTTGCAGGTTGCGGCAGGCGTAGCGCATAGAACATCCGCTCTAGCGAGTATCCTTTGAAAAAGACGCTCAATTACGCCACTTTCAACACTGTTGGAGACATTTTGCCACGTTTTGCCCCCTCTTGCCAGCTCCTGAAGCTGCCTTAAGTCAGGAGTTGATGAAATCTCGTATCGCATTTCCCAGAGTGCCGCACTGTCGTCCTCGTGAAGCTCTCTGACAGCAGGCGAATCCAGCACCATCAGGGCCCAGAAAGTGAGGGACAAATGTCTCTTCCACTTTCTAGCGCGTCCGAATGTAGTTTCCAGTATATTATCATCGTCCACGCCCGAGTTTTCCAATAGGCGCTTCAGAGCAAAGGCTTCGGCGTCTGGCGCATAGCCACGAATAACGAGAAGGTGGCGGTACCGCGTCTTGTCTTCTTGGTCTTTGGAGCTATTACATCGTTCGACAACTGCGCGAGCTCTTTGGTCGATTCGTGTGGCGAAATTGTCGGCTGCCACATTTGTCGGTGCGGAGCAGAGTATTTTGCCCAAGCTGGCGTTCATGGCAAGCACAGCAGCCGCCGCCACTGTTGTTTTGCCAGCCCCTGGACCCTGAATTCATTGTTAGTACATCCATGGAAGTTTAGCATAGGGACAGCGTTCTTACAGCCGCCACGATACCCAGTCCTAAGGGGCGATCGCTCAAGTAGCCTCGAAAGCGTGCTTGGTCCGCGGGGAGAGCTTCTGCAACGATAGCATTGGCCAGGGCATCATCATCAAACTCCAAAAAGTTAACACGTGGAATTTTACACAGATGATGCCCACTCAAAGACAATGCTTCGCATTGCTCCTCGATGCTGCGTGGTAATTGCGTCATCCAATCATAGAAGCTGCGTCCGCACACGAGCGCTCGGTGGAGTGACATGAGATCTTCGACTGTTGGATTGATGAGGTTGTCCCCAGGACGTTGTTTGGATCGAAGCCATGTCGCGAGGGTTGGCCGTGCCTGTGTATCGAAAGCGTTAGCTGCCTCGACTTTTCGCCAACAGTCCTGCAGGCCGGAATCAAATGTCAGAGCGACACAGTTCTAGTGGTTATCGCCCTTCTTGAAGGCCCGATTCGCGGAAGGACGGTCGTTGAAGGACCTTGGCTCGAACGGATACGGTTTTGTAGTGTCCCGTTTTGGTTTTACTCGCAGTACGAGTTCGTAACCCTGTGACGGATGCGCAATATCCAAACCAGGTATAGAGCCCCGATGTTTGACAATCATAGCATCCCTTGCACGACTGTTAATGTGGTGAAGGGTATGTAGGATAAAAAATGTGACGAACCATGTGGTAATTGGATCCTTTTCCGTAGTCGATGCGAAAATGTCAACTTCCAGAAAATCGCCCCGGACCAAACGCCTCCATGCCGCTCCGTAATTATCCATGAATTCCTTTCGGAGCGGTATTATAATTAGCGAGCCGTTGCGATGGCCAATACTGGCAGCATTTTCGCCATCGAGAAGCGCAAAGTAGACCATGAACTTTATCTTGGAAATCTAGTGGCATGGTAAGAATCCAAGTGAGGTATTGCGGGAGGGCATCTTACTTCGTTGGCTGCATCGTCAACCCACATGACATCCTGCATGACACCGTGGTTCACGACCGTGATGTGATCATGAATGGTAGCATGTCTGTGTTTTGTCAATATCAGCATAGGCCTGGATAATTACGTAAAGATAAACTTACGCATACGCAGGCGGGAACTGCGGTCCCTGGTACTTGTCGAGTAAAGTCCTGAACTCGGCTCGAGTCCTTGTCAGAAGGTCTCCGTATGGATACTTGAAGGTCGTCTTCAAGAGCTTTTGGTCGTATCGATTAATACTACCGGCCAATGCAGAATCTATAACGACAGTGAAGGACCTCTGAGCCAACAAATCCAACAGCGTGTGACGGTCGACAACGGGCTTGTTTTCATTGACCCAGCCGTCCATCTGCGGATCGTCCGAATTGGCAAATTCCATACCGTAGCCGGTCACGGTAATGTTAGAATCATCCGGAAGCGCCACTCGCATGAGGGTTAACTCTCTTGCCTCTGCACCTGGTCCAGCCAATCGCTTCACGACGCCGGATGGTGCCGCTGTGAATGACTGTGAGACGCCCCGGGGAAATCGGACGGAAATAATGTGTTTGTCATTCGGCTCAACTGCCGCCCCTCCGTGGTTGGCTGGCTAGTATCAGTAAAAAGGTCCTAGAGTCAACATAAAGGGCATGATACTCACCAGAGTGCCTTACGTCAAGCCCAGAGGCTTCGTTTGCCGCTTGGTTGCGTCCAAGTGGAAACTCGAGCGTGAAGCCAAAGTAGTGATCCACGCCGGTTGCCAGAATTATCTGAACCCTAGCGCCGATTTTATTCGGGATGCCATTCTTGATCGAAGAGGCAAAGACGCGGCCGCATTGTTCCAATCTGTGTGAATTATTAGCTGTGTACTGCTCCCAAAGCTCTGTACAAGTATCAATACATACAGGATTGCACCGCCAGCATTTTGGCTCTGATGCTTTTTGTTATGAAGCTGGTTCTGCTGATCTTGACCCATGGTGGTACCGCCACGCCCTGCAGTAAACATGGTGGATTGCGGTATGTCGTCCTAGAGACTCGACATCAACGGGGATAGAAGATGCCGGCTAAAATGCGCGACCAGAGTCTGTAAAAAAGTTGCCTGCACGATGCCGACAAGATCGCCGCATCGGTGAAGGCGACAAATAGTGCGGGCAGTGTTTCAAGAACAGGGGACTAACAATATCGTAAAAGGAAGAGAAAAAGTCCGACTGGAAGTCAGAAGAGCGAGATAGGTAGCCATGGCTAGTGGTGTGTTAAGCTGTTTACTTTGCTACGGCCAAAGTGAGCAGCAACTGAATTGGAAGTTGGCCGTGTAACAACGGCAAACCGACGTTTACGAACCTCTGCACCTTGAAGAGGCGACAACCTGGCGACAAATTAACTAAACACTTTCGTTCCTTTATAAACGATACGAGGACAATTACAATACTCACGACTATTAGAATAGACGGATATAAAAAGTATAATCCTGACATCCACGATAAGCACAATAATCCAGACGCCAGACTGCAAAATCGGCCGAGAATTCAGCCGGCGCTTGTGGGGTAATACTACCATTCCAAAGTGATGCTATGGACGGACAATTACCTTCCAGAATTCCCCGGTGCCGCTAATGCAACGTCGTCCAAATATTGCTGCATCACATTGTGTTTGTATGTAGCCCAAGAAGTGCCTTGCCATTGCCGTACCATTGGCTCATACATGGCAGCTATTTATCATAATGCTTACCGCCCGAACGTGCGATGTTTAAAATGTGGGATATAATCCAGTAAGCCGCACTTTCTGCGTAGCATGTTTTATACACCCGTAGCAGCAACCATGCGCCCAGTTGTTTTCTTTATTCTGCCAGCACTCTCAGCAGTAGCCTGCATCGCATCCGGCGACCACAACAACATCAATAACGCCTTGCGCACTGGTGGTCCCGGAGCAGTTGTGCAGCTCTGCGAAAATGCCTTGATTAGGATTACTGAGCAAATAAGCTTCACCGCCGACGGGCAGGAAATTTCCACTGAAAACTACCCGACCGACAGCAGCAGAGCGACCATCCAAATCGAGTAGGAGAAACTCAGTGTTCTGCAATGACTATCTGGGAATGCCTCGCTCCACATGGTGTGTCGCCTGTCCGCCCTCAGCGCCAGCGACAAATGGCGTCCCTGAGGCGCCATTACCGTTCCCGGCAAGCGATTTCGACCCATTTCGAACAAACAGGACATTATTCACTCGCCTGGCAAAAAGTAGGTGGCCCATACAACATCTATGAATGGGTGATAGTGCACAGGACAAGCAAAAAGATAAGCAATGACACCTGTGGGACTCGAACCCACGCCCATTTCTGGACCGCGACGTTCTAGATAATGAGAAAAACTCATTCGTCCTGAACACGGCGCCTTAACCACTCGGCCAAAGTGCCTATTGAAGCCTGGATGTTCTCGTGGAGAAATCGTCGTGGGCCATGAAGAGATTTAGGGCCTAAAGGCGTATATGAGGGTCCTGGAGCAGGGGTGCTGCAGGAGTGGGGTCAGTTGAAAATTGGCCCAAAAATACGAAACCCAAGTTATTGGAGACAGTTGTCCCCTTGCTAATGCAATCCACGGTCAATACAGACTAAGTTGCTGTCACGGTTGCCAACTGAGTTCAGTTTGGAGCCTGTACGTTGTCTGCCCGGCGAACGCCCGGCCACGTTCGCTGGGGACCTACCACGGGACCTACATGGGGAAAATAGTGTCCAGGCAACTCTAGTAAGCCTGGTATAATATACCATCTTAGTAAAAATTGCGTTTATCATTGTCACCTTTCAATGTTGCGGCAAGGACCCCTTCCCGTGGTGTCTCATGAGGTTTCCCAAAACGAATACGAGCGTCGCCTCCATGGTGGTGTGAGTGGCTGCTGGGGGTCGGTGGTGAGCCAGCCTGGCAAACAGGGGAACACTATTCGTAGACCTCGAGTGCGCTAACTAATAAATATGCCTGGTCTAGGAAATTATACTTAATTACCCAGGTACTGTTACTGGTGCTTTACACTCAGCGCTGTTCAAGCCAGTGCTGTAGTAGCCGTCTCCGCGCTCCGGCCGGCTAGACCCACTCCGTACACTCCACCTGCCACCAAGCTTCCCCAGCTCCGTCCGACACCTCTTCCAAAACGTCACCAGTTGCGTCTCCCAACACCACAGCACCAAGACCGCCTCAGCCGCCGCCCCATTGCGCATCCGCGGCTGCGTCATCCCGCTCAATGGCCAGCGCATTGTCATGAGACTTCTGCACGGTCCCGGCATGCTTGCACAATGTCGTCGCTTTCCGAGCCACGTCGACCGCGTCTGTTGGCGCAGAACCGCAAGCTCCGGCACCTCAAGGGGCTCTCGCTGCGGAACCTGTCCTTCGCGCCGACGCAGCTGCGCTCCGCCGACGATGCCGACATAAACAGGACTTCACGAAAGCTCGAGGTTCTGAACGAGTCAGGCTCTCTGCATCCCTCGCGGTCGTCGGAGAACTTGCGACCCGGCCCAACGCCCAGCCTAAGACGAGACTCGATACATGACGCGACGCCCAAAACTCGACCGCCACAGCTACGCCGTACGAGCCTGAGCATGGCCCACTCCAGCCCTGGAGTTAGGCAGAAGAAACTTGAAGATCTCATGGACACGTCAGCGGGCGATGTCTTCTTCACCATTCACGTGGCCTCCGAGCCCGAGCCCGTATACATAAGCGAAGTGCGCGAGCGCTCTGCAGTGTGTTTGCCAAGTCCAGCAAGGAGACTACCTCGAAACAATCGCTAATGCGCTGCACAGAACTTTAACTTTCAATTCTTTGATATTTCAAACCAAGGCCCGGCCGTCGCGCGATCCTGCAGGGCCATTTTTCGAATATGGGCAAAACGCCCAAAACAAGCTGCCTGGACTTTCCTCCTAGAAGAATTGATCGACTTGCGAGACCTGAAATTTATCGGTACATTGATGGGTCGGCAATTTCCGCCGAATGCCTTGGTATTTCATCTGGAAGACGGCCTATACTCACTCGACTTCCCATCCAAAGTCTCAGAACCTCGGCAGTCTCTTTCGCTACCAACCTCGTCATACCACGCCATAATGAAGCTTTCGAACCTCGAAAACTCTATTGAAGATGCAATACAAACGAGACGCACAATTATGCAACAGATTAATGATATAATTGAAGCAGAATCAACAGACAAGGCAGACCTCGCGCAAGAGGAGGTGTCTCTTGCCAACAGCTACCTTGTGTCACAACGTCGCATGAACAGACAGACCGAGAAGCGTCGCGACAGTCTCATCGAGTCTCTTAAAACAAGAAGAGAAGCAATAATAAAAGGCCGCCAGACACAGGCCGAGCGTGAAAGAGACATTGCCAACAACCGCGAGAAGCTTGCCTCAGCCAGAGACCTTGTCTACCAGATGGAGCAGCAGATTCGCGGCCAGAGGCGACGCATATGCTCTGAGCTCATAGAAATCTTTCCCATCACACCAATTCCCAACGCACCACCTCTCTCGTTCCAGGTCTGCAATATCCCGCTTTCAAACTCAATATACGACTCAGCAACCGCCAGGACGCTGGGTGAAGACGCCATCTCCGCTAGCCTGGGCCTGGTCGCGCTTCTCACCCGACATCTTCAGTTCTACCTCTCTCACCCTCTACCGTACGAGATATCCCACCTCGGATCACGCTCATATATAAAGGACGAAATTTCGCACCTGCCAGACAAGCAAGTCGGCAGACGTGAGTTCCCTTTATTCCTACCAAGGGGAGGCTCCACCACAGGTCAATGGCGATTTGAATATGGCTGGTTTCTCCTAAACAAGAACATCGAAGCGCTCTGCTCCTCGCAAGGGCTACGAGTTGTTGACATTCGTCACTCATTACCGAATCTAAAGTACCTGCTATACGTCTGTAGTGCAGGGACGGACGAGATGCCCGAACGGAAAAAGGGTGGCGTCCGAGGCCTCTGGGCCGGACGACTCAAAGGCAGAGTACCCGGTTTATCACAGCCGCTTGAATCGACGGATGGAGACTCCAGTAGTGCGACAGGAAGCCGTCCAGGAAGTGCGGACAGTGAGGCGCACACATTGCGCGGCGACGCGCTGCGATCCGCCGTGCTCGATGGCAAGAATGGCTCATTGGGATGGAGCGCCGCAAACGATTCTGCTGCGCCTGGCCTCCCCTTTAGCGATACCGGGTCGACATTTACGCTTAGGACAAAGGGGTTGAGAGAGAACGTGGCAGGGTAGCCTTAAGGAACAGAATGTACATTTACACAAAGCGTTCACTGTAGATAATTTAAATGCATAAAGAATGTTTTCATCCATGGTCCAAGCTACTTCCAAAACTAGGTATACAAAGAGTAGTAAAAATAAACGCCCGCTCGCCCAATAGTTGTTCTGCCGATCCTGAACAAAAGCAATAACTCCTCCATTGTGATATTTGGCAGGCCATGATAATGTGCCTTACCTCACCTATCGGTCTTGACAAACTTGACGCTCTTTCGTCTCTCGCGCTCTGCAGTCCCCGGTACACGTCCTGGGCTAGAGCTCAGAATGCCACCTCCAGAGCCTGGAGACCCTCCTCTGTTGAGCGCCTCACGTGCCATGCCAACCGCCTTACTCTGCGGCACGTCGTAGCTATCGCTCTTTACGCTTGGTTCACTTCGGCCACCGCCTGGGCTAGATCGTCTGCTGCTGTTGCCCCGGACGTCATCTCGAGATCGCGAGGTGTGGACCGCAGCCCGACCCAGCTCGTCCGAACGAGCAGTTACAGTCTCGCCGCGGTACTTTCCTGGTAAGCAGGCGTGGCCGCATCCATCCAACGGGCAGCAGCCACCGCTGAACCTTGTCGACGGGCTGTTCGGGTCATCGAGGTCAAGTGCTCCGTGCCAGACTTGGAGACAAGAAGCATGGCCGCCATGAGCGCATCCTGGGCAGTACCACCACCAGTCAGACAGCCACGGACCGTCCTTTGCCGTGTCATCCGTATCGAAATCATCGCCAGGGATGTGTGCAGGCAGTTCGGCATCGCGGTGTTTGCACACAGAGCAGGGGGCCATGACAGCTTTGCAGCGCTCACAAGTCCATACTGCGTCTCGGCCGCCTGATGGATCGACTTCTCTCGGCTTTCTGCAAGATGAACAAAATAGCCCAGTCTTGACGCCTTGCTGTGCGGTTGCAAAAATTGATGTGTAGTTATCTCCCCAATCCGGCATGCCGTCGGGCCAGCCCCGTATGCAAAGCTTTCGCAAAAATGCTGCCTGAACGCATAGCCCCATTCCCATGAGACGTTGATGATGCTGACGAAGAATGCCGCGTGCATGTAGAGGATGGATTATACTATCAGGAAGCAGTGGCCGCAGGAGAAGGACCATAGCAGCAGCATTGAGGGCGGACGATCGGCATTCAAAGTCGAACGCTCGCTTCAGAAGCGAGTAAGGGTCGAGCGCCGTCGGAAGCATTTGGTCTTCTTTCAAGTCAGCCGTGGTAGGGTCTTCCGGCCACGGAAGGAAGTCGCTCTCGATGATGTGCGGCCGTGGATCGTAAGCGAATGGCTGTGCCGCCTTGTTGACACTATCGGCACGGGCTGATCTCGTTTCTCCCGCGAGTGTGGAAGCGTGAAATGAGGATTGATGGTCAGAGTCGGACTGTGAGGGCATCGAAGGATGTGATGCATATGTTCCGTCTGTGGATGCCGTTGTTTGTGAAATCATAAAAACATCCTCCGGGGAGTCGGCAACCGGCACCGAACCAAGCCCCTTTCTCGTGTCTCCATGAATCCGATTGTCGTACTCTGCATTGCTGCTGCTGCTTCCGCTGTCAATTCTTGCCGAGAATCGAGGCGCCGGTTGGCTGTTGTCGTCGACGCTGCTATCCGATGTATCTCTCATAGCTTGTCTTGTGCCTTCTGATATCGAAAACATCTGGCCCATGCTGTCTTCCGAATCGTGGCGCGTCGGTTTCACTCTGGAGACATTCCGGTTTGCCGCTTCCTTGACTTTTGACGGCGGAACATCAATGGCTCTCGCGAGAGCCTCTGTGTCATAAAAGTCATATCCTTCGGTAATAGATTCCTGCGACACCTCGCTCTTGTAGCTTGTTTCAGACATCACACCTGACTCAACATGGGAGCTGGACGATCCTGGGAAAGTATGTATGGCGGGACCCAAGTTGAAGCTTTCTGGCTCAATTATAGGAGTTAGCTTCTTCCCATGATGGTACCTCGAGTCCCATTCGTGGTCTTCTAGCGTATCGACAGGCCTCGCAACCGGGGTGGGCACATTGGAAGTGCTCTCAATTTCTTCAGAAAGTAGAGATCGAACGGCATGTAGCCTACCATCGACGCTATTCGCTTGTGTAGATGGGCGCCTTGGTGTTTCTTCGCCATTATAGCTGGCGCCATAAATGTCCGTTGGCTTTAACCGGTCGTTCGCCTTGGCATCGTCAATGTCCATCTTCTGAAAGTTGGAAAGTCTCTTCTCCATGTGATATTGCGCTCGCTTGTTGAGCAAAAGGTTGATCGCAAAGGCTACTATGCGCCAAGTCTGTGAGAGCCTGTACAGACGGGCATTTTCGGAAGCCTGGGCAAACTGCTCTAGAATCGCCGATGCTCTTTGCACGAGTGACTTGCCGCCTTCGACATAGGGCAGGTTCTTTTCCAATATTTCAAGATACATAACAGTCAGATACTGATAGACCTGTACACTTTTCGATGCTGGAAGTCTTCCCGACGCCATTGCCTGTTGGGACTTGAAAGTGCCTGTTAGGTTGATCGACTGATCCAGGTTTAGTATTTGTTTGGGGTTGTCGGGCATGTGGGATCCGGACGGCGGTGTTGTGCTAAGTAGTTGCCCGGACCGGCCGCTGAGACGCCGGCGGTGCATTGTTCGTCGGCGGGGACCTATGAAAGTCCCTAAGACATCCTCTTCCGAATCACTCTTACTGCCACTCAGCAGTTGAGCATTGGGACTTGAACTATATGTTGGTCGCGATGGTGTTTCGCTTTGGTGAATTATGGGCCGTGGCCTTGCTTGTTGAGCTCTTTCATCCAAGAACATAACGACATCTCCACGGGGCGAGAACGCCATGGATGAGGTTGATAGGCGATCAATAGCTTTTGGCGCGTACGCAACGTCGCATTGATTGAAAGCGCCATCCTGTCCAACAGTCCAGAGCATGTCTTGATCTCTCCAAACCATGGCTGATGGGGAGGTGTCAAACCTCTCAATTTCCTTGTAAGGCATGGTCGGACGTGCTAGATCCCAAATGTGCACGACCGAAGCACCGTACCGTTTGTTGCTAGTTTCATCATAGCTGACAGCTATTTGGGCAACTCGCCTGGTCTGGGCCGTCGCCGACCACAGTCCGGGTCGCCAAGCCATGGCCGTGACGGGCGCCGGGGTCGAAATGGTCCACTTTGGCTTCTGCCTCTTATCCGCCGTATTTCCAAGATCCCAGACGTGAACTTTCGAATCCCTTCCGGCACTTATGAGGTGAATACCGTCAGGGTGCCATGCAATATTGGAGCATGCTTTTTCGTGCGCGTTTATCCGCAGCAACGGTCGCTGCGGCTGTCTAACATCCCACTTTAAGACAACGCCAGCCTCAGTGCAGCATGCCATTTCGTGTCCAACCCGCGGAGACCAAGCAACTTGCCGGATAGAGTCATTGCTTTTCAGAGGCGAGAATCGCTGCCGAAACGTCAGTACTCCGGATCGTGTCGGCTGCGGCGAAGAAACGTCGAAAACGCGGGCGACTCCGTCCTGGCTCCCGGACAAGAGCCAGCTCTTCAAATGCGGATTAACATCTAGCGCATTGACCTGACGAGTATCTTCCTGCATCTGTATATAATCGACTGGCTCGGATCCCCCTGCGCCAATGCGACCGACGTCATACGCAAATATACGGCCCGTCGCGCACGCGGTAAAGACTGTGCCGTTGCCGTGCCATTTGACATCGCGAATATTTAGCTGATCCGCGACGACATTGGCTCTATATCCCGAAATCTTCTGCGACGTGATGGCGGCCCTAATATCGATCCCTTCGCTGAAGTTGAAGCTGGGGCTCTCCACATTGTCGAGAACCAGCGTTTTGAGTATGTGCGGCCCTCCTAGTACGGCAGCGCGCCCGTCGGATGATACATCGAGGCAAGAGACAGGCGTAGAAACAGCATGCAAGGCATTCTGCGACTTGACTGGACGATAACTCGTGGGCGCCGAGGCGGCAGTGGTCGAAACGGATGGGTCGCCGGGAGATGCATCGGATGCGGTCTTGCCGAGGAGCTTTCGCATAATCTTGGAATCGCGGTTATACATGATTGCAGCGGTCCAGAAGAGCCTGGCGCGCCATCAATGGCATTTCAAGGACAATAATCAACCATCCATCGCAATTGAGGTGGGATTTGGATGCGATGCGCAGCTGTGTCTGGTGTAGGTGAATGATGCCCAACCAACCCCTTCCGCGTCGGAAGGGAGGTGGGGACCTGTTGGAGGCGAGCTTGGGGTGCGGGCCAATCGCGAAGTCAGTCTTGTAAGCGGGCAACGCAACTGTACTCGCCAACAACAGCCGGTACCAGTGCTACGTATTTAAAAGTCCTGCTGTTCTTACCAGTTTACTGCTAAATTGACTCTCGCGATTGCACAGTTTTATAGCCAGCATCCATGGCCAACCCCTCGTGGGCGCTCACAGCAGTATACATGGAAACGGTGAAAGATCTCGCCTACGATGAAACTTGTTTTGTCGGGCATCGTGTGCCTTTATTGATATTCTCCTCGGTGGAAGTAAGCACAAAACGTGCCTTTGCGCCGTTGATGCGGCTGCCTATAAGAGGCAAATCTATGAAGAAGAGGCAAACATCTGCCCTTTGTTGTCGGGGCGGAGCCTCTAACATGCAGGTATAATTTTGGCTCTGTCGTAGATTATTATTCTATTTCATTCAATCTGCCCGGAGTTAGCTTGTGTTTTAACGACACCGAAACGGGCCGCTGGTACCTTATGATTGTGTGCGCCTCACTTGCCAACATGCGCTGGTCGATTGACAATTCTGCATGTCGGCGGGATGCTCAATGGTGCTTTTATTCTGCGATCCTGCGCTCCAAACTCATTCCTCGGCATCCCTCGCGTCAGGACTCCTGCTTCTGCTGCGGCTGCGGCCTCTACGGCCGCCAGACTTGCCTCCCCGACTACCTTTGCCGGGCGGTGGCCGTACAAAGGCGAAATCGACCTCTATGGTTTGATCCAGCATTTTCGTGTTATGTGCTCCATCAATTGCAGCTCGCGCTTCCTCCAACGTAGCGTATTCGATCAAAGCATATCCCTATAATCGCATGCATTAATATCCCCGTGGCGCTGCATCTCACCCTCGCGCCTTGATGAGCTTACCTTGACGTAACCACTTCGGCGATCCAAGTTCAAGTGCAGGTTCTTGACCTCTCCAAACTCGCCAAAAGTGTCTTGGATTGTTTCCTCGTCCGCCTCTTCGTGCACGTTTGTTACTATGACAATCCAGCCTTCAATCGAGCGCACCGCAGTCGCCTTGCCGTGTGTTTGCATTTCTGCTTCGTTTTGGGCCGGCGGCGGCGAGCCGGAATTATCAATCTCCATTTCTGTGTCCGCCATCTTGCTCGAATCGGTGTGTTGTGTTGCGCGTGCGGAGTCTGGCAACTTTCCTTCGAAATGGAGCTGCCGGCTTCAAAGGCAGATATCGCGAGTCACGTGATCTCAAATTGTGAACATGGAATGCCTCCTAGCCCGACGAAAGTCTTGACAGACGTTCGTTAGCTACAGGTACCTTTTAACAATGCGGTTGGATACAAGCTTTCTAAAATGATGTACTGCGAAGGTCTACTTTTCTTCTGCCAGTGAAGTTAGTCCAGATTCCGAACCTGGCCACCCTTGTGATTCAATCTAGTGTATCCCTACGGTCGCTGGATCCAGCATGCGATTTCGAATCTCGGGGCGTTAATACGGATGGATCTACATTTCCTTGCCAATCAAGTAAATCGTAATAGTAAACAGGTTTCAAGTCGAGAAAGTCGGGCGTTTCAGCATGGCTGGCAAATGTAAGAAGGTCGCACGTCATGCCGCGTCACAATTCGAGTGCGGAAGAGCGTAGAGGTTTGGTCGCAATTGCGGATGAATTTGTTTTATATTGACAAACGACACCGGACGCCGAGTAAAGCCGTCGCGCTTCGTTGCAACTCGGAACACACTGTCGAGTGCTCAGCTTTGCGATCGACCCGACATTATCCATCGTCTTCCCTTCTGCTAATCGGAGCTTCCATCAGGAGACGGTCCCGCCATGCCAACTTTCCATTCCCTAACACTTTTTATTTCGAAATAATTTAGCTGCCGGGGTTGGGGTTCATCTGTGCTACTCGTTAGCCATCCTGCTGTTGTCATGACCCCGACCATTCCATATTCTCCCGAGCTTACCTTGCGCTTGCCACCCGTGAGAGTAACGTTGACGAAGCGACGGGTGTATTTGAGGCGCTTCAGGGCACGGCCCTTGGGGACCTTAGCCTTCTCCTGGGGCTCAACCTGTTTGTGACAATATCGTTAGTTCATCGGATTCGTCGATCGGTTCGCAGGGACAGGGCATATTGTTCATCGTACTTTGGGGGTCTGAGACTTGACCTTGCCTAAAAAATAGTTAGAAGCATATTCATCGGACAGCAAAACAATTTGGCGACATACCGGCACGGGCAAGAGATCCGTGAACTTTTCCCATGGTGATGGATTAACTTGGCTGTACTGTGGATGATGAGTCTGCGGCGGAGCGAGTTTTTCGGGATTTTGGCTAATGGTTGTGGGCGGGAGGCGACCATCACGTGAGTCACACACCAAGATTGCCCTCCCGGAAAAACACGTCACCGCCGTCAAGAGCTTTAGAGGAAAATTCACAGTGATTACCTAACGCGCACAGTGGGTCTGATACAGCCAATAAAGGCGCGGCACTCTTCCCGATGGGGTCTGGACAGGGGCACTCACGCCATAAATGTGCTCTGAGAGCATACAAGACAAAAATGTCACAATGTGAGAAAGTTTTAAAAGATATGACTAACCAGGTTGATATTGTATTTTCGCATTAAATCTGCGCAGCAGAAGTTTTTGTAATTAAAGTTACAAGACGACCTTGGCCAGCGCCAAGGTCGCGGCTGAACATATTGACAGGAGAAGTATCGGCTCGCCCGTGTAAGAGAGCTGGCTGGCAGCCGTCGGATATAATTAAAATATGGAACGAAGTAGTTCTGCAACCCTAGTCGAAATGCGACTTGTGACTGTAGTTTTGGAGTCAGCAGTGATCACACTGCGGCCAGTTTCGCTTGATCGCCTGCGCGACTGCATCTCAGCGATGAACTTGGGCCACGTATTTGTCAGGACCAGGTACTTGATATGGTTCTGGACCGTGTCATACACGCCTTCGTCGAAGCCATCTGGGATCTCGCCAGTGTATTGAGCGAAGGCACTTAATCCGCTATCCCCGCCGTTGCGACGTGCGTGATACTGAACAGGATCCATGTCAAATGGCGTGGCAGGGTTGACTCTTGCGGCTCCGCGTAGGATTCTGGCGGGCTTCTCAAAGATCTTCTCGAGCTGCTTTAGATTCGAAGAAGGCAGGTTAAGAGGAAACTCCGCGTCGATAGGGCTAACAAAGTCGGTATAGATCTCCAAGGCAGCGTTGTAAACTACCAGGGTCTCCTCCTTGGTCGGAGCACCGGGCCAAGTTGTCTTCCATTTGGCGATACGAGTGAGGAAGGCAATGTTCTCTCCTGAGAAGTCATTAAGGGCAGAAAATTCGAGAAGAGGTCCAGGGTTCTCATTGAGCACATGCTCCAAGGCTTTCATGGTGATGATGCGGTCGCCAAGCTCATCATCAGAAATGTCAAACGTCTTGCCCTTTTCAGTGACACTGAGTGCTGACAACTTCCACTCAATAGTGGAAGAAGATTGAAGAGTTGACGTCTGCGATTCAGTCTCCCACTTAGAGTTGGACTTCGCAGCCTTCTTGCTGAGAATCCAGAGTCGAATGACCTGGAAGACGGGGACAAAGATTGTGAATACCTCAAACATCATAATGGAGAGATGGATCCTGGCTCGGTTAGCGGGATATTAGGGTAGTTTCGATACTATAAAACATACCACTGGCTTTGGCTGAAGTAAGGATTCACTTTCTCAAATGCAGGGACATACGATGCAATGAGAAACATTGGTGTGGCGTGGAGGCTGATGGCTAGTTAGTCCCAGACTTCAGGAAAAGATGATGGGCGATAATTTTACGTACTTGGAGATACAGCAACCGATAGTCTGGGTTCGCCATCCCATAGTGTCACGAATGTTCCATGCTCTCCAGATGAGAATGGGAGCAACCTGGGCCGAGAAAGTCAGTAGGAGATGAAAGTGGCCATGTCGCCTGTACTTACAATCCAAGTCCAGATTACCTGCCAAAGGACGGACGGCCACCATTCCCAACCACGGCCAAGCTCCGCGACCTGAGCAGGAAGCGTTTTACTCTTCATCTCAGTACCGGGTAAGCCATAGGTAGGATGGTATTTCTTGCAAGCAAACCACATGCCAACAGTAAGCACGACCTATGGGGTTAATTAGTTTGATGTAACCGCAGCGCCAACGTAGTGATACTGACCTGAGCAACCATTCCAACGCTGATAAATGTCATAATGCGCGCGGTATATGGCAGATTTCTCAGGCGACACAACCATGACGTCTTGGCTCCATTGCAGCCACCAATTTTGCGCCTGAGATCGGGATGGGTGAACTGCTTCTGTAGTTTCGCAACATGAAGGAAACGGAGGTTGGACGCATGGAACAGGGCAATCCCAAGCGGAAAGTAAATACCCATGATAAAGTATTGAATATCATAGGCAAGAACAAGAGGCATTGTATGGGCAATGGGGTATGTGATTTGGGCGAGGATCCAATACATATGCAGGAGAATGATTGCACCAAATGACAGAGGCAGGCCACGGATCTTGAGGATGGGGCTCTTGCGGTTCACCCAAAGAAAAATCATACCACTGAGCACAAGGCTTGTCCATACTGCGCAGAAGGTGATGTAAAAGATACCAAGCCTATCCCAGTTGGGGGCACTGGTGGGGAGGTTGTAAACCGTAATCCCAGGAGGTATCTGATCCATGGTGGCAAAATGAAGATCCGGATTATGTGTGACGATGTAGGCGGAAAACAAGAGCAAGAGAAATGACAAGAGCGGCAGCCATGCGCGAGATGTATATCATTGTCCAAGCATGTGGCGAGTGGATGTGATCTATACTGTGGATTTTCTTTTTACATTGTAACTACAGTAGTCGCAGTGAGTTGCCGACCCCTCTGCTCGCTGCTAGACTCCGTTTTGACAGTCGATTCATGTGTGCTCCATGCGCTTGGAGCAAAGGGTGTTCTTAGTGTTGATCATCTTATTGGGTCAGACTTTTTGCTTTTCCCGCCCCAGGCAAGACTCGGAACCGAAAAGCAAAGCATGGGCAAGCCGGGTTTGAAGTAGATGTCCCTTGAAGTAGGGTGTGCACCACAACACCAATGCACGCTGTATCTACACAAGGAAAGGATTATCTCTCTCCCCTGCATGCCCCGTAATCCGGGATGCGTAGTCCGTACTCACGACTGAGGCGTCGCTAGGTGTGTCCTCTAGGCACAACGCCATCATTGGCAGCTGGGCCTGGCTGAGACAAGAGCCAGATGTGGTGGGGATGCAAGAAGCGAACTTGACTGGAGGCTGGCCTCCCGATTGCTTCAACCAGGTTTTGGGGTCGATGTGCTTCCAGGCATTCTTGCAAGGTTTACTGCTCAGTACACTTACCACAAGGGAAACCAACCATGTCACCCGAGCGTAGGACAAGTCACGATTACCTTCAATGGGCGTGCATATGGAGTCTGTATACGGTTTAAGCACAGCGGCACGCACAGACACCGTCCACATGCAGAGTGTTGTGTACCATCAGGAAAAAAAAACATCTATTGCCAAGACAGACAAGCTCAAAAGGGAGCTCATCATTACATTTGCCACGAGCTGTGTGTTAGTGCAATACGGAACTGTGGTGAAAGGTCCCCTCCCTCGAGCCTCGTGTCCAACGGCCCGAGGCTAGTAAACGGCTTGTAGCACAAACCTTAAGTGCTGGTCGGGGGGAAGGATCACTGTGGCGGCCACGGCTAGTAGTAAGCACCACGGGCGCTAGCGCTAAAATGTTCCTAGTCTTGCCATAGGCTACTTGAGATTACATTGACTTGGATAAATAACAGCATCGTGGAACATGTCCCCGGATGGACGTGGTTCCGACCTTGAAACTTGATTACTACTCATCCCTGGATCTTTTGGCGTAACTAGCAGTTTTGCCGAGCAATTGCTTTGACTGTTGATCTTGGCAAGCTGTATACATAAACCAAGCGTTGCAGGGACGGGGCAACAGTGGCGCGGAGTCGATCCCTAGCCGTCTTCTGCCCAAAAAGCAAAACCCGACCCAATGATCTTTGGCCGGAGCCGGCTCGCACAAGCGCCCAGAAGCATGTGTAGCTATGGACTGACAAGTAAGGTTACCAGCGTAAGCCGCCGAGTCTGCCACAACTCGGGTAGCTTCCCTTGCCAGACACCCGGCTTCGAAGTGATACAACTCATTAGACTATGGCAAGCTGGGCACTTGCCAATGTAATTATGTGCTCAGCCTTTTTTGTGGATTTGATTATGTATATAGTAGAGGCTATGTTCTCCCGCCCGACAACTTTCGGGACCAAAGAATCAAGAACCCAACTTTTTTCGTTGTTGGAACAAATATCGCCAAACTGTGCTTTGGGCAGCAGCGACACGCTTCTGTCAATCGATTACGTTTTCGGCAGAGGCGACAGCGGAGCCGGAACTTGTTGGGTAGCCTAAAATGCGAAAGAAGCAACATTCGGCTGAGCTTTTAGTCCCGGGTTGCTGGAGTCCTTCATGCACGATGAGAAGCTAAGGAGCCGTTACATTGGCGGCTGAGACGCCTAGGCGGGCAACCACGAGCACCCAACCACTTCTGCCAGCGGCCGGCATGCTTGCTTTTCTCGTGAAGTCTAGCCCGGCACTCATTCAGCCAAAGCGGAGAACAGGCCAAGAAAACAGATTCATGACAATACGAGTACCGTGTTCGAATGCAGGGCACTTTGCGTCGAATGCAGAGAAGTCCCCCGCGGCCGTTTTGTGCCGTCCTATTCCTCCAGTCTGTTCGTTGCTGGCTTTAGCTTGACCACTTCAGCCAGCAAGCACTATCGCACCAATACGTCCTGGGTGCTCTTTGGAGAGCGTGAGCCATTCAAGAGCCCTAGGCAGCCACTCTGACTGGCCTTAAGCTCTAGCTGGAAGACTTTGCGACGTGTTGCGTCGGCCGAGTTTATGCTTACTTTCACGCACGCACTAATCCGCAGTTAACGCCGTCCCAAAAGGCGATACGAATGGCCAGCAAATCAAGCCGGAGGCCATGGCAAGGCTGTGAGGGATGCAGAACCCGTTCAAAAAACAATCCGCTCCTAAATCATCGAATCATAATGAAGAACGATGCTGCCACTGGAGACAAGCCTACATTCCCGCAGGAGACTCGCAACGTTTAAGTTCGCGCTTCGCCATCTCGGCCTCGCACTCGCTTGACGCGGTCGCCATATCATCCGTAGGGCGAAGGCTGTGACGCATATTCGGCACCTGCGGAAAGCAAATTCGCGGAGCCTTAACCATAGGCGAATTTCTGTTAGTGTAGGACACACGCGGTAATCCGATACCCTGGGAACTGCGCGTCGTCAGACGCAGCTGCTGACGGAGACTTTTATTGCCCTATGAGCCGCCATGGGCTTGGCTAGAGAGCCTCGCCTTCGTCAGCAACCCATGCTGCAGGACTGGGATCATTTTCGAACAGATAGTAGATATTGCCTCCTTCTCATTGCCACACATTAGGTCCGAGTTGGATTGTTTGTGTAGTCACTGGAGTTCACCTATAAATACTATCGCCCCTTCCCGTCGAGTAATAGCTCAGTCTTGCACGGAATCTGCAGCCAAACATCACCCAATTATAATCTACAATAAAATTAAGCAAGTTGTACGAAAATGTACCCCCATACGGTTTTCATCGTCAGTTTTGTTGCATCTGCTTTTGCGGCTCCGGCTTGTGCAACTGCCATTTACAAGCCGCCCAAAACCGAATCCTTCATGACTATCGACATGAAAGTCAGCTATCCGGTCAACGTGACTACCCACGAAGGCGCGATTGGTATTATACCCATTGTTAGTGGAAACCTCACGGGTAAATTTAATGGTCACCTTGTTCCCAACCTATCATCTGCGACGGAGAGACTTTTGCCAGGCTCGGACGGAGCCAACAGTGTAAGTACCGCATATCAAGCTGGCTGTATACTGTTTCACTGTGCCTAATACATTGCAGAACGTGATGACTGAACTCATCTTTGAGAATGAAAAGGGAGGAGCGAATCCTTGCACGAATGCAAGGTACCACAACTTACGCAAACGAAGCTCTACATGGCTTCGCCAACGCGTGCGTCCTTAAAACCCTTCACTCATAAACTCTGTCTAAACTATTTACAGTAATCTTCAAACTAATGTCGAGGAATGGGATTGGGTCAACTGGGCGACCTTCATTGTCGAGTGGCAGGGGTCGTTCAACACGGGTAAGGCCACATTCGAACTCATGCACGTTACCACTGGCGGTCGACGGGATGGCAAGCCGATCCCTGCTCTGGAGCCTATTAGTTAGAGAATTGGGAAGGACGGGGACGAGTAGAAGGCCTAGTAAACGCTGATGACGGGATGGAAACGTAAATTGGTTTTAGAATGGACTGGGAGGTGGTGTCCATCAATATTCAACTACGAAGTTCACTTTTCTTTCCCTACATCGTCGCTAAGGGCTAGCTTCCTTGCGTAAATATTGATGGCCTGCTTGGATTTTGGTGTTCGGTTCATACATGGCAACGGACATGCAAATATCGTGAGACTGGCGAAACAACGGGCTACTTACTCTACGGCTACTTAGGCTCGGCTCACGTTGCCAGTTAAAGTATAACAAGTGCCCATTAAGCACATAATAATAGGTATATTCGTAGACTATGCGGTCTTGGGTATCATATCATATTAAACAACGCTAAATTGCGATCTCGCAGAGCATCGCGTTCACCTCACCGATATGGCAGAATGCCTGTCTGACTGGAATGTCTCGAAGCCGTCTCGCTATACTCTGGCATCGGCTCTAACTCGACTGCTTGAACATTTCGGTCGTCATCTCTCAGTTCGGAAATGGAAACCTGGCTAGCGGGCAGAGCTCTTCCAGTTGGCTTTCTTTTGGGGAACATGCGGCTACTGCCGTCGCCACCCCCTATCGTTTCAATGCCGAAATCCAGTCCACCACTGCCTTTATCCTGTTGGCCAGACTCAGCGCTGGCTTTTTCTTTTCTATGCCTGTTCCAAAGGGCATATAGCGACGGAGCATTTACAACAATGGCAGCTGTAAGAAGCTCGGTAGTTGCCCACGTGCTGCGGTTGACTTGACTGCTTTTATGAATGGCGTTGATGGGTAGTCGAATGGCAGTGATGGCGACAATAAATATGCCCAGGGTGAAAAGGCAAAGCAGCTGGATTTTACGCCGCCAGGGGGCTCTTAGACGGATGATGAACGGGATGGGAAGGAGGATAAGCATAACATCGGTGACTATGTTGAGGATTCCAAGGACGAGCAACTGGAGCTGCGCTTTTGCGCATTCGCCTGTATGACGTTGATTAGCTGTTGTATTCTGAAAATTTCGTCATAGTGCGAAAACGGCTCTCGCGGACGTACCTGGATCTGGAAGGATTTGCCAATAGAGGCGCACTGGACGGCATTCAATGACGTTGGTAATCTGGACCGTGACGTACGTAGCAAGCATTATGAAGTAGTAAGACCAAATGATAAGCTTCTCGTACGGCATATCCAGGATCAATCTGCGATAGAGGTCCAAAAGGACCAGCTTCTGTAGCCAGAGACTGTGAAACATTTAGCACCGTGTGCACCTGAGAGTCTGGATTGAATGGACCTAGATAACTTACTAGGAATTGTAGAAGAAGCGATTGGCAATGGAGAATTTGCTGCCAATGCGTCGCTGATATATTTCCTGGTCGGTAAAGTGGTGCTCTTGGCGATAGCTTGGTGGCATGTTGCTCGTGCCCCAGATGAGAACAACGTGGATGAGGGCAAGGCGAGTCAGGCAACAGACCATGGCTCCCACAGTCCAGTAGTCGCCCATGTTGAACTGATGCTTTGTGAGCTTTCTCCATGCTAATCTAGTCGACATGATAATCATGGACAGGCAGCTAAATAGCCAGTGAAGCATGAGAGTAGGATCCTTCATCGCGGCTGTCGAGCCATTCCACGGCCAGGTCGGGTCATTGATGAAGATCAAGCCAGTAGATTCGGCGATCTGGCGATCAGCCCTGCGACGAGTCTGAAGATGACCAGGCGATGTATTTTGCAAGATGAAGATTGCGACCGACCGATGTTCTGTGCGGTTTTTTGGAGCATGAATCGGCCCGCAGCGGAGTATGAACCATGTTACGCTGTCGCTGGTAGGGAGGACATGGGTCGAGACATCTACGGCTACTCATACGGGCTTCACCGGGAACACTCCGCATTATTATGCGAGAATTGCTATGTACGTTGAGCTGTGACCATGCTATGCCGTCCTGCGTCGCAGCCATAGGCAGACTACTGGCCATGGTGGGTTGCAGAGAAAGCCTTTCAGTGGAGGTTCTCATGCCAATATAGTAACAAATGCAACGCCAGACGCGATAATACTGGTACTGTGTTGAATGAAACTGGGGACTCAGCGCAGAAGCCGAAATCTAACTCGGCTCCAGTTGGTGGATATTAACTGCTAGCGCTCTTTTTTAGCTCGAAAAGGCGCGGGAGAAAGGCCGGTAGGGGCGCCACAAGCACCAGAAAGGAGGAGTACCTGAATGGATCAACAAGGGGTTGCTCTGTGGCGTCGATCTCTCCAACAGTGCAACTCGTGGAAGCTTAACAACAGACGAAACTGGTCTCATTTACATGCGAGGTATACATAAGGTGATTACCGGAGCAGTCCTGGTAGATATACAGATTATATACGACTTTATTGTCAGTGCCTGACAAGAAGGAAGCCCAGCTCCCACCGCCGACGCTCTGCACAGTTGTCATTTTGCCAAGGTTAAGGGCATATACTCCGTACAGTATGCATATTTCGCGGTGCGCTGTTGCCAGCCTGACTATTAATTAGCCGACCAACGTTGTTCGAGTCATGCCATTTCCCGATAATACTGTATGTACAGGTTTGGCCTGGTAAAAGTTTACAGCAACCCCTGCATCGCACCCGGGAACACCCTTGTACCAGGCTTTGGAAGGCTTCCACCGCATTGCGGAGCAGTGGCCCGTCAAATATTGATGCCGCCCCTTTCTCAACCGCTTGACAGGGTCCCAGTGTGGCGGGACGGGCTGGGCGGGGTTGGCGTTCGGGAGCGCCCAGTATGAGCTCCATTACCGGCATTCTTAAGGCCGCATAACGTGCCCATCGGTGAAGAATCGGCCAGAGAGCGGTACAGTCACCGTCTCATTTGTGGCGCGTAGAGGACCTTGGTGGAATCGGCGAGAGAAATAGCACTAAAACGGACAAGTGCAATTCGCTAAAGGGTATGGAATCCAGCTTCTCACCCCAAGCTTTGCAGTACTGGACTCAGCTGCTCTTTACGCTCCAGTCGCGTGTAACACTCTCATTCACTCCGTACCTTCCATACTAAAGACGCGATACAACCCTCCTTTGCAAGATGCGTTGCTTGGCTAGCGCAGTCGTATCTGCCGCCTCAGTGCTGCTTCTAGGCCTTGCACAGGCGGCATCTGCTGCGTCGGACTGCCGGTCCGAGGTACCTGCAATCCGCTCCTATTTCTACATTGGCGGCGAGTATGCCGACGATGGCAACGGCGGCCACATCTTTCGCAACCAGATGTACATTGAGCATCTAAAGCCCATCAATGGTGTTACCCAAGATGCCCCCATCGTCCTGATCCACGGCCAGGCACAGACAGGTACCGTAAGTCACTAATTATGGTCATGAAAGCCAGCTAGGCCTGTGCTCATGAGAAGCCGGCATATCCCTCATTGTCTCAGCCACTCAATTCTAACTTTGCACCTTCCTGCCAACAGAACTTCCTAAACAAGCCCGACGGCGGTCGTGGATGGGCCTCGCGGTTTGTTCAGCAGGGATTCGAGGTCTACATCGCTGAGCAGACGTTCCGTGGCCGCTCGGCATGGCAGCCCGGATACGGCGCGAGCCAGCCATCCACGTACTCGGCTGAGATTATCGAACAGCGATTTACTGCTCCCAAAGAATACAAGCTGTGGCCGCAGGCTATTCTGCACAATCAATGGCCCGGGAACGGATCGATGGGCGACCCTGTCTTTGACGCCTTTTACAGTTCCAATGTCCAGTTTATTGGCAATGCCACGCTGCAGGAGTCAACGGTGCAAATGGGCGGCGCCGCTCTCCTTGACAAGATTGGCAAGCCGGTTGTGCTATTCGGCCACAGCCAAGGCGGGATCCTGCCCATTATCATTGCAGATGCGCGCCCTGACCTCATAAAGGCTCTCGTCTTGCTTGAGCCTACAGGCCCGCCCTTCCGCAATGCCGTCTTCAGCACTACACCTGCGAGACCATGGGGCCTCACGAATATCCCAATCACATACTCGCCTCCGGTGACCGATCCGGCCAATGATTTGAAGCAGCAGGTACATCCTGCTCGCGATGAAAATTCGACAGAGTGCGTACTGCAGGCCGATAGCCCTGCGCCGCGGCAGCTTGTCAACCTCTCGCCGAAGCCGATTCTCGTCGTCACGTCTGAGGCGTCGTACCACGCGCCTTACGACTACTGTACAGTCGATTACCTCGTCCAGGCGGGTTGTTCCAAGACGTCGCACTTGGAATTGGGCAATGCAGGCTTTCACGGCAACGGACACATGTTTTTCATGGAGAAGAACAGCGACGCGATCCAGAAGCACTTGCACGACTGGATTCAGCGACTTTAGAAGCGGCGCGATCTCTTTTCATGTCTCTTTTCTGCTTTCAATGCCAGCTTTGCATTCGCGCGTAAACGATTTTGTATACGGGCGTTGCACAGTGGTACATCATTCATAGGCATAGCGCACGGTGCATAATATCGTACATAAAATAGAAACTACTTCAGCCTATCAAAACAATCATAGCCTATAATGGCAACTCATATTGGCCCAAATTTTGGCCAAATTTTGCCCAGAACATGCAGTCCTTCTCCGCCGTCTTATTGGTCTCCGCTGCGCTGAATTGGCCGGCTAGGCCGGACTGCGGAGCCCCACGACACGGCGGCCCCTCACATGCTGAACGTTGTCGTGACGTCATGGGCACTGTCGCATTGCAACAAACTCGGGACGATGACACCCTCATTGTGTTTTGCACCATTCTTGTGTTCCGCGCATCCGAACCGCCTCGCAAGTTTAAATCTCGTGATGGAACCGTTATTACGGTAACAGGTCGCGTGCTCTATGGCTGGCACACGGCAATTGAATTACTCACATCGAACCGTATCTGAAACACGAAATTTGTCTACCAAAACCCGCGAAAACGAAAACAAAAATATGACGACGCCGGAGAAGGCGCAGACCAAGACGCTTCGGCAGTCTGCCATTAAGCCACATAAAACGTTGCGCGAGCGATTTCTACACCGTCTTCCGCATTACACCGGCCCGTACAATGTTGGTTATATGGACATCGAAGTGCCCGCGAGGGATCCGCGGCCCATCTCGAGATTAAAGAGAGGCGGAAAGCCCGTGCTGCGCATGGACACCGTCTTGATGGGCGTCTACTATCCCTGCGACTTGCGCAGACACGAAGCAGGAGAAGAAGGGTCCAAACAGCTCCGTCGAGTGGACTGGATGCCGCGACCGCGTATAGCAACGGCCAAGGGCTACGCCAAGTTTCTCAATATTCCGGACTTGCCAGTGACTGCATATCTCGCGTGCACGACTCTGTTCACAAAGCTGCCTGCATTTCGAAATGCCAAGCTGGTGTCATTTGTGCCACACATGGGAGAGTCTGAAAACGACAAGGCTGGCGAGCAGACCGGAGAGCAGACGCGTCCGACATTCCCCGTCATCGTCTTTAGTCACGGGTTGGGCGGTTCGCGGCTTTGCTACAGCGCCATTTGCGGTGAGCTGGCAAGTTTTGGGTTTATAGTAGTCGCCATGGAGCACCGTGACGGTAGTGGAGCGAGAACACATGTCAGCCTTCCCGAGGACATTGATCCGTCGGAAATCGAATCTTCCACTGCGAAATTGTATACGAATGACGACTCGGGTAAAGATGTAGGCGGCAAAAAGGTACAGGGCCGGAAGAAACGTGGTGTGAATCCGTACTATGTGGTCGATTACATCTTGCCGAAGGACAATGCGCAGGACACCTCTCCGCATAATCCGAGTGGTGTCGACCAGGTGTTGAGATCGGCTCAGATTGAGCTACGCCAAGAAGAAATCAAGGAAGCCATGTACGTCCTAGACCTAATCAACAAAGGCAGGGGCCACGAAGTTGCGCGGATAAATCTCAGGAAGAAGGGGAACATCGGTTCGAGCTCCCTAGGACTGACAGGTGTCTGCTGGGATGACTGGAAGGGTAGCATGTTCCTGAACAATGTCACGATGATGGGGCATTCGTTTGGCGGCGCTACGACGGTTCAACTTTGCCGAGATGACAAGCTCACCTGGCTCGGGCAGGGCGTAATTCTTGATGCCTGGGGACAAGCGACTCCAGCCGGTGGCGACACGCCGTCAAATAGCGTCTCGAAGCCCATCATTGCCATTTCTTCCGAGGCCTTCATGCACTGGAAGGACAACTATGACCAGGTAGTCGGGTTCTGCAACGAAGCCCGCGCATCCAACGCCCTTTGCTGGATGCTCACCATTGCGGGCTCGACTCACCTGGCCATGACCGACTTTGCCGTCCTCTACCCGCACTGGATGTCAATATTTATGAAGTCGATGGTAGACCCCATCAGGGCGTTTTACCTCACAATCGTGGCCTCGCTCGAGTTCCTCGAGGCTACGCTGCCCCCGGAGCAGACAAAGTACAAGAGCTGGGACAACGAGCGGCTGCTCTGCACGCGTGAGGAAGTCAGCGACCCAGACGAGGCGCTGCGACCGGACCACGCGCCCGACGACAAGTGGGTGGCTGTACGGCTAAAGATGCCCAACGAGTTCGCGACGAGGATCAAGAGCCTATGGCGCGCGTTTGGGCGGATGCTGATCTGTGGCGCAGCGCAGGACCCTGAAGACCTCGAACAGGGCGCTGTTGTTGGCCCGTCTTCGTCCTCGTCTTCTGCAACGCAGCAGGAGATTTGGGTCCATTTGAGCCCTGCCAGTAGCGATGTGGAGGCGCATAGGGAGCGCTTCCTTGTCGCCTGAGACGATGTGGCCCAGGTTGGAGGCTAGAGACGGGCATACGGGCTGCGATTCGAGCCGGCCTCAATTGGTTAAGGTGGACACTGTTTCGTTCGTTTTATTCTCCGTGGCGAAGGGAGTTGGTTTCCTAGGAGCGATTGGTCATTTTCATTACGGAGATTGCACTGTCGACATGATTAAAAGGCCCCAAGGGCAACAGATTAAAGTTCTCTGCAGGGTGTACTCCGTAGAAGGCTGGATTATGACACCTGCAGGGCGATGGTTGGGCACTGGGTGGCTGGATGGCGGGGAGCCATTCGCGCGCCACCCCAGCGCCAATTACGAGTATCCGCGAGGCTGTGGGAGACCATATACAATATTGCAACGGCGCACTTCAAGCAATGTACATAGAATGTTAGAGAATAGACATGATCAAAATGCCAAGTAAACCGGTGTGTCGCCAAAAGGGAGAGTGAGCCCTTTCTTCCCGCCTCTCTTTGTTGAGACAGAGGTCGAAGATATCTTTGCGTATCCCCTCGGCGAGGCAGGGGCGGCTTCCAGTGTGGCTTGTCGTGGAGTCAGCACCGTAGACCAGTTCGCCTGAAACGGTAACGCCCTGTCATACCCGTAGACATGCAATCAGACTATGAGTGCATGCAAGAACGCAGTAATGAAGCTCAGCGGTGCCGTCGCCAGCCGCAAGCTAATCCAATAACAGTTTGCCCACCACTTCGCCCCTGCTCCGTATCGAGTCTGCTTACCATGAACTGCGGTTGCCACTGTATCGCTTACAAGCAGCAGCGAGGCAGCGAGGGCCGGTGCCGCCAAACCTTTAGCCTGGTCGGGGCGACTCCATGACAGCGTTGCGGGTGGGTGGGTTCGTATTCTTTTTTTTTTCCGCCGCCTGGTTATCGACGCCATCTTTGGCGGCTTGTGGGGTTCCATTGCCGGGTTTACAATAGGCGGTTCTAACACAGCACGGACGGCAATACGGGGGCTTTTTGCCGGTTCGATAGATCTTCTGTTTTGTGACTCGAGCTCTTTTAATTGCCAGCGATAAAATAAATGGGCCAAAGTCTCAATTTTAGCAGTGGTCTCATACGGGCGGCGGCAGCATGGTGGTTGTCGTACACATCCGAGATCTTCGTATTAGGTCCGTCTTCTCGAGCCCTTGTATTGATTGTTAGAAGACATGTGAAGATATAATTCCTGGTTTGTGCAGGAGCATCACGACGCTTTTTATTTGTCGGCCAAGCTGCGTTCATGTCGGCTTGTCATATCATGGTGCCGTCGTGAAAGACGTATGAGTAGGGCAGAGGACCACGAGCCTTGTGTACTTCGTACCTGCTACCGATTCCACCAGCGAGAAACCACGCCATTGTTCCTATTTTTGAGTGTGGGCCAGCGCCCAACCGCCCGTCTAACACCCTCTCGCGACGGCTAGGCCGGGTCCTAGCGTCTCCCAAGACCATCCGGACTTGACTGTGCGACGCTATTGGCCGGAGCAGCAGTGCAGCTTCGTATTCTTGGGGCCGCGCGACAGGGGCTCCAGGCGTGAAACATGCAGTGACAACGCAGGCTCTCCTCCTCCGCCAGCTCCTGCGACTCTCTCCATACGAGGTCCTAGGCGTGTCATAGGCAATCGATCTACAACCACGGATTGCTCCGTACGGGTAGTCTGCTGTCGTATGCGCGGTACGAGACGCTCTGTGCCCCATAACAATGGCTCTTGTCTTTGACGAAAATCACGTCAAGTGCTTTCCGCTCCGCGTGGGAGGCACAAAGACAGCTGATGCGCTGGAACTGCCAATTAATTGCTTACGGTCGTCTTGTTGGAGTTTTGTGCCGATGCAGGAGGGTAGTGTATGGAAACTTCCTAGTATGAAGTTTCGGTTCAGTTGGCCATCTTTGCGAGCAGAGATGCAGTAGGTTTCCTCCGCTTAGGTAGGCAGGTTAGAAGCTGAAAGAGAGCTCAGTCTTCTTTTCTCGGCGCAACTGTACCCAAAAGTGAGGTTGCTTGCCAGCTGGCAGCGCCTCTGTATCAGGTGTCAAAGAACCCTTGGCAGCTGGCAGGAAATCCACCAAACTGTTTGAGCCAACCCCATTTGCGTCCGTCACAAACCTCTTTCCGTGACCCCCCAATTCTCCGCTTCTGTGCCCTTTGGCCCCTTCGTTCAGGCCATCTTTGTGGCGAGGCTGGCTTTGGCCGTATTCTTGTCAGCAAGGTCGTAGCCGTCGGGCATCCATTTCAAGGTGGATGGATGGCAGCCTACGGAGTACGGAGTACAGCACGCACTACTACTGTACAGCCTGGTCCCAAGTGTCTCGCATTACGACCCCCGGCCCGTCACCGCAGTCGCGTCCACCCACCAGTTGGCTTCCCGGCCCCACCACCAACCACAACCCAAGCCTCCTCGTATTTGCCCAAGCCCCGCGAGATCGCGCCGCGTGTTAGCCTGCACCTCGTCCGACCACCACGCTTTTCTCTACCTTGTTTCCGGGATTCTTTGGCCTTTCTTTTAGTCGCCTTTGGCCCTTCTTTTTTTTTTTTTTTTCGATTGCCTTGTCCTTCTCCTTGCCAGACCATTGCACAAATATTCTTATTACTCCCGCTTTTCCGGCCTCTTCTCCTTCCAGAGTCTTTTTCCCCCCATCGTGGACACCAAACGTTTTGGTGTAAGTGCTCGCTCAACCGCTTACGAGTGACTGGGCTCTTACACACTGCCGTCTGCCGTGACACAAACAGCCCAACTCTTTCCATCGGGCATTCACTCGCCTTCTCACCGCCAGTGCGACACGCGCACAAAATTAAAAGGATTATTTTTCATTGCCATCTGCAGGCTGAGACGGCTCATTGCAGTAACAACACCTGCCGTGTTCCCATCACTGTCCAGCAAAATTCACCCTCCATCGGCCGTCCACAGGCCATGGTCACTCCGTTGAGCCACTTTGCAAATTACATCGGCCATTGAGACTCGGCGCATCCCTGCAGAAGGCCTGCAGAAGGACCACCTCATCGTATTTCTTGCATTGCTTCTATTTTTGCATCCGAGGCGATTCTGCACTGCTTCCTGCATATACTTGTATAGCGTACATACGACGTACACCGAGAAAAGAACGTCTCGAAGCGTCTTCAGTATTTTTTTCCCAGGCACAGCCATGGCAGAAGCTGCAGCACCTCTGCGCGGGCGTTCCAATAGCCTGCAACGCATGCTTGAGCTCGAGAGACAGTACATGGTGCGTTGGCCGACTCTTACATGCCTACCTCTCATAGAGTTGGCGTCTATTTCTTTTTCCGGGCCAAGTTCAACGCACTCTGAAACTAACACTCCCCTCTTCTTCTAGTTCGAAAGATTTCACAGCGCCGTCCCTTCCACAAATCGCAGGCCCGTACCTCCTCAGCAGTCTGAGCCACCCAGGGCCTCCTTCTCGAACTCTCAAACTACCATTCAAGCCCGCCGAAGCGAGTCGCAAGTAAATAAACACAATCAAAAATCCAACCAGCGCCCACACCAGCAGTCGCCCTGCCCGCAGCCGCCAAGGCTTGTTATCGACGTCAACACCGCTGCGGCAAGGTCGCAAGGCATCGCGGTTCGCGGCTCCGATAACACCATGAAGCCAAAACGGAACCCACCAGCTGTCACAATACCTCCGTCTATCCCTTATAGTGCCACAGTGGAGGCTCTTCCTGCATCTGGCTCTCCCAGTCGGCACTCTGTTTGCATGTCACCTAGCTGGGAAGCCTACGATCGCCATAGGAAGGAGAAGAAGCACGATAAGAGGGCCAAGGAAGAGGCCAAAGCATCTCAGGGAAAGCCAAGACGCCTTAGCAAGCCTCCGCCCGCCTCATCTCCGTACACATTTGACCAAATCAACCGGCGAAACCTGTCGGACACCCACGTTTTCAATGCCGCTCCCAAGGACCAAAGACCAATGAGCATGATTGCGTTGGATACATCTCCACCCGAGAATGCCGTCTATCGCCAACCTCGTTCGCGTTCCAGCTCATTTACATCTTTGCTCCAGTCGCCTTTCGACTTTCGACGCTCTTCAGTTGACCATGGTGCCGAGCCAGCCTTTATTGGAGGTATCAAGCTTGAAGCAGAAAAGCAAGCAGTTCACCAGAAGCTATTAGACGAAGACACCTGTGCCGTTGATGCAGAGGTGCATCCAGCTCTACGGAAAGAGGAATCTGGCCAGCGTCGGTCAGCTCCTTTGAAATCGCCGCCGCCGCCGCCTCGGGGTAGCCCAAAGGAGACCAAGGATCCAAACAGACGCGCCTATCCACCCATCACACGAATGACAACCAAGAACAAGACACTATCGTTAATATCGCCCACTGCACCAGCTGTTCCGGATCTAAGCATCATCGAAAAGTGGCGGGCCAGAGTTGGTCTGAAGAGCTCGCCAAGACGAGCCAGCATGGATCAAAAGGCCAAAATGGACGTGTCCACCATGTCAGAAAGCGTCTCATCTGCACAGCTACAGTCAGACCTGCCACAAAAGACTGTTACTCCGGATTTGCAAAGAGAAGACACCGATGCCCTGCAGCCGCCCCCAGAGCCACCCCGGCGCAGCTCTAAGCGAAATTCGACGATGAATCTTAGTGCGTCGTCTGTATGCCTATCATCACCCTCTCAGTCGCCCAGGAGTGCTGAACAAGCACACATGGTTCACAATGCTTCTGAGGCAACGAGCCATAAAGATCCTTCGTCTAGTCCATCTTGGGAGAATCTCCAATCGTCAGTTATGGACGCTATTGAGAAGAATGTCCGTCCGATGCAGCACGGCGAACCGGCATTTTGGAATAGTCGTGAGTGGGCTGTGGAGCGCGGAACAAGCCCATTACAAGCTCCTTGTAGCTCTTCAGATGACTCCGCATCAGATTGCTTCAATACTGTTTCTATGCCAAGCACACCAAACACATCCAGGCCGCAATCCGAAAAGGGCTTCCCTCAGCTAGCCAGACAAGCTGATGGGCAGCACTTGCCCAGAATCGAGCTATACGATAAGGCTTATGCCAGTGAGACATGCTCAGTACGATCTTTCCAGCAACAGTGGGCTAAGGAGCAGGACACGGACCCCATCCAAGCCGCTGCAATGAATGTTATGGATTCATATCCAACCATGTCAGAGACGAAGGATGTTGCGCCTAGGTCTCTTGGGTGCCATTTTAGGACGCAAGAGCCGCCATGCGCGCCTCTCAGGTTACACAGGAAGACTGTTGGAAGCAGCAGCGCGCAGTGTCACGATTCTTCAACTACTGAAGGTTCTACTTCAGATACTATCAGCCCAGCTGGCAGCCCTGGTAAAGGGGACCCCGTGGCGAAAGTCTTTGTCGAATGCTGCGGCTGCAATTACTACCATGATTTACCCAGTAAATTATACAATGCAATGGTTGACCCCGGTGTCGTTTTGAGTCCAAAGGACAGGATGGAATTTGCCGGCACGAACTCGATGACAGTCAAATGCCCTTGGTGCAAGCATGACATGAGCAAAAGCTGCTGTACCGGTGTGGCGGCTATGGTATATATTAAAGAGAGGCTTCACTAGCGTCTTTAGCAGGCCTTTACGAAAAAATTACCTTACATAATGTTTTAATATTTTATATGTTGCGACGAAGCAGGGGTTGGGACACTACTCGCGGCCCAGAGATCGGAAAACGTTGCGGAATGGGACCTTTTTAGAACGAGATAAAATGACATGGAAAGGGCTGTACGCCCAAAATTTGACTAGGAACCTAAATATAATAAAAAAAAGACCCAAGTTAATTCACAGCCACATCTTTCATGGCTTTTGGCCCTGTCAACCTTGGCGAGATGAGCCGATCACTTGGCCAATGGGCGCCTTACTCGCGAATGAGCCAGCGATAGCCGGGCGGCCGCGTAAGGCAACCGCCAAAATAGAAATCCAAGCTATCTGTGTTTGTCCTTGATCGCTCCGCATGAGCCCATGGATGGCGTGGAGAGGGTCGAACTCTATTTGCCCCAGTCGAGGATCCCCCACTGGGAGGCACAGGGCACCGCGCGGACGGGGACATCAGCACACTACCAAGAAAATATCTCGAAAGTCTGCCTTGTCGATTTCTATTTTTGAATATTCAGAATGGTCGCGGGCGCAGCATGCGGCATTGTAAGGCCAACGCTGCGACGTTTTAGAGTTTAGTCGCCCGTGGCGCGCTTGCTGCCCTGGGTCGATGTGGCTAATCCACTATCGTCAGTTGCTCGAACGTTCCGCGGTGGATTACTGTTGGTATGCCTATACACCAGGACCAACAGTCGCGTGATGATTCCAATCCCTTGCTGTATTTTCGGCGTTATTTTGATTTTCTATGACGCTGCAAAGTTCAATCAAATTGTTGGAAACCACGGATGATGTCGCTCCCACTTACGAAAACGTGTATAAGAAGGGTTTGACATCCCCGGCTTTTTTGGAAAGGGATAGTTTCAAGTCAAGCAATCAACTTACAATACGCAATTCACTAATTTTTAAACAAAATCGACAAATTTTTCAAAATTTCATTACAACTTCTAACAAGATGCACGCCTCTGCTACGCTCTCGGCCATTGCGCCTCTCCTGCTGCTCGTCAACGCCGCCGACGTCTTTGACATGAAGAAGATTCCTTCAACCTGCACCAGCATCTGCCAGCCCATCAGCACTCTTGTCAAGGCCTGCCATGTCAATGACGACGCCGTCGGTGGCAAGCAGAATGAGCGTACTCTTGAAGACAACTGCATCTGCACCAACCAGAGCTTCGACGTGGCCCAGGTCATGCCGAAGTGCGCGGATTGTCTGAGCCAGGCTGTTGGCCAGGCCCGCAAGCGTAATGATGGCCTCAAGGCCAGCGACCTCGTCGGTATGTTTCTCAATGTTTTCTTTTTTGTTTTGCTTTGACAATTTGTGTGGCTAACTTAAAAGTAGACCTCAACGCCCTTGTTGGCCGTTGTGGTTTCTCGCAGTCGGCTTACACGGCCGCGGCCGGCGAAGCTGCTGCGGGTATCCAAGTCAGTGCCACTCCATTGACGGATGTTTCTCAGATCGGCAGCCAGACTGGCTCTACCTCCAATGGAGGCAACCAGAGCCCTGCTCCTTCCGCGAGCGATGGTGCGTCGTCTACTGGCGGCAGCGTCAGACCCCCTGCCACTGTCACGACCCGTCCTGGTCCTACCAGCGGCGCTGTTGTCGGAAGCGCCGTTTCTCTTATTGGCGCCGCTGCCGTTGCTGCTGTTTGGGCTGCCATCATGGTTTAAGTGCCTTGATAGAGCAAAATGTGGGTTGGACTGGACGCCCTTGAAAGCCGAAGAAGTATACACAGAATACGCTTTGGGGCTCACGACAGTCACGAGGCGCATCACTGGTAAACTGAATACACAGAGTGCTTAAAGCAACAAATACTAAGACAAATTGATCTCTCGTTGATATCTTAGCTGCAGCTGTTAGTTAGTCACCGATCAAATGTACTGAAGACTTCAGACCCATTTCGCATATCTGGAACTGTTTCCTGCCTTCCACTGTATATCCAAAATAAACTGCACCCTGATTGCCAATTTCTATTGTCCAATTGGTAGGGAGCCACACAACGCTAGTCATGAGGGTGGGTGGGCGTTCTTGCGAAGTCGCCGCAATGTGGGGTTGAACCTAGATCTTTCCAACCGCCCCCCGGAGGACCTAGGCCGAGAACCATGCCCTCTCAACACTGATTTTTATGTCGTTCATCGCGTCGCACTGCGCAAGATCGTGTCTCATCGCCAGTGGGCATGTTTGCTCAGTCTGGAAAATCTGCGCGCCGGTGCAAGGAGGTCACCGCTGCTGAATCAACATGAGCGCCAAGGAGCCCAAGCTTGGGGCAAAAGGTACGCGACACACCCACTGAATATCGACACCTCTGCATCGCGATGCGCATCGTCTTTTGTCCTAACGCAGTATTATTTGACCTATTTGCTAACAGCTTTTAAATCAGGCTGTAGCACGTGCTCTAAGCGGCGCATTCGCTGCGATGGCACTCGGCCTACCTGCTTGAAATGTGCCAAAAAGGGCCTCGAATGCCCAGGTTATGGGCCTCGTTTGCGATGGGCAGGCGGCGTGGCTGTCCGGGGCCGGCTCAAGGGCCAGATGGTTCCTCTGGTACAGAACAACGCGGAGCAGCCGAGTGAGCAGAGCGAATCAATGGCCCTGCAGGCACAGAGGCGAGTACAGGTACCACATAACGTGCTGTCGTCGTCGCCCGATTTCTTGCAAACAGCATTGAGGACATCGCTGCCGCAGCTGGTTGATTACTACGACAAAAATCTCGCTGGACTGATGGTCTGGTTTGACTCGGCAGAGAATGACTACCGCCGACGCGTCTTGCCAAGGGTGGTCAACACTCCCGGGCTCAAGCTGGCAGTCGCCGCATTTGCGTCGCATCACGGCTCTTCACAGTTTCAGACGCAGATGGAGCGCTTTCCTGAGGCCGCCCGCGATGCCTGCCTCTCCATGATACACACTCACGCACAGAGTATGACGAAACGCCTCACAGGAGGCGCAGAACTCACTAGCCAGTCAGATATTGAGAATGCGGAATGGATGCTGGCGTCTGTCCTCATGATTGCGTGCTACGAGATGGCCAATTCACAGTCTTCCGCCGCAGAGGGCCATCGGTTAGCGGCCCGCTCAATCGTCAACATTTTTGGCTCGAAACGGGGCTACAGCTCCGGCTTGTTTGCGTTTCTCCGCAATCAACTCTCGATATACGATGTTCTGGCTTCGACTACTTCATTTGATGCAGACGACATTCAAAACACGATACTTCCTATTCCTGGAACGAGAACAATTCTCTTCACAGATTACCTGACCCTATTGCACCAAGTAACCCTGATTTCCAGGCTTCCATTTCCAGTGACGGCAGAGACGGACGTCAAACTAAATGACATGTCTCTCGCCAGCCTCACGTCAGATCAAGTACGGGACAAGTTTACACAGGCGAGAGGGGCGACCCTTGTGGCCTCCGGGAGAATGGGTATAGAAAAGTCTGGCCACCGCAACGACTTTGTCCGTCTCGTCGACACCTATCATCACGCCGCTGTTCTGTACGCCTACCGGTGCCTCGGTCACACCAGTCCCGATAGCCCGCAGTACCAAGCATCGGTGAACGAGTTGTTTGAGCAGCTGGTTTCGTTTGAGAATATCAATATCTTCATTCAGAATCTGCCATGGCCCGTGTTCATTGCCGGAACGGAATGTCACGGGGATCCAGAGCGCCAGCAGGCTGTCCGGCAACTCCTTGCGTCTATTCTCGAGGCAACAAGTTTTAAACATTACGAGGGAGTATTGAGCTTCTTGAATGCATTTTGGGCTGGGGCACAGTCGGACTGGAGGCCCTTGGCGCAGGATCTGCAAATGAAAGGATTTCGTATATTGGTCGTTTGAGGACGCGAAAAGGGACTATGAACGCTAAATTTACAAAGAAGATCATGTGCATCATATTCGACTCCCTTTACTTTTGGATGGTTTCTGCATCGTTGACGCCAAAGATGACCTTCATCGGGTCCTGATACTGGTAAAGGCCGAGTGCTGGCGGAAGAATGCCATAGCCCAAAAGTCTAAGAAGCTGCGGTGAAAATCCACGCGCCTTGGCAACCTCTGGTGGCAGCTCCAGGTATTGATTTTCTTCCTGTCGAAGAGTGCCTTTGCACATGAAGATTCCAATCGTCTCACGCGCCTCGTCCCTAGGGGATTTGTTAGCCGATGTCGTCGATTAGGAATATTCCATCATCACCCACTTTGTCACGTTCGCGCCACCGGCGTGATATACGTTGCCCAAGAAGATGGCAGCGTCGCCGATTTCAAGCTCGGCGGGGATCGCCTCTTCGTCTAGAGGGCACCGGTCCGGTCCCCAGAGGTGGCTCTTGGGGATAATGACGGTCGCGCCGTTTTCCTTGGTCGTCCTTGTCAAAGCCTGCGACGAAGAGATGAGTTAGATCTGAATGTCATGAATTTCAGTGGGAGGATATTCATACAGTAACACAGCCGACCATTACAGGCATATCAATATTGCGTGTGTGGTAGTCGGCGTCGTCTCTATGCATGGACTGCTGCGAACCGCCTGGCTCAACGCGGAAGCCAACAATGCTGGTAATCTGCGGCTTGCCGCTGACCTTGAGCTGCTTCTGGCCCTCCCAGTATGTGTAGTGGCTGGTGAGCAGCTGGTTGGCCACGCCGAGGAAGAGCGGGTTGACAGCCAACTCGGCAACAGCGTCGGACTTTGCCAGGATGCTGTAGGCTCGCTTGGTGGTTGTGGGGAAGAAGCCCGAGTCATCGACTCGGTCGGTGTCAAAGGACGGCTTCAGGTCCTTTCGGATCTGCTCACAGAGTTCCTTTGGCACGAGGTTCTTCACAATCAGAGCGCCGTCTCGCTCTAGGGTTGCTTGCAGCGATTCAGCGGTGATGCTGGCATCATCAGCGTATACCGTGGTCAGCTCGGCGCCGGCCTCGGTCGGGAACGTCTCGTCTTCAGGACGGTAGGGCATTTTGTAGAACTAGATGGCGAAAACCGAAGCCAAAGTATGCTATAGTAAAGAAAATTACAGAGTACACAATTTACAATTTTTACAAACGGGACAGAGGGCCTATTTATGTCGCGACATGACTTAGCACACGCGACTCTCATCTTCCCCACGGCGCATCGCAGTCTCTTGACAATATCCTGAATGGGCAAAAGGTGAGAGAAGACCACAGTCCGCGGGACCCATCTCCGTTTCGTAGACAGCAGTGGAGGAAAGGCGAGCAATGACAATGTCGTGGAGCAGACTTCGTCGTCCTAGTCCAATCTTGCTGTCAGTGCCGAAGGTCGGATCTGGTTCTCTTGACTGTTACCCAAATGGGAAGCCCCACCAGGTTTCTCTCACTGGCAGCCTATTTCGGCATGGTTGGTGGAAGCGTGTACACCGATGCCACCGTCCATTGACCTTCTGGAAGAAAACGTGGCGGGGGTTGATGTACTTGTTAATTGGCTGGATTCGGTATGGGAAACTTGTATACAATCGTAAAAGCAGCTGGGAAAGCCCTTAATGGGCCAGGGGTGTTGGTGTCAGAAAGACAGTCAGAGGAGTCTCTCCCACAAGCCACTGCCAGTACCCCTCTACCAGCCACTTTACCGCTCAGCGCTCAGCCACGCGGGGCATGACGACACCGTCTGATCAACGCGACCTTTCCTCCAGCAGGGACACGAGCACGGCAGCCAACTCCCGAACAATCAGGCAGCAGCTCTCGATTATATATTCAAAATGGTCTGTGTTGGATGGCTTTCGTGCTCATTGGCTTCTGTTAAGCTAACTTGTTGTCGACACACAGGCATCCGAGTCAAGACTCTACTCGTTTTCTGGTCCGACCAAGGAACATCTACGCAAGTTCCGCTTGTCTACCTCGCGCGCACAAGGACCTCAGGCTGTGATTTGTAAGATACACCCTGCGGCTATTTGATACTGGCCAGGTGGTGGCGGTAGAGGAGCAAAGGCTGACTTGCCCACAGACATGATTGACAAGAACACGCACGAGATTCGCCAGGACGAAGACGAAACAGTATACAAATCCCTGGATGAGATTGCAGAGGATCTGCCAGACCACTCTCCTCGCTATATTCTGCTTAGCTATCCCTTGACCCTTGTAAGTGTTATTGTGCAGCTATCTCCGAACCTCGAGGTCGTGAGCTAATGGCGCCGCCATTCTTTAGCCTGATGGCCGTTTGTCTGTCCCATACGTCCTTATCTACTACCTCCCCGACACTTGCAACGCCGCCATGAGAATGTTGTACGCCGGTGCGAAGGAACTTATGCGCAGCACAAGCGAGGCTGGCCGCGTGATCGACATTGAATCGGCCGAAGACCTCGAGGATATCCCAAAGAAGTTGAGATCTAGCGGTTGAATGAAACTGGTCTCGAAAACACAGCATACAGGAGAATGGATAATTGCGAGCCATATATTACGAAGACTTTTGTAAAAGTGAAGGAACAGGCATATTCATCATTATATTTGTGTCGTATATAAACGTTATTACTCTGGCAATATACTCTGGGAATCCAGCCCCAGCTGCGCTGCAACATTCCGTACCACGCCTTGGAAAGCCTTGCACGCCGGGCTATCCGGGAACGAGTCAAAGTAGCTCTCTCCATAGTCGCATGCCATGCGGATGCGCGGATCCAAAGGTACCGATCCCAGGAACGGGATGCCCATCTCCTCTGCCAGTGATTTGCCGCCTCCTGTACTGGCTCTGAATATTTGGCTCTCATTCTTGCAGCTGGGACACACGAAGCCGCTCATATTCTCCGCCAGCCCCAAGATTCTGATGCCTGCCTTGCGGCAAAAGTCTATTTCCTTGCGCACGTCTAGCAACGATACCTCCTGCGGCGTTGTGACCACCACGGCGCCGTCGATGCCGCTCTCCTTGAGGAACGAGTTGACGCTTAGATGCTCGTCGCTGGTGCCGGGCGGGGTGTCGACGAGCAGGAAATCCAGATCCCCCCACTCCACGTCTTTCAGGAACTGTTTAATGAGGCCATTCTTCTTGGGGCCGCGCCAGATAACGGCCTCGTCCTTGCTGGGCAGCATAAATTGGATGCTCATGACGGCAAGGTTATCCATTACCCACACGGGCGACCAGCCCGAGCCGCTAACGTGAATCGTCTCGTTCTCGACGCCCATCATCTTGGGGATGCTGGGCCCGCAGATATCTGTATCCATGATTCCGACGTTGCTATCTGGGTTCGTCGCAAAAGCATGCGACAGCAGCGACGTGAATGTGCTCTTGCCGACGCCGCCCTTGCCGCTCAGCACTAGAATCTTGTGCTTGACATTCTCCAGTCGCGCTGATATTAATGGGATATCTGGGTCCGGGCCTTTGGGCGCCGATGCGCATATCGCTTGGTTCGGGCAGCCATCGCATGACGATGACTTGCCTGCTTGTTGTGATTCAGGGCCGGGGCAGTGTTCCGGCTCCGGCGCGACTAGCTGCGGCTTCTGCTTGAGTGGGTTGGCGAGGACGTCGTCCACGGACTCTGACTCCTCTAGTGAGGGTGCCATGGTCTGGGAAGATATTATGTCGTATTTGTACTTGGTGTGTAAATTTCTCCTTGTTTTCTGTTCGTTTTTCGGGTATCGCGGGGGAGAATGTTGGTTCGGTTGCAGGAAGACCGAAGCCGGCGGGTGGTTGACAGTGGCGATAAGGATGTGGATAAGGCAAGGCTTATTAATGCGAATGGCGCCAACGGTCAACGGCCAAAGCGACAGGCAAGAGGCGTTTTCCACAATGTCAATTTGGAGATTTCGGCAAGCAAATTAATTTTTCATGGGATAAGAAATAAGTTCTTCGGAGAACCTTTCATTGGTATACTTTGTTTTAATCACTATTAAACACGCAGCGCAAGCCAGGTATCCCCAGCACAGGCTTCCGTGGTGATATGCGTCCTAGCATCCTAGGGTAGGCAAGGCACTGCGCCAACAATTATCAACAACTACGCCTCTGCAAGAAGAAATGCCGATTTTCTATACGAAAAAGGGAAAATTAAATCCTAAAACACACAAGTAAAATTTTGTTTCTTCCTTCAATCCTATAGCAAGCATGTTTTCCTAGTAGAAAGGATGCCAAAGTTTAATTCAAAAGCCTATGATTGGACCTTGGCAGGACGACTTGTAATCGAACCCAATCAACAGAATAGATACATACCACCTGACAATTACAATATTAAAGAAGCTTTTTTTTTTTTTTTAAAAAAAAATAACTCCTCTATAGAAATTCTAGTACCTGTTCTATAAGAGAGATTTAAAGCGACAAAAAGCAAAAATAACAGGTTCCAGAGGGAGTCGAACCCTCGCTGGCGGAATCAGAATCCGCAGTCATAACCGTTAGACCATGGAACCGAACGAAGTGGTTCACCACTTCCCATGGATGACAGGAAGCAGCTTGCTTTACCTTATATAGCCTTCACAGCCTCGGAGGTGCGCATTGGTGGGTCGGTGTTATCGGCGCATCACCCCACCTAAATTTTTCTGAATCTCGCTGGTGGTGCCGTGGCGCAACGAACAGTTGTTGGTGCGTGCCCTGATCAACGGAATTGTACGAAACAAATCATGTCGAACACCACAGTACAGAGCCTGCGGGAGAGCCTCTGCTCGGAAGATACGCCTCTTCCTGTACGATTCAGAGCCCTATTCTCGCTGAAGCACCTTGCTGTCACGGATGCGGAGGTTGCTGGCGCCGCGATCGAGAGCATTGCGGCTGCTTTTGCGTCGCCGTCCGCGCTCTTGAAGCACGAACTTGCGTATTGCCTGGGTCAGACTGCTAGCAATTCGGCTGTCGACCCGCTGCGTACAGTTTTGTGCGATGTCCAGGAAGATAATATGGTGCGCCACGAGGCGGCCGAGGCGCTCGGGGCGCTTGGCTACGCCGACAACCTGGAGCTTCTGAAGCAGTTCAGAGACCGTGAGGGAGAAGATGTTTCGGTCGTTGAGACGTGCGAAATTGCCATCGACCGCATACAGTGGGCAAACTCTCCAGAGAGGCTACAGGAAAAATTGAAATCCAGGTAAGGGTTTTTGTCATGCAAGAGTCTTATTGTTCACGATCTAACTTGGGACCTAGTGATTTTGCCTCCGTCGATCCCGCACCGCCCACGGCCGAATCAGGAAAAAGTGTTGAGGAGCTTGGAAACCAACTCATGGATGTCAACCAGCCTCTTTTCGGGCGTTACCGTGCCATGTTTGCGCTGCGCGATCTTGCTTCCCCGCCAGACTTGCCCACTGCCATCCCCGCCGTTCTCGCTCTGGCAAAGGGATTTGCTGACAAGTCTGCATTGTTCCGCCACGAAATTGCCTTTGTGTTCGGCCAGCTCTCGCACCCAGCATCTATTCCTGCGCTGACGGAGGCTCTGAGCGATGTCAACGAGGCCAGCATGGTTCGACATGAGGCAGCTGAGGCGCTCGGCAGCCTGGGTGAGGAGGAAGGCGTCGAAGATATCCTAAAAGGTTTCCTTCATGACAAGGAAAAGGTGGTGCGCGAGAGCGTCATTGTCGCCCTTGACATTGCGGATTATGAAAAAGGTGGCGACGCTGAGTACGCCTTGATTCCCGAAGTTGCCGGCGCTTCTGCATAATTATTTGTTTGCGGTATTATATAGACTAGAATTTAAATGCGATATGAATCCTTAATTGTTCTCGTGCCATCTGTAAAAGAAACTGTTAGCGAAAACATGGCGTGACTGGGGAGTTGTTCTGGAACGTACGAATGACCACACTCGCACATGTAGATAATCGTGGAGCCTTCGTCGGCACTTCGAAGCTGTACGTTTGCATATTTGACCTCTTCTCTCCCGCACTTTGGGCACTTCTCGAACGCTGTGCTCTCTGTGGTGACGTTGTGACGCTCGACGGCCTGGACGCTGGACTGCAGTTTTTGTCGGAGGAATGAAGGAAAGTCGGAAGGTTTTGACTTGGTAAGAATTGTCTTGGAACCGGTATCTATATGGAAAGTAAGACACAAGAGCCTACACATGGCGTAATCCCGGAAGAATCGGCTGGTTGCACAAACCTTGGTTTTCCGCACCGCAGCATTCGCACCGCAAGACGTTTCGCGCTGTTCCTTTGGTGGCGGGTAGCAGGTTACCGCAGTCGCCGCAAAAGACTAATGATCCAATAGCGGCCATTGTGAAGTGAGCAGTATGTGAGAATTGGTGCGAGATTTGCTGTCGCTGTGGCGTGTGTGAATTGAATTGCGGTGATGGACAAAGTTGCGAAGCTCGGTTATCAACTTTTTTTTCTTAGCGATTGTCGCAAGCCAGCAGTACTATTGTTGGAGGTGGTGAAAAAAGCGCGCTAAGCCTGTTATGGACTAAAGTAGGGGCGTCCATAAGCGTATGTACGAGTACGGCGCGCGCAGCGGAAAAGGCGATGGCTGGTATTCCAGCGACCCAGGCTAACCAAACCCGATCGGGTATTCTGCCTGGAGATTGCTTCACCCGGTTAGCGCACTCTCGACTTGCTGTGCCGTCCTTGCAGCTGGCAACAACCGTCAACCATCTTCCACCCCATGGTCGTCTCTACAACACATTTCGCATCGCATTACATTTGCGCATAACCAGACCGATAGATCTGTCATGTCAGAGACTGTTCGATTGCTTTAAGCGCTGCATCTGCCACACGATTGGCCCGACTGCCTCGAGCCTCGTTCCGCCCTTCGTTTGCAACCCCTCGATGCGCCACGGCACGCCTGCTCCTCACGCTCGCTATGATAGCTGGCAGACGACTGTGAGGATTTAGACAAATGGCGGAGATGCAGTCTCGTAATATGAATGGCCCTCAGAACGGCATCAATAGCCAACATGCGCACTTAAATCTCAGGGATTCCATCACTCGACCGTTCACGCTACAAGAAGCTCTCCCATATTCACCACAGACATCTACAGTGCCCTTCGTACCAGGTTAGTGACATTTTGCAGCGCCATAGTGTCCTGTATATGCGCCCATTCTGACCATACGCTAGATATTATACCTGATCCTAGTCTTGGATCTGGGTCACCCGCCGCCAACGTCTCCAAGCTATTTTCCCGTGCCGAGTTCGATAAACTAAACAGCGAGGCCGGCAGCCCCAACCAAGGGTCCAAAAACATGAAACAAGCAGTCGACTATGTGCTTCACGATGTGAAGCCTTCACAAAGAACGCAATAGTACGTCGCCATCCGCCAAACTTGTCGAGTTGCATCACCACTAACAGCGAGCAGTAATTTCAGGTCAATAGTGACACGCAGCCGAACCGCCGCCTCCTCACGAAAGAAGAGCGCCACCGCACTGACGCCGATTACACAAGCTGTTCACGAACGAGTCGAGACATACTTCAAACCGGCCAAGAAGAACGCAGCCGGCGCAAAGGCGGTCAATGGACAAACGCCGTCACATTCGAGAAAGTCTTCCAAAAACGTGGAGGCAAGCCCCGTACAAAATGTGACAAAAACACCCGCCGGTCGACCTGGGAGCGGCGAAGCACCAAAGCCCAGTTCCATCAGGGTCGAGGTAGCTCACTCGCAAGGGTTTGACCCGTCTGCGTACGTAGACGGAGACAGCCTTGCACAGCCGAGTCCTACAGAGACTACCGGCGATACAATAATAGCAGGGCTTCCAGACCAAGGCCGAGCTCCCGGCGGTGGGTTCAGCGTGGAACTGAGAGCGCCAGGCATAAAACTGGACGAATATGCGGCCGTGGCCACAGCTCCAGACGCGCCGAGCAACCTCTCTACTCGCCGAGGCGACCGTCGATCGTTGCAGGATGGCCAGGACCTCATTGGTACGAGTCTGGACCAAAAACAACGTGGTGAGGCTGCTCTTGATGCCCTTGACTCCCAAATGCGAACCGTCTTCTCGGCTGTCGGTAGTGTCTTGGGTATGGAACCCGGCTTTGACCATATCGTCACCTTGACTCCCGACCAAGATGTTGCGATGACCGAAGAAACGCTCCAGAAGATGCACACTGCGATTCAAAAAGTTATTGAGCTGCGGTGCTTTGACAGGGTACCGCTGGAAGGCTTATTGCAAGTCATGAAACTCAGCGAAGCCAGCCTGAAGCAGATGGATTCAATTGATATACATATCGACGAAGAATGGGACGAAAATGCTGCCGACGCATGGATCATGCGACTACCCGAAGTAGGCACGGCGATAAAAGCTGCCAGGACTTGCCTCAGAGTTCTGTCTGGTGGCAGGGAAGAAAAGCAGCTCTATTCGGAATCTGTCATTCTCAAGTGTGTGAACCTATGCAAATCGGTTACAGAGGATATAATCATGCCGCTGGTCGAATTGCGAAGCACTGGTACTGGTGCTTCCATTTTCAAAATGCTATCCAAACACAAAAAGGTGCTGAGTTTGTTCTTTGTCACATCTCAGAAGCTTTTTGCCCTGATGGCGCATCTTATCACCAAGATTGAGCTATCTGAAACGGCGATAAACACACTCGAATATACAGCATCAAAGTTGATCTTTGTTGAAAACGCACATTTTGAGAGAGAGTCGGTAGTCGGTGTCCAAAAGTTTGACGGTATTCGTGCTGGCGCTATGGACACACTGAGTCAGATCTTCTTGATCAAGCCAGAACAGCGGCAAGGCATCATTGATGATATTCTTACATCACTTGAGAAACTACCTGTTGGAAAGCTCAGCTCAAGACAGTTTAAGCTTTCAGAAGGTGGAAGTATTCAGCCGGTGTCGGCCCTCATCATGCGTCTTGTTCAGTCAAGCTCGGGTAGAATCGACTCCAGTGGTGAGAATCGCCGCGCCGCGCTACTGCAGACGATAGAAGGAGAAGAAGGAAACAAAGAAAGCCAGGAGGAAAGCATGGCCGGCCCCAAGCAGAGTGAGGCACCGTCTTCGATGACAAGCGAGGAGCATGCTGCCCAGCAACACGCAATTGCCATACAGGAGCTAGATGCCGCTTCCACACCGCTTATGGAGACTGCTGTGCGAAACGCATCGTATGTCATCAACTTCATTGTGAAGCGGGCAATCGGGTCAACAAAGTCGGGCGATACACCGTACCGCAACCTTCTGGATCTGTTCGTTGACGACTTTACACTGTGTCTTGACTCTTCAGATTGGCCATCAGCCGAGCTATTACTACGCCTTCTGATGCTGCGAATGGTGCAGTTGTTTGAGGCTCAGAAAACCGCAGCGCCAGCCAAGAATATGGCCCTGGAACTTTTAGGTTCGATGAGTGCGGCTATTTCACGACTTCGATCTCAAGTTAAACGAACTGCGGCCACTTTTGAGGGCGTTGATGCAGACGAAATGTCGCGCTATTTGGCTGACCTTGCCATTCACGTATTGGACCAAAAGAGCCAACCTGAGCACCTCGTCGCCTGGGCAGGTCCGTATCGTGCCACTTTGGAACATCTTCAACACCGTGTTTCAGAGGATCCTCACTTGTCCAGCGCCATCTCGTACGTCATTACCGACTGGGGATCTCGCATTCATACCGGCTATGACTCCCTACAAGATGAGGATTCGGAGAGGGATGCAGAACTGGGGCGTCTTGCTTATCGCCTACGACGAATGATTAGCGACCGAACGTGGCTTGCTAGCGAGTACGTTTTCAAGGCCGTGACGGACGCACAGGCAAAGCTGGCATTTGCCATAGTTTTATTACGATCGCCGTTATGCGAGTCGTTTGGCAGGATTCTGAATATCCTACTCAGCTCCATGGCGAGTGACCAGGCAACTGTTCGCAGTAAAAGTCTAAAAAGTGTCAATCAAGTTCTGGAGACAGACCCGTCCATCTTGGACGGTGACTCCTCGGTAATTCAGCTGATCCTGGAATGCTCCAGCGACTCGTCTACGCAAGTCAGAGACTCTGCACTCGGCCTCCTGGGTAGCTGCATCACAATGAGACCTGCATTGGAACCATCCCTTACACCAAAGATTATTGATCGGTTCCAAGACGCTGGCGTGGGTGTGAGAAAGCGAGCAATGAAGCTCGCGCGAGATATCTACCTTCGAAATCGCAGCAAGTCGTTGCGCTGCGCCATTGCAAACGGCTTGTTGAGACGTGTGCAGGACCCTGATGAAAGTGTACGCGAGCTTGCACGTCAGATGATTGAAGAAGTCTGGTTCGCGCCATTTTACTCAAATGATGGGACAGCCGCGTATCAGACATCCATCTCCGAACATGTTGCCCTCATCATTCAGACGGTGAAGAGTGGAACTTCAGCAGAGATTCTCGACAAGGTCTTCCAAAATATCCTTTCACCGGACAACAAAGCTACAGAGGGTCCTTTCGAAGTCTGCGAAAAACTTGTGAGCGAAATGTTTGGCTTGTTGGATAACCCTGCAGCGGAGGACTCTGCAGCGCCTTCAGGACACGACGCCCTGCAGGTTCTCACCATATTCGCGAAAGCCGACCCGAAGTTGTTCAATCTTGAACAAATTCGCCTGTTGAAGCCGCAGCTCGCCAGTTTCAGTGGTGCCGAGGAATTAGCGGCTTTCCGCGCGGTCACGGTCATTTACAAGAGAGTGCTGCCACAGCTGCCGACTGTACATTCACAGTTCTTGTCGGAGGTGCGTTTGCAACTACTCAAAGGCATTGGGAAAATCTCGTCTCGAGGTGCACTGGATGACTTGATTGCATGCGCCAAGGTCGTTTGCGAGCTTTTGAATGACTTTGGCCCCATGGCCAACCTCGTGGCATCTGGTCTTGCTGGCATACAGAAGCTTGGAACCGGACCATTAGACCCCAAGCGATTGAATCACCTATCGGCATATGCAATCATTGTTGGCAATGTTGGCAAGCACTGCGACCTCGACCAGCAAATTGACATCTTCAAGGCGCGATTTGCCAGCTGGCAGGGCCAGTCAGTTCCGCGACTCATCGTGGACGTTCTTTCACCATTTGCCAGCCCGAAACAGTCCCTCGAAGCACGAAAAGCAGCGCTTGAGGCCATTGGACTAGTCTGTCAGTCATGGCCGCGCAATTATGTGCTGGCCAAGGTGTACACTGCCTTCCAACAGGTGTTCCAAGACCAGGTTCCGATTCTAGAGACCATGATTCTCCGTTCTTTCAAAGAGTTCCTCGTTGGGGAAGAGAGGCGCTCTGAGATGTCATCTGCTGCCGCGCCTACCAAGAGCGGCAACAAGAAGGAGCTGACGATCATGGGCGGCACCAACTTTGATGATGTTGCGAGTGCTACGACGCAGAGATTCCTCAAAGATATTACTCGAATTGCCTTGACGAGCCAAGACGAACACGCTTTTTTAGCCATGGAAGTATTGGGCAGCATCAACAGACAAGGTCTCACACATCCTAAAGAGACTGGTATCACGCTCATAACGCTGGAAACGTCGGCCAACCGAAAGATCGCAGAACTTGCATTCATGGAGCATCGATCATTGCACGAAAAGCATGAGACGGTGCTTGAGCGAGAATACGTCAAGGCGGTGCAGTCGGCATTCAATTACCAGCGCGACATTGTGGGGGATCTCCATGGCGCGACAACCGACCCGTTTCAACCTAAGCTGCACCTGCTGATGGAAGTACTCAAGATTAGCAAGATGAAGAACAGACAGCGATTCTTTGAGAAGCTGTGCTACCAGGTTGACTTTGACGTGAACAAGTTGGATGCGCGCCAAGGTATCCCTGAGCACGTGGCTTTTGCGCGGTTCATTGTTGAGAATGTGGCATTCTTCGACTATCAGACAGTAGGCGAGCTGCAGACGGCGGTGCACACGATTGAGAAGATATTTACGACAACTGGTGCACCAGTTGCGCAAGCGATAGAATCGGAAATCTTCAACGTCAGCGTGGCTGCTCTCGGTGAGAATGAGCCGGATGGACAGGCAACTACTGTTGAAGGCGAGCAAGCAGCACCAGCACCGCCACCAATTGGAGCGGGAGTCGACCCAGCACGATTCCGCCAGTTGACGGCAGCATGTGTGATTCTGATGATGACTTGGGAAGCACGAACGCACCTGCGACGTCTGTACGGCATGGGGACAAACAGGCACGACAGCAAGGCCAAGGCACTCGCCAAGGACCTGAACAGAGCCGCAACCAAAGTTCAGGGCGTTCATGGCGACAGAATATGGGATGAGCTGGAGTCTCACGCAAAGGCATTTGAGTCGCCCGAAGCCATGGGGGCAAAATGCAAGGCTTTTGTTGAGCTGATGAATGTGGACAAGGAGTTTAAAGTCGTCGAAGAAGAAGACGACACGGGCATGGACGCGCCTGGCACGCCGAGCGAAGAGGACGATGACGACGACGAAGGCGGCGAGCGTGGCCGCAAGCGCAAGGGAGGCTCAACACCAGGAGGACGCAAGAAGCGCGCCCGCTCGAGCTCTCAGCAACGCAAGCGTGGCCGACCGAGGCTTTCCATGGAACCTGATGGCGACGAACTTGATGGCGACTGGGCTTAAGTTCGGCGGAGTGCGGTCCATGGAGTTTGAGATGCATGATGTCTCTTTCTGGGCTTTGGCTTGTGCATTAGAAAACTCGACAATTCATTCGAGTTTGCGATGGATGTGTACATTTTTTTTTTATTCGTTTGCAGTTTATGGGAGAAAATGGTGGTAAACGGTGGGCTGCTCGGTGATGGACGACAATCGATGGTTTCTTTGCAGCCGGGATGGAACAGAGACGGCGTTTTTTTGTTGATTGCGTTTCTGCTGCTACAAGTTTTTTTTTATTATATTTGGGACGATACCAACATGTTGATTTGATTTGATTTGCCTTGCGCGTACGACTACGAGGTGGCATTGCTCCTAGCTTATCGCTCGTGGGTCTACAGGCTAGTTTATAAGGTACTTGCACTTATAGTTTTACGCTTATATTTTCTTCAACATTGTCTTTTACACAATTGTAGCAGACGCTGCCATTCAAATGTGCCTATGAGACTGCCTTGTGTGTGCCACTAACTAGATCACAGGGCAACGGCTGTCCTGCGACGGTGTTGTCTAGTCAGGCGAGTAATTCTGCTAAACGAAGGACAACCCGAGCTTGGCCAGCGGATGTGGCAGCGCACCGCGTCTGCGCTGGCGTGGCGCATATTGGGGGACAGTGACGTAGGTGTGTGGCAGGGCAGGGCGTTGAAACTGGGTAGCTTGCCTGTCCCAATTGCCGGCTAGCGCCGTATTGCTCTAGGTCCAGCAGGCGATACTAGCGCAGAAAGCAAGGCTAGAACCAAGCTATCGGGGGTGGTGAGATGGAGCTGGCCATGACATCTCCGAGGATGGCGGCAGGTCAATGGGCTTTCGAAGGAGAGCACGAAGAAAGGATCTACAAGTACGGTGATGCAAAGCGGCTGTGTTTCAGAGGGGCACAGGAGGAAGTACATGGCATAGGATGAATACAGGACAGCTTGTGTTCTTGCAAACATGCATTGAGTGAGCGGCAGCAATCTGGCGAAGGGCATATGTATGTAAGTATGGTAGCGCCGCGGCTGAGGTTTGCGTGCGTCTGGCTTGACTTTTTGGAGAACCTTGTTTTTGGGAAGCGAGGCAGACTAATGAGAGAGGAGCGGATGCCAACTGGCTTGTAGCGGAGTGAATGGGAACGGGGACCGGGGGAAATTATTATTGTCATTTTTCTGAAAAGGACGCGTCGTGTAGTTTTTGGATGACTGCGCCTTGCGGAGATAAAAACCCACTTGGGAGAAGAACGGATGAGGCTATGGATGAGTGTGAGTTGGTGGAAGAGTGACTGACTGTGTGAGCCTGGCAGCGAGTGTGAGTGAGGCCGCCCATGGAGCCGTGACGTGACGCCACGGGCGCAGTAGGACGATACGGACGGAGCACGAGTACCTAATCTAATAAAGGGGCTTGGGCGATGCCTCGCGTACCTACCGTCTATTCTTCTCATTTCAGAGAGCGGCAGATCGTTTCGGGGCGCAAATCAAATACCACTCACCGTCTTCCTTCCTTGGCGGCTCTCGTCCCAGCCAATTCTTCCTTCATTTTCTTCTTTTTTCCCTGTGTCTTTATTCCTGCCATCCTTTATTACTGTCGACCTACTCGTATCCGTCCGTCGCCAGTCGCGTCACCCACTGCCAAAGCTCAGTGCTGCTTGCTTGGCCGTCGCCTCATATTTTTGATTTAATTCCCCGAGCTGAACCTGTGCACCGGATCGACAGATTGCGACCACTTTTTGGATCTCTTGGCCTTTTGTCGGCCTGCACCGCTGACAAGCAGCCTCCCGACTTGGCATCTGCTCCCCTCCCCTCCCCTCCCCTCCCCTCGCCCCAAACTGCCCAACCGAGACCATCCGCCAAGACGGGCCAAGACTCTCTGACAGCTGCCCTGCCGATTCTTGACAACTGCAAGGCACAAACGAAAACGCAAACGCGCCCTACGGCGAAGTATCTACCATGACGTCCTGTGAGTAAATGACTCTTTTACTTTTCTCTCTTCTTTTGTCCTGCATCTTTACTTTTATGGGAGGTGGCCTCTGCCTGTTACCAAGGCAGGCACCGCAACCACAAGCTAGCTCTTTGTTGTGCCCGACCGCGCGCTGCTTGCTGGCCCTGTTTTTTTTCTTTTGTTTTGGGCGGCGCTCCATGGCGACTGGGCCATGCACCACATCTCCCAAAACCTGTTTACTCCACCGGCATTTGCCCGCAAATAATCGAATGCCTCGCCTGTACCCGTCCATTTTGGGGCAGCGACTGGGCCGGCCGACCGTTTGCTTCGCCTCCTGATCTCGACAGCACTCGCTCTCTCTGTTTCCCAAGCTCCCGTTTCCTTCTTCCCCTGCCCGCTGCGGCTTGTCGTCTCTTCTACTCTTTTCTTTCAATTCAGTCATTCCTTCAATTGACACAGCTTTGCACCACAACCACACCCATGTCTTCTACACCCTCCTAACCCTACTTCATCTCGTTCTTGAGTGCTGACCGCGCGCCCGCCGTGCTTCGCCATGTCAGTCAACCATTATAACATCAAGCGCCAAGCGCACAACGTTAGCCGATCCAGCGCCGACCAGGTCTGGAACCCCTTCCGCCACGTCTCCTGGAAAAGGGACAAGAACAGCCGCGCCGAGACCTGGGCTGGCCCCGATCTCGAAGAAGGCCGAGGCCAAGGCGCCCGCCTCGGCCACGCCTCAACCGCCCCCCAAACGAGCAGCCCGCCTGCCGAAGAGACCATCCCCGAAGTCGAGGACGAAAAGGCGCAGCAAAACAATGGAACCGGCTCATTGGCCCGCCAGTCCTCCGGTGACACCGCCAACGGCGGCTTGAGAAATCGCAAGCCCGACGACGACTCGGCCAAGCCGGAAGCCAACGGCCGTGCCCAGCAACAAGACGACGACGACGATAGCAAGACCAAGCCGAAAAAGGAGGGCCTTATTCGACATGTCCAGCCCAAAACTCCCTTTACGACCGCGAATCAGCTCCAGCGCACCTTTCTCAACTCGTGGATCAACCTCCTCATCCTCGCCGCCCCGGTCGGCATCGCCCTCAACTACACCGGCGTAAACAAAATTGCTGTCTTTGTCGTCAACTTCGTCGCCATCATCCCCCTCGCTGCCATGTTGAGCTTCGCCACGGAAGAAATCGCCCTGCGCACTGGTGAGACCCTCGGCGGCCTGCTCAACGCCACCTTTGGCAACGCCGTCGAACTCATCATTGCCATTATTGCGCTCGCCGACAACGAAGTCGAAATCGTCCAAACCTCGCTCGTCGGATCCATCCTCTCCAACTTGCTGCTCGTCATGGGCTTCTGCTTCTTCTTCGGTGGTCTTCGCCGCAGAGAGCAGTTCTTCAACACCACCGTCGCGCAAACCGCTGCCTCTCTTCTCGCTCTTGCCGTCGCTTCCGTCATTGTCCCTACCGTCTTCGACTACAACAGCGCCACCAGCCAGGACAAAGTCGCCAAGCTCTCCCGCGGAACCTCGGTTATCCTGCTCCTCGTCTACGCCGCGTATTTGTTCTTCCAGCTCAAGACGCATCAAGAGGTCTTTAACGAAGAGGGCCAAAAGGTGGCTGCCAAGCCGTGGTCTAGAGGACCCCTGGCCAAGGACAACAGTCCCAGCCTCAAACAGGGTCTTGCCATGTCTGGCGGGCTGATGGGCCACGCCATGCCCAACCAGGACGAAAATGAGCGACTCTCCAAGATGCTCATGAACCCGCAGCGCCTCGACAAGGACGAAGACGAGGAGGAAGAGCCCCAGCTGCACTTCTTTGTCGCCCTCGCCACCCTCGCCGTTTCCACCGCTATTATCGCTCTCTGCGCCGAATACATGGTCGACTCCATCGATGCAGTCACCGAGGCCAGCGGCCTGTCCAAGGAGTTTGTCGGTCTCATTCTCCTGCCCATTGTCGGAAATGCCGCCGAGCACGCCACCGCTGTAACCGTCGCCATCAAGGACAAGATGGATCTCGCCATTGGCGTGGCCGTTGGCTCCAGCATGCAAGTCGCTCTGTTCCTCATTCCTCTCCTTGTCATCATCGGCTGGGGCATGGGCAACCAAGAAATGGACCTCAGCTTCGACCTGTTCCAGGTCGCCGTCATGTTTGTCGCTGTCCTCTTGGTGAATTATCTCATTGGCGATGGCAAGAGCCACTGGCTCGAGGGCTTCTTGCTAATATGCCTGTACGCCATTATAGCTGTCTGCGCCTTTTGTAAGTTTCCTTTCTGTTCCTATTATCTTGGACTTTACAAATACTAACTCTTGTTCACCAGGGTATCCCGTACCAGGCGAAGAAGGTGCGGCGTAGTACCGTACCTTCTATTCCACTCCTTCACACCGACATTACGTCATTTCATATTCTCTCTCATTTGGCAACATCTACTTTTTTGTCATAATCCCTTCAGAGTAAAGCAACATACCCTTGCCTCTTCGCTTTAATTCATTTCTTTGAATGTATATAGCACAAAGGATTTTACTTTGATTCCTTTTTCCTTCTGTGTGGCGTCTATTGGACTTTTGTTTTCGGCTATCTTTTCACATCTTTGGCTTACTCTGGCGTCGTGGTTTTCTTTCTATTGTCAGTATGGACCTACAGGAAACAGGATAGTAGCGTATAAAAAGCAATACACCTTTTGACTTGTATCATGGCAGTATAAAAAATAGTATTGGTATATTTGCTTGCTTAAAATGACTTTCAGTTTTCTCAGTATACAACATATTATCTGCGTCTCACATCGTAACCGCCCCAAAACTCCAACAGGACTTTCGTCATCCATATCAACAAAAGAATTACAGGTATCCGCCTCGTTCATATAAAATTATTCATGACTGCCGCACCCGCAGCACCGCGAATCCAGCACAAACCTTACTTGGTTCCCTTGGACCCAAGTCCCATACCATCATACTGCACGCTGCCACGCCTCAGCATCGCCATCGGACTACCAATGCGCAGGGCAGCCTGCATCGCCGCCGACCCATTCGCGGCCCCGTTGCCGCCCGCCGACCCCACGCCGTCCTGCTGCTGCGCCGCCAGGACGCCCGGCGGCAGGCCCAGCGAGGGGATGTTGGCCTCGGGCAGCGGCTCGAGCGGCGCAATGGACATGACCGTCGACGCCGTCATGGGCGTTCCCGGCACGCGCTCGCCGCGCTCGAGGAGGTCCTTGTAAAACGTCTCCAGCGCCGCGGCGTCGCTGCAAAACGAGAGCAGCACGTCCTTGACCGTCTCCGGGTCCGTGAGCGAGTTGAAGGCCGCATTTTGCGCCGCCTGCTGCTTCTCCCGCGCGTCGGCGGGCAGGAACGCTGGCGAGAAGCTGCTGTTGAACGTCGGCCGCGCGGTCGGCGAGGACAGCGACGCAGGGTCGTTCATCGCCATGGCCATGGACGACGTGTAGCCGGCGGCGGTGGAGAAGATGCGGCCCGACCGCGGCGGGGGCGGCTGTGATTGTTGTTGCTGTTGCTGCTGCTGGTCCAGGGTTGCGTGGTCGGCGTTGGCTTGTGCGCGGAGCTCCTTTTCTCGGGCAATGGACACGCGCTTGCTATACAAGCGGTTGGCCAAGACAAGAAAGTCGCCTTCGTCGGTGATTTGCGCTAGCAGCAATCCCGTGCGGTGGATGTATTGCGTGTATCGAAATTCGGGCTTACCCCAAGAGTATCGCACGTCCACGTTGCTGGGGAAGTTGCTGGCTGCCTCCATGTCCAGGACGAAATCAAAGTGTTTGAGGATCGCGACCTGATAGAAGTACTTACTACGTACTGCTTGTGGGCCTAGCGAGTTTGGATCGAGATACGTCTCTGGTTTCTGCTCCGGCGGTGGCACGGCCAGCTTGATGGTAAACGGCGTGCGGAATGGATTCACTTCGGTGATGCGCGACGCTTCTCTGATGGGAACTTCGACCAAGCGCAGGCCGTACTGGCTAGCCTCTCGCTCCCACGTCTCCACAGCGTCAGCGACGAGCTTCGCCGTCGTGTTGAGCCAGTCTACCCGGATATGGAAGCAATTGTCCGGGTTATGTAGGCGGTCGTAGTGAAGGTCTACCCGTTCGGGCCTATACGACCGCTTTCGGTGGTCCACGTCGTATTTAATGACCTTGCTGAGTGTAACCCGGGGTTGATTCTTTATTGCCGGGAAAGACGGGTTCGCCGGCGAAGCCAAGTTGGACGCAGATGTCTCTTCCACAGTCGATGCTTGGCGAGAAACACCCGCGCGTGGAGAATCGCGCCCGTTGGCGTCGTTGACAGCGCTCGACGCTGCTGCATCTTTCCGCTTGCTGCTAAACCACCCCGGCTGTGCCTTGGAAAACTCCGGTGCAATTTGATAGTAGTAGTTGCCGTCGCGGAATTGGTGTCTCTTTTCGACGTGAACAAATAGACGTTTTGGCTTCTCCGTCTTCGACTCAGCCTTGGATTCAGCCTTGGATTCAGCGCCTTCTTTGTCCTTCTCTTCCTCCTTTTCTTTCTCCTTAGCCTGTTCCTCCTCATGGGCCATGAGCGCATTGCCTAGATCTTCTGCTTCCTCGCGACTGTCCAGGTCATCAAAGTTTTCCAACAGCCAGGTCGTCATGTCAGATCCGATGAAAGAGCTGTAGTACATGCGCAAATGCCAACGCCTGTGTCTCAGCGGCACTCCGCCATTCTCTACTGGTTGCTGCATTGCCTCAGCAAGTGTCGTCAAATTCAAATTTGCTTTTTGAAACCGCTCCTTTCGCGAAACCAATTGCCTCTTCTTTCCACCAGTGTCCCTGCCTTCGACTAGCGGCAACGTCTCCAATTCCGCAGCTACAACAACCGAAGGATCGTCTGTCTTGTAAACGATGCTCAACGGGCTGCGGTCGAGCTGCAAACTCCGCGCTGACGACTGGTAGCGTCGATCTGCTGGTGAGACATAGCGGTGCTTCTTCCAGAGCTGCGCGAGTCTCTTGATGCCCTCGATGCGCACTTCCTCAGGGTTGTCTTCGGTATGAGACTTTGTGGCAGCAGAATATCGCATGCTGAGTGGAATAAGCACATATCTGGTCCTCCAGAACCTTAGGCTCTCCATCATTTCTTCATGATGGCCTGCCAGGTACGAGTCGATTGCGTTCCAATTCCTCTCCGGCTTGGGGCTCAGGATCTCAATTACTCTTGTTTGGTAGTCTTGATCCAAGAGTGTCCGCACGGCAGGATTATAGCTGGTCGAGAATCCTGGTGCATTCGCAGTCTGCGCCGGTTTGCGCACAAAAATGTTAACTTCGACTTCTGTTCCATTTACGCAGGAGAGCTGGTGAATCGTATTTCCAACGGACATGAATACGCTGTTGCCATCCTCCAGTGCTTGGTCGCGAGAAAAGATATCCGCTATCTTAATGACTCTTTGCCCGAAAGCCCTGGCAACGGACGGGCCAACGATGACTTGGAAGCCTTGAGAGAAGCGGAGGCTGATGAGCTCCTTTATGAAGTCCTTTCTTGACATTGGTTCATCGTCGTCGTCAGCATTCTGATCAACATTGTAAGGGTTCCTTTGGTACTCCGAGTCAAATTGCGAGCGCGACGGGAAGTACTCGGTCGTCAGGGGCACTGAGGCTGGACAGCAGAGCGCCTTCCACTTTTGAACGTGCATTTCCGATGTTCGTGGGAAGACGTGTTGCCATCTACTGTACAGTATAGTATCGTCAATTTTGTGCTTTTCGGGGTTCGACGGGTTCAACAAGCTCAGCCATGGTGTGATGGCTGCCGTGGGAGACAACGACGTGGGCAACTCTGGAGGCGTCGGCCCAGGTCTGACACCAGCACGCAATTTGCTTGTATAGACCTTTTGCGCATCTTCTGCACGAAGTGCATGAGAATATCGAACCTCTTTGTCCTCGGCTTGCTTTTCCCGCGCTTTCACTTGCGATGGTACTGCCGCCGTTGTGGCGAGAGGCTTCAGGTGGCTGCTAGACGAAGCTGGTCGACTTTCATCGTTTTTAGACAAAATCGGAATGCTGGGGGTTGAAGATATCATGTCTGATGCGCCATCATTCATTTCCGACTTCACTCTCCGGGCAGTGAGAGTAGAAGACTGACTTCTAATACTTTGGGGCGTAGACGGCCTCATTTCGGAAAGCGAACGAGTTGTGCCTGGCGTCCGTGAATCGGCGGTGAAAGCAGAGGCGGCATTAACAGTCTCTACTTTGACCTCAGCCACAGCCGCCTTAGAGGCAGCGATGCCAAAGCCTCGCTGACCCAGACTAATATGACGCATCAACTTTGGTTGCTTTGGTGTGGGTGCCGTCATAGTAGCCGGTTTTGGAATGTTCCCTGTCAATTCAGGCGACTTTTTCATGGAAGCTGACGATGGCCGCTCTGCTTCGGCCAAAGAAAACTTTCGCGTGTTTGAATGTTGTGAGTGCAAAGCCTTCTTATCGGGATATGACGTGCCAAGTACCGCCGTGTCGTCAGCTTGGTACTTTCTCGGGGTGTCTTCCATATCGCCTGTATTTTTTGAGTGATGATGGCGGCGTCTTTTTGGTTCTATGTGGGCTGTTGAATCATCAAATTCCTGAAGCTTCTTCCAAAGGGTGATATCTCCTGTTCGCGCTATTCGTTCTGGCACAAATCTTTGAAATCCGTACACAGAATCCACAAGCCCGTCTGGGACCTTGCGGCTAGGGATATATATTGACTCCTCATTATTGTCTTGTCGTCTTTTAGGGGCAATGGTCAGGCTGCTCAGGAACTTTGGATCGGAGGCTATGGCGGCTGTTTCAATCTCGTTGGTATCCAAAGCACTCCGCATTTGGAGGCCATACATGCGACACCTCATCATGAAATCTGTGCCATCCTGTTCTTTCAGATTGGAGACAGACAGGGCAATTCCCTCATATGAAAGCGCCTCGTCACTTGATCCAGTCCAGAATGAAACGTGAAGCCACTGGGGTAACGCAAAGCACCACGCCTCGGAGTTTCTCATAGACGCCAGCGATTCAATGTGTTTAGCCATATACGCTGCTTTGGTAGGCGAGAATGACTCGGTATATGACTGATAGCTGCCGATAACTGGGGTCGGATGACTCGGCGTGCTATCGCGGCTGTGGAAGGATTTCGAAAGCTGTTCAGTTGGGTTGTGGTCTGCGAAGTGAGGGTTTCTGTACTTAAACAGGGGAACTGAGTGAAGCGGCATGGCGGGCATGCAAATCAGGTCGATTCCAATGCCATTACCAACAAGAGCCTCTGTAGTCCTACGCAGTGTCTCGTAGTCGACTTCGAATACACCAGGTCCTGGCGTGATTACCACAATCGAGATGCCAGTTCTATTGAGATCTCGATCAATGTAATCGTGCGCATATTGCGACGAAGCAAGGTGAATCGCTTCTAGGACATTCCCATGGATGGCCAGGGATGAATCGGCCTTTATCCGGCTCAGTGCTTCTTCGTCTGCAGCTGGGTCATTATCTGGATTGTCGGTATCTCTGCGAACACTCTGGTGATGCACGCTGATGTCACGGCGAAAGAAATTGAATTCCTTCTTCAGTTGATAGAGAATTTTTGTCCACTCTCCGCTAGCCATTTCGCTCACAACCACGCGGTAAAAGTCTTTGTATGGGCGTTTACTGCCTGAAGGTTGCGTGCCGGTGTAATAGTCGTCTAATAGGCTGTGACTTGCCAGGTCCGAAATCAGACCAGTATCATATTCGACTCGAGCAAATAAGACGATGCTAACGAGATGCTTGACTTTAAGCTTGGCCCATCTCTTGAACAGTGCCGGCAGAAAACCATTGACCACACGATTGAACATGATTTCTCCTGAAGCTTCAGAATCGAAATCCCACATCTCGCGTGCCATTTGGATGAATAGAACATATCTCGCAGATTCGCTTCGAAATATAGGTCGCGTATTTGGCATGAATAGCCCGGAGTGGACGCTTTGGCCGTTGACGAAGACTGAGGTCACTTGCGCTTTTATGGTGCCCATGAACAAGACGGACTGGCCCTTGTAGACAGTTCTACTAGTCAGTTCATTCAATGCCAGCCTCCACATATCAGATCGTGATAGGTATTCGTCCTTGAAGGAGAGTTCGACGTGCGAGGCTTCCAGTGCAGGGTGGCGGCTGTCAACCTATAAACAACGGGGTTAGCAACGAGCTTGCGGTACAGAGAGGTGTACATACCGGAGTAAGCAAAACCTGTCCACCTCTCTTCATGGCGAACGCATCTGATATATGCCGTACAATACAAACTTCGGCATCTTGATTGCGTGCTTTCATTTCTTTTGGCATGTCTTTGACGATGAAGATGTAGCGATGGCCAAGCGCATTTGGATCTTTGGCTATCGCTGCGGCGGCTTTCAAATGGTCATTTTGATCAAGCGGCGCTTTATTCAAGCTACCAGTCGTTTTCGCGGAATCGCCCTTTATTGCTGAGATGGCCATGAGCGACCCAACCTTGACGTCTGGCCCGATGACATCCAAATTGACCAGGACCTCGTCCCGCATGTATCCATCGTTGACGGCGACGGTGCATATTCGTTCCACCCTGCGCGGCACATCCTCCTTCACTGTAGAGTGCGTCGAATTACTCGCTATGGAACCGGGGGACGCAGTAGCGGCGCGATCGATCGGTACCATGGATTCGCGGAGGTGCGACCATTGATGCCGAGTCCGGTGCACGGGAGGCGGCGCGCCGACGAAGCGAGACATGGCACCGGCTAGCGACTCGTAGATGCGACAATATCATAAGGTATAACTGCGTGGAGCATCGCTCCCAGAGGCAATTCACCGCGAATTGCGCTTTCGCAAGGCAGTCGATGGGGATGAGAAGGTTGACGTGAGGTTCAACGACGCGGCAGAATTGGAGCTTGGGTGGATGAGAGGAGTCACCGCCTTCCTTATTTGGATACCTATATGCGCGCAGCTGTCTTTACACGATCATTTGATTTTGGTCTGCCTTTGATTTTTATCTCTTATTGTAGATAATAGCTTCACAATGTATAGTTTTCCTAGATTTATGTACTTCTGCCAGTATTTTTAATGCGCCTCGATAAACTGGGGTTGTCATTTCCGACAGGAGGATATGATTTCCTCCCACCGTGGCAGGCTGGCTGACAAGGGCGACTCAAGGTACAGGGTAGGCTACACTACCAGGTGAACTCCATCAAGTACAAGTTGTCTATGCTTTAGAGACCAGTACTGTCGTTTCAGTAGATAAAGCAGCTAGTCCACTACTCTGCGATGAGTCACCCGGATGAATACAGCGGCATTTCTACTAACTTAGTCTAGGCGTGTCGGGATGAAACTCTACACTTGGTGTGTCGGTAGGTGTCATCCACTGCAGTTGCACGTTAATGTTCCCAGTAAGCTCCTATTAACTACAGCATTTGAATGACTTTCGAATGCATCTACGGAGGATATATTCGGATATGCTTCTTACGCACAGTGAGAACAGGCAGGCATAGGCGAGGCACGCTGACCGCGGTGGAGCCAGTGTTGTCTGATGACATGGTCGAGTCTTTGACAAACGATGATGAGGGTCCTTTCGTGCGGGGCGAGCCGCACTGGGCGAGGGGGGTTGGTTGGAAGGGCTTGTCTGTGCCACAGCAGGTATGGCACACACATTAACGAGTACTCGCGTGTATGCAGTCAGAATGCTGTTTATTGAAAATCACATCTGTGATACCTTTTAAAGGTCAGGCGGGCACCTAAACACCGGCAGTATATTAAAATGTGAGACAACGTACGACACAGAATAGGTCCGGTATAGTCGCGAATGGGACCTGTGCGGCATTTCTTCTTCCGCTGTGGTCACTTTCCGTCTGGAGGAATAATTTGCACCAAGGCTTTTGAACAAGCACTTGCGCAAGGTGAAAAGCGGTCAAGTGCCGCTACCGAACCAATGTCGCGTCATTACAACGCAGTTGCCCCCCGCCCCTCGACTCTTTGATGACGCTTACCCCACAGACTGAGCTGCAATGAACAAGGAAGAGAACCTTGTAAGAAGTGCAAGAATCAGGCTCCGTGTGTACACGTAACAATTGGTATTGCAGTCGCGTAGTTGGCTCTTGGTTCTTGGATGATGAGCAACGCCGTCGCTTCGCCAGTGGCAAGAGATCTGCGCACGATGGGCAGATCTTGGCTGTGCTCAGTAGGTGGGCTGGGAGGAGCTGCCAACCGTACGACCTTGGCTACCATGGTCTGAGTGGCGTTATTCTTTTGGACCTGCTACATCGAGTTATCTTCCCCGTGCCTTGCGCAGCATGAGAGGAGCTACGCTTGTAGTACGGGTAGAGCGTCTTCATTGCGCGCTGAACAGTTATGATGGGCTGTCGGCTCATCAGGTATTCATCTCTCGAGATGAACTTGCCCTTCGCTGTATGTACTGCTTACGGTCAGGGCGTGGTGGCGATTGCCCACCACAACAAAGTGCTCAGCAGTCACCGCTGTCCCTGCTTCCATAGGCTGCGGCTCTCCCGATCGCCGAATTGGGCAGCAGCTTTGTATGCCATAAACTATCATGCACCAGCTCCTTATCCCATTCTACCGATGAATGATATTGCAGTGTACGACTGTTCATTGTAGAGTTTCCATGTAACTTAATACGGTTACCACATCTGTCGTAATTTCATGATTACTACTCAGACTATCCTTTTACGTTTCGATTCCCCAGGATCCGCGCTGACGTTTTAGGCGAAATCAAACCAAATTTTAGCGCGGGTACAGAAAGCTTAGCCTTCCAGCTGCACTCCGCCAAACGCTAAGGAAGCCGGCATGCGCCCAAGGAGCCGGAAGCTGACCGGCACGAATCCGGGCCAGTGGAGTGGACATTAGACTGGCACTTGGATAGTCTCTTTCGCATGCCTCTGGCTTTATGCCAAATGAAACCTGTCATAAAGTCTAGTTAGCCGCGGCAAGTTAACGCGAAGGCCCGAGAGGGCTTTGGCTCGTTTTCTAAGCCTCACTATAGAACTATATTCAGTCTCCGATGAACCCTGAGAGGCGAATCCAACACCCGGGGCATTACCGTTTCGAACCAAGTTTTCTTTTTGGTGGTGACTAAGCCTTCCATTCCAATTGCTTCACGTCTATTAGTGTGCACTGCGTATTGCACTCTGAAGAGACGCGCCTTGGAGCTTTTGATCCTACGGCAATTCAGTTTAGAAACAACCAAGACTACGTATTTCAGCACAGCTCACGCGCTTGCGGCAGGCAGTGGGCTGCTGCCCCGACCCATGTCCACACAGGCCCAAGTTCCTTGATCCGTGGCCCACCTAGAGAGGAAGTGGCGCGCCCCCAAGCTCATTAATGCTCAACATGCGATTGGGCAGCGACGGCCTACGAGTAGGAGGCCAACTCGGATGTTCCGAACGGCAAGGGTTGTGGGGGGGGGGGGGGGCTTCACATAATTCACCGCAATTTGGAGGAAGCTCTTTGAGGACTCTTACGAGTATTGCGGCCGCATCACTTCACACGGGATGGACACCCGACTCGAATCCTTCGTAGTCACGGCGCTATGACTGTGAAATAGAACAGTGCCTTGCGTCTCCCGTGCAATCCTCTGACAAGCTAATCATATACTTGCCACGGGCGGCGCATGTGAGCTCCTCCGGATCCCCGGGCGGATTCCCCGGTCACGCTTCCGGGGCCTGGCCTGATGGGCTGGAGAGCTGAATTTGCCCCCAAGCTTGCAAGGATGATGATGGGACCTTTTGAATGATACCATGTGCCGTGTAATTAATCGACGCGGGACCAGCAGGACGGAATACCTGATGTCTCTTCGGCGCTGCGCCAACTGAAGCTTACGGCGGCCACACCTCACGAAAGGCGGATGTCGCACACATCCTATACGAGTAAGCCTGCTCACACGCTAGTGGTTGGGTGCTACAGCATGTGGCACACAGGACCAGGACAGCTTCTAGCGGCTCGTAGTCGCGGTGTGTTCGCGCAGTCGAACATTGGAGAGACTGGTTTAGCATGATTGTCGCGCCCGCGCGAATCGGTTTGGCGTGCAAAGCTGAGCAAACCCATGAATATCGTCGCGTTCTCACTGTACTCGTACACTTTGCCACACGACCACTTCCAAACTCCACGTCTTTGATCTGCATACGACGATTCCTTGCCTTTTCCAACACGGGAGTCGTACTCGCAAGCCGTCAATGGGCGGGTTTGACACGGACATTCACCCAAACCACATTCCTGGTGTGGCCAAACTCGTTCCACATCTGGACCCTCATACAGGACCACAGCTAGCAATGGCCCTGCGGCGTCCAACCATCATCGCCACCGCAGCAGCCCTCAGGCGAAGGCCCCAGCCAAAGGCTCCAGCTAGCCCAGCTCAATCCAGGTTAGCCGGCTTCTAGCGCCTATCATCCCGGGGCCATTTCACGACGTCCGTGGGCGAGACCCTGCAAGACCGAGCCGCAGTTGGGCCATTCTGGCCCACCAGGTCCCCGACCCATGGCTCTGCCTGGTGCCAATCGACCGCCGAAACTCTGCGCCCGCCTGGTTTCCTCGTACCGTGCCCGTAATCCCCGTAACTTGTCTGTCAACCTCCCTGCCTGCCCCGGTCGGGTCTTGGGCCGCAGCGCCAGTCCCGGCTTGCTGGGTTCGTGGAGCATTGCATCTCCAGCCCTCTGGCGCCCCCTCCACCATCCGCCTCCGCCGCTTTGCTTTCTTAATGGGCTGGGCTGGGCTGGGCTGGGCTGGGCTGGGCTGGGCTGGTTGGTGCGCTGGCAGTCTTAACTACCGTCCTTCCCGCCGTCTGCCCACCGCCGCGCATCGCCACCTCTCAAAAGCCTCGTTCCGCTGTCGCTGCGGTATAAACGCCGCCCTTTATCGCCCAGCTCGACTGACCGCCTCTGACAAAGGCGTTGAACTCTTCGCCCCGAAAACCCCTCTGCTCGTAGCGGACAGAGAATACTTCGTATCGTACAGCACGCGTTGCACGTTTGTGTCATCCTTTGCGCACGCCGGCCCGTTTTAAACTGCACCGTTGCATCATCCCTCTACGCGTCGACCGCCTTTGCTCGTTCCCATAGCACGACGTGGGCACGTGAATCATACCTTCCTACAACGTCGCCCTGCTCATTCGCCGCCGAACGACCGAATCCCTTGACCGACTCAAGAGAACACACGCTCTCTCACTGCCGAATCTGCTTCAATAGCCCGTCCCGAATAGTCTCGCTCGGTCGCTGCCCTTGGCCGCCTCCTCAACATCTTGCTGCGCAGTTATTCCGCCTCCCGCGTCACATCGCTCCCCTCGTCGCGGATTTATACCCTCTGCATGACAGTGCAGTGCGGTCGATCTTGAGTCGAAACAACGACATTGCGCATAGCACAGGCGAACCATCTCCAGCTCTTCTTCGCGACTTTGCTCCGTGGCCGAAACCAAGTTGCGTCGCCGCCGCGACTATGCACCTAGCCCGTCAACTCTTGCTTCTGTTGCCGGTGATGGATTCCCGCCTAACTTGATCTATAATCACGAGCTCCCAAGTGCTGCCAACCTGTCTTTGCAGACATGATTGGCCGGCTCCTTCACCTTGGGTCTGGAGGCTCTGCCTCGTCAAACAGCAATGAAGCCTCGCTCAGTAATACTCCGCGGCCGATCCTGTCCCTCGACTCCGTCCAAGAGGATGTCCATACCCGAAATCTTCTCTTTCCAGACGCTCAAGCGCTCTTTCAACACCGCAACGACCAGGTGTTTCCGCTGTCAACCGCCCCGGCAACCCCTTCTGCCGCCGCTGCCAGCACCTACGACTTTAATGATGAAGTCGACCTGGACGTGCGCGACGTGCGCGTAGTTGTCATGCAAGATGCTTTGGGCCCGACCAACGCTTCGCTTCTCTTCGACAGTCACCCCTTGCCCGATAGCGACCGCCCGACTGGCAAGGAGGACGCCAAGAAGACTTCGGCATCCCCACGACACGCGCCGCCATCGGCTGGCCCTCGGCCAGTCTCCATTCAAGCTGATAGCCCGCAGCCTCGCCAAGGCGCCTTTGACCGCCGAACGTCGATCCACAGCCGTAACCAGAGCTATGCAGAGACGGAGACCCAGCGCGCCGCTCGCGAGTACCGCGAGGAACTCGCCACCTTCTCGAGCTGTATCTTCGGTAACTCGGAGCTCATGGCTTACAAAGGTACTTCGACAAAGGTCCACGTAGTTCCCAGTGAGCCTCGGACCGGAGACCTTGCTGCCGCAGTTGGAGATGGTCGAAGTTCTATTGGCCGCTCCAGCATGCGCTCAAGCAAGCTGTCTCAATCATTTTCATCGCAAGCCATGTCACCCACATATGCCTCCATGCCGCCTAGCACCACTCCGTCATCTCGAACAGGAGACCGCAAAAAGGTCCTCATCACGCGCCTCTTTCCGGTCAACCTTGCGGCTGAAGACGTTGAACCTAGCGTCACACCGCAAAATCGAATGTCAGAGGATCCGGCTGGGTTTCCCTTCCCACCGTCGACTGACGATGGCACCACTCGCAAGAAGAAGCCCCAACCGAAGCAGAGACGCACTCCAATGTATGCAGTGGTCCTTGTTATTCAGCTTCCACCTGCTACCTCACGAACGTCATCCGCCATTCCGGCGAAGCCGGTTTTCCGAGAGCCGGGCTCGTACAATGAACAGGACGTGTACTCTTCGTCTTACAGTTCAGTAAAAGCGTCGGCCTGGAACATGTCCGGCTCTGGTATGTTCACAGATCCGTCAGAGTCACCATTCGCTCTGGATGTGGAAGACCGAATCGACTCCCTTACCCAACACTGGGACATCATTATGCGAACTTTGACCCATCTTCAGTCTCTGGTTGCGACAAAGATTCATCAAATGCTCAAGCACGCAGATGCTTCCTCTCCTGGTCATCACGGGACTTCAGCACAAAATCACTTATCTCGAACCCCTTCTATAAATGAGCGCCGGAGTGCTGAGATCCCACGTGTTAAACCCGTTAAAGGAACAACAAAACTTGTGTCTTTGTGGCCAAATTGTCTTTCGAACGACATTGACATTGCGTCCGAAGCTGGCCTTGCCAGGAGTCGAATCGTCATGGGTCTGGGCGCGTCCAGGGTTGTTACAGGGCAGGGACGTTGGGGAATTTGGCGGGATGAGGCCATCTGGACTGCCAAGTGGTCAGCCAGCCTTGACAAAGGCGCATTTGTTTACAACTTGCTGACGGGATTTCTCGCAACGCACACCGACTGGCTTCGAGCTCTGTGCAGCCCGTCTTACAAGAGAAAGGCGATGATGCAGCGCCGGAACAAGAACGAAGAGGACATGTCTCTTCCCGCGAGGACTATTATCGTCTCGGATGACAAGATGGCTGCAAGACGCCTCATCTTCCTCCTTGCTGCCTTCCTCCCATCGAATCAGCAGATAAACCCACCACGTGTCCACCGATCGAGCACGTCTACCTCTCTCGGCCCGTTTTCCAATTCACCGCCAACGTACGTCATACCCGTTCTCAGAGAAGAATCCCTGCGCCGAAAGATCAACCGGCGAAGTGGATTAAGGCGAGCTTCCCACTCGCGAGTGAGCAGTCAGTCGGCGAGGAATTCGGCTTTAGCTTCCCAGTTTGGGCAGCTGAATATCGACCGCAACCACCAGCGACGTGCTTCAGACGCTGCGTCAATCCGCACCATGAATCTGCCCATGCCAGGCAATGACCTAGTGAGCAGGAAGAGTAGCGCTGCGACAACGACGACCATAACCCCGGAGCCGACCATGCCGCACTTTACCAGCCTCCAGAGGGGTGAGAGCCAATTACGTCACCGTCCTGGTAGCAGTGGCAGCTTTGCTGCTGACGATCTCAAACGATCCCTGAAGCGCGGCGAGAGCAACACAAGCATTGGCTCAACTACCTCTCGGCCGCCCAGCTCAGGCTTGAAATGGGGTAACCTCGTTAGTGGGCTCTGGGCTCGACGTGGCTCCACAGACAGCACCGCTGAAGGGAGCGCGGTTAGCGACATCAGGTCTCCGGTACGAGCTGCCTTCGCCAGGTCGGACAGATTGTCCGATATGGTGCAGGAGACATCGGTCCTGGAAGAAGTTGCAGAGCCAGAGACCCAATCGCCACGCCAATCGACCGACTTGCGAGGCGCCACTACGCCGCAAGGTAGCAATGTGCGAAACCGACCGTCCTTCTCTCAGGCTGATCGTACGCCAGACCCATCTGGGGCATATGAGTCGCCCGTAAAGACGTCGATCAACCCCGATGATGGTGTAATTGACGTGGATGTGCCATTCCCGGACTATATTGCGTCCTTTGAGTCTGCTATTAGCTCTCCGTCCAGCAGTGGATACTTATCAACCCCTGGATTGATGGGTAGTTTGGATCTTTTCGAGCATTCTGCGCGAATTACGATTGATGGCGACACTCCGTTGAATGCTGCAGGATGGCTAAGCCGCTTTCATCCCGACTTTTCGCTTCAGGCTATTCCGACGCAGGAGGGACTACGCGACAAAGTCAAGGCGGCCATGCGCGCTGAACCCACGCCACCACCTCTCAATGCCAAGGAAGCAGCAATGTCAGAGCGTTGGGCGGACGTCTGCTCTGTTGTGATAGCAGACACTACAACCAATACTGTGAACCGCATTATCTACCGACGCTTGGTGAAACTCAAGGGCTCTACTGACCAATCGACAAATCAACCCCATACGCCGTCCATTCTTCCTTACGAGACACAGCTCGAAGAAGAATGGATAGAAGAGGCTATTACTGACTCGGATGACTCGTTGGTTGCGGCGTTAGAAAAGGTTGTCAGTCTTAGCCCTGAAGCCAGCAAAGAATGCTCGGCTGCCTCGTCGCAAAGCCATGGTGAATTCGGTGACACAGATACCACGCCGGACTCGCTTTCTGAGATAACAGAGCATGCAGATGCGTCTATGGACATCCCTCGTGTCCAGTGCAAGACAATGATGCTATCAGCTCTTGAGGAGACGATTCGCGACGTAATTGATCGCCGAGACGAGAACGGCGAGGAGGAGCTGAGCTGCCATGGCCGAAGAAGATCGAACCTTTTGCGAGATGCCGTGCGGCAATGGGTTTCTAACCTTGACGCTGTGGAGTGATGCCCAGAATATTCATCGCTTCATCACATTTGTCCTTTGAGGCGATATCCCATGGGCATTGGATTTCGAGTCTGCCGAGACTCATTAAATGTTTTGGCGTTTGCCCTGTTTTCCCTTCATATATGTTTCGATTTCTGCGTGTGCTTTTCGCGACTTTTCAAGAATACCCCCCCGGAGCAGTTATGCCACTGCACCCCATATCTTATCATATTTGTCGTTAAGTCATTTTCAATTTTCTTTCTCTAGCGTTGGCGTTAGGATCTGGCATTCACGGACAAACGGTGACACACAATATTAGTATGTGTGCACTGGAAATAATAATACTGCCGGCAGTCGCACCTGTATACGATTTGTTAAGCGAACTGCGTCGGGCTTACAGAAATATCAAGGCGAAGAAGGACACCAAAAAGAACAGAAAGAAGAAAAGATACAGCATTGGACATGTGCTACTTGATAGATAGATTCTTTACGACTTGATGAACCTGACAGTTATTTCTTCTCAACACTCTGCTGAATTGGTGTTTTGTGAAATTGTAATAGTATTTTGTGGTAACTTTGCGGCATGTAGTTGCTGTAGGTACAGTTCTTTTCATATACAAAGAGAGACAACGCCGTGAAATAATGTAGCATGCATACAATAACAGACATGACCCCCAAAACGCCCTGTGCACAAATTTTCGCCATTCTACCTCTACTTGCGCTTCTTCTGCGGGCGGGCATTCTTGGCCATGCGCTTCTCCTTCTCCTCTCTGGCCTTGCGAATGTCGTGAAAGCCCTTGATCTCGCGCTTGCTGCCCATGCCGTCCTTGAAGCGGCCCACGCGGTTCTCCCTGGCCTCGTCGACGCGCTTCTTGCGCTCCTTGAAGTCGTCCCTGTACTTGTCCGCCTCCTTGGGCGCCTTGATCTGCTTGTGCTTGTAGCGGGGACCACCGGCGCCGGGCCCGCCGCCAGACCCGTTGACGCTGAACTTGTTGGTCGTGCTCGTCTTCTCCTCCTCGCCGACGCGCTGCATGCGGCCCAGGCGGTGCGCCTTTTTCCACTTGTCGAAGCGGCCGCTCTGGAAGGTCGAGGCAATCTTGACGCCAGACTCGCCGGTAATCATCTTGGCGCCCTTGGAGCCGTCCTCGTCGTTGTGGCGCGAGACGTACTTCTTGCCCTTCTTGTCCCAGCGGAGGCGCTGCTTGTTGGCTTCGCCAAACGACTTGGCGCCCTCGTCGTTGTTCAGGTCCATGGTCACGTCGCGCGCTGACTCGATGAAGCTTGAGCCGCGGCCGCCCGAGTGGACTCCGTAGCCGCGCTCCTCGGCAGCGTTGGTTTCACGTGGCGTGTAGGACATGAAGACTTCCGAGTCGCGCCAGTCGTCCTTGTCCTTGTTTGGCTTGCCAGCGTTGGAGACAGTTACTTCCAGTTCGTCATCAGACTCGTCTTCCATGTTGTCTAGGTTGTCGTCCATGGCATCATCCATCTCGTCATCCTCATCAGGGATATTTGTCGCGCCCGCCTCGTTGATACCGTCATCGCTGTCATTCGCTGCCTCATTGGTTTCTTCCCGTCTCCTAGGCGTGATCTTCTTTCGCAGTGTCTTCATCACTTCGGCTCCTTCGTTGCGCGACTTGTCGTTGCGCCCAACTTCAAAGATGGTTTCACTCGGCTTGAACCCACTAATCTTTGCCATCATATCCAGGCGGGCTCGCTCATTTTCCTTGTCATCCTTTCCAAACAAAGGATGCAGCTGTACCCAGCCAGCCGATGCTACTGCCTCTCTGGCGCGTTTGGCACTCTGGCTGGACGCAGAGTTACGCGTCTTCATGTACAGCTTCTCGGCTTTGATGGCTACCTTGCACAGCGCACTGATATCGTCATTATCATGAAGCAGCTTGTTCAGCCACTCAACATGCGATTCGAGCATATCGCGGTCCAGCGCACCGACAACAACATCGTTGGTATATGATGGCTTATCAGATTCTTGGCCCTTGATAAGAGGCTTTCCGAGAAACAGTTGCAGGTCAATCAGGTAAGGCGCATCAGTATCTCGAATAAGGCTGTAACTCCAACCCCGCTGGCCAGCACGCGCTGTTCGTCCAACACGATGCACGAACACCTTTGGTTGCGGGGGAAAGTCGTAGTTGATGACGTTTGCCAAAACAGGAATATCAATACCACGCGCCGCAACATCTGTGACCACCAGAATATTGGATCTCCCATTGCGAAAGTCTTCGACCTGAATTCGTCGCGCAGTTTGATCAAGGGAACCATAAACGTGTGAAACGGCGAACCCAGCACATTGCAGCAAATTGTAGATATACTCGACGTGATGTTTCGTGGCGGTGAAGATGATAGTCGACTTCTCCGTCGGCTTGCCAGAGCCTCCTTCGGCGCCTCTTTTTCTCTTTTTTGAATCATTTGTTTCTGGAGCTTGTGGCTTCCCGACTGGTACCTGGATTACATCGTGCAGAATATGCAGAAGCGATCCTTCCTTCTCACCGCCCTTGATAGAGAAGAATGCGCTCTCTAAATCTGGCGAGACCTTTGTATCGGCGTCCAGTCGTACGAGGCTGGGGTCTTGAAGACCAGCGCGGGCGAATTCAACCAATGACGTCGGTAATGTTGCGGAGAAGAGTAGTGTTTGTCTTGACAACGGCAGTGCGTGCAGAATCTCTGTAAGTTGCTCGGCAAAACCCATCTCGAAGAGGCGATCAGCTTCATCAAAGACGACATATTTTATCGAGGAAAGATCCAGGCCCATCTCAACCTTCAAGTGAAGAAATCGACCAGGTGTGGCAATGACGATGTCAGGGTTGGCCGTCATGAAGCCGAACTGGTCCTCCAGGCTGTCACCACCGACAAGCAGAACGCACTTCAAGTCTGTTCCTTTTGATAGCTCCTTGACGACCTTTAATGTTTGGATAGCCAATTCGCGAGAAGGAGACATGATCAAAGCACGAGAGCCAAATCGGGCGCTGTGGGCTCGTAGGCGTTCGATCATGGGAATGACGAAAGCAGCCGTCTTGCCGGAACCAGTTCTCGCCATGCCCACGACATCTTTTCTGTCCAATACGAGGGGTATAGTCTTTCGTTGAATAGGTGTCGGGACCGAAAAGCCCTTTCGCGCAATGGCTTTTAAGAGATTTGCGTTGAGGCCTAAGATTGGTCAGTACCATACATTGGGATCTTAGGCGTGTAGTTTCTTACCCATAGCCTGAAAACCACCACCCTTCTTGACGGTACGGCCTTTCAGGTTTGACGCTTTTCGAAAGGAAGCGGCTTGCTTCAGCGCAATAAAGGCCTCGTCGCCATCGTCGTCGTCCGCCTCGGCGGTCCCATTCATGAGACCATCAAAGTCGAAGTCGGCTTCGCCTTGGCCATTTTGCTTGTCGGCAGCGTCATCTCCGGGATAAAGAGAGCTCAGGATGTCGAGCTCCGGTTCAGAAGCCGCCGGGGAAGCTGCGCGTCGAGGCATTATGACTGACAGCGCTCACAGAAGAAAATCAATGCTCGTTAATGTCCAGTCGTCAAGTTCGGTGAGAGACGGCCGGCTCAGCCAATTTTTTTTCTGGGCCTGACGGCTCCTATCTTATCGCCGCGGGGTGGTGGGTCGCCTTAGCCGGATCGCCTGCGACCCAAAGACGCGGCTTCGCAAACCAGGTACTGCATGGCATCCCTAACGCCAAATCTCGAGTTCGGTTTTGTTACGACGCAGAAGCGTAGCGCTATAGCTCGATAAAGGGTAAATCATGGCAGAAGATGATTTCAAAGAGGACAAGGAGGCTTTCGACGCTCTCGAGAGCGAAGCCCGCGAGTTCGACAAGGTAAGGGTTCACGTGGTGCAAACGAGGGAGTCGTGTGCGCTGGGCTAACCGTTGCCAACCAGGATGCCGAAATTGACAGGATTTTAAAAGCGTTTAGACTTGATGCGTGAGGAAAACTAAGTCCACAAGACCTCGAATAAATCCGCTAACCAGAGCGCAGATACGCTGTTCTAGACCTACAACCAGGCGTCACCGAATCCGACATCAAGATAACGTACCGCAAAAAGTCACTCCTTATTCATCCGGACAAGAGCAAAAACCCGCTTGCCCCTGATGCCTTTGACAGGCTAAAAAAAGCGCAGACGGAGCTGATGGACGAGAAGCACCGGGAGCGCCTAGACGAAGCCATTGCCGACGCGCGAATGCTCCTCATCCGCGAGAACGGCTGGACCGTGGACAGCGAAGAGATCAAGACGGACGACTTTCAGAAAAAGTGGCGCGAAAAGTCAAAAATGGTGCTCATCGACAACGAGCACCGCCGCCGCCGGCAGATGAAGGCGCAGATGCAGGAGGAAGGCCGCGAGCAGCGCAAGCAGGACGAGGAGATGGAGGAGCGCAAGCGCAAGAGGAAGCACCAGGAGGACTGGGAGGCGACAAGGGACGAGCGCATCGGCAGTTGGAGGGATTTCCAGAAGGGCAAGGCCGGCGATGCGGAGAAGAAAAAGAAGAAGAAGAAGCTCAAGCCGATTGGCTGAACGGTGGATGGTTGCAGACGGCGCACGAGAAGATTGAGTGAGTTGAGAGCCTTTTGCTTTTTCCCACCTTACTTGAGCGGTACTCCGCTCCTCGCTCTTCTTTCTAACCGGACTTGCCAGACAAGGACATGTTAGATACCCCAGGCACTATAACCATATCGGCGTTAGAGATTTTTAGTATTTTCGGTTTAGACAGCCCTACGATAGAAATGCCATGACATTTATTTCACAAGCAGTTCATACGATTGAAGTGAAGAGTTTGGACTTGTTAATCGCCTCTACATACAACATTTGTTGCTCTATTAGCATACACGGACTAGAGGCTCCGTTCACCAGCTGTCTCCGTAGATGACAGCCACACTTTATACAACCGTTGAAAACGCCTCTTCAATAAAAATAGTAATAAACCTTTCTTTTTTAAACACCTTCGAATGCAAGCTTGCAAGTATGCAAATATGTTCCATCCCAATATGATACAAAATCGGCTACGCTGCTTATCCAGAGGCAGACCCGCTCGATTTCTTAGAGTCGTCTTCTGTCGACTTGGATGCGTCGGACTTGGAATCCTTGCCGCTCGACGAAGAGCCCGAGGTGGACTCTCCATTAGGCTTCTCCTGGTGGGCAGGGTGGTTGGTGAGGTTGTGCCACATGGATTTCAGAAAGCCTTCGTTCTTATGCGAGTTGGCGTTGGGGTCATCTGTCGCGTTGCTGGATGAAGAGACGTTCATCACGCGTCGCGCAGTCTTGTCGTCCATCTCATCTGCCAGCATCTCGACGATTGTGCGCTGGTTCGCGCTGAGGTACTTTGGCATATTGACGCGGAACTCGACCCTCAGGTCACCAGTGCCTCCGCGTCGCGCGCCGAGGCGCTTCATGCCCATGCCAGACAGGGAGACCTTGTCTCCGGTGTTGGTGCCTGTCGCGACCTTGAGGTTGACAGAACCATCCAATGTCGGGATGGACACTTGACCACCAAGCAGGGCGGTAGTCAGCGGGATGCTAGCTGTGTAGAGAATGTTTGAGCCTTCACGGGTAAACTTGGGGTCCTTGGCGACACGGACAAAGACGTAGAGATCTCCTCGCTGTCCTCGGGCATCAGGGCCAGCAGAGCGACCGGTTGCCGGTGCATCACCAGCGCCGTCAACTCGGAGTCTCATACCGTCCTCAATACCGGCGGGAATGTCGACAGTAATGGTCTTGCGCTCGCGGACCACTCCGTTACCGGAGCAGGTCTTGCACTCGGAGCCCTTGGGGATTGTCGAACCAGTTCCATCGCAAGTACCGCAAGTCGACGCCATTTGGAAACCACCCTGCATGAAATGAAGGCGAGTTCCGGTTCCATTGCAAGACTGGCAGGGAGCCCGCTGAGTTCCAGTCTTGAGACCACTGCCGGTGCAGGTGCCGCATTCGACAGTCGGCGTAATCGAAATCGTCTTGCTGGTACCCTTTGCAGCCTCCATGAAGGTTATGCTAGATTGCACTTCAATGTTGTCTCCGACCAGGATTTCTTGCTGGAACGGGTTGGAGCGGCCGCCTCTTCGGCCACCGCCAAAGGGGCCACCCTGGCCACCGGTAAACGCCGAGAAGATGTCGTCGAAGTTGAAGCCACCACCAAATCCACCTTGAGCGCCGCCAAAGCCATGGAAAGGATTACCACCGGCGCCGCCAAACGGATCGCCGCCTGGTGCGCCTGTGTTGGGATCGAAGCCAGCGGCACCGAATGTGTCATACTGCTCCTTCTTCTTCGGGTCAGAGAGGATTTCGTACGCAGACTGGATATCTGCGAAGCGGTCTTTCGCAGAATTGTCTTTATTCGTATCGGGGTGATATTTTTTGGCGAGTCCGTAGTACGCCTTTTTGATATCCGAGGCGGAAGCGCCCTTGTCGACGCCGAGGGCCTTGTAAGGGTCCTTCTGGGACAGCTTGTTCGTGGCATGGAAGCACTGCGCAGGGGTTAGACGATGGAAGAACGGCACAACGCAATACATGGAGACTCACGCGAGAGGACGCCGGAGCCTTGGAAGCTCTTGCTGCCGACGGCCTGCTGGTCTGACCAAAGCCAGCGGATGACGTGTGTAGCCTGGCGCATTGAGCTAATGACCCTGAAATCGTTCGTCTGCAGGACGTCTGGCTTTGCGCCAAGACGCGGGCGGAGGCCGTGGTCTTTAGCAAAACGCTCGCATTCATTTTGAATGGCAGCGACTCATTTGACCGTGGAATCGATTGTGTAGGGAAGACAGATTAAGACGGGCGCTGCGAATCTCTAAATTGACGCTGGAGCAGCGGTTGCTGACCCAACTTTTTTTTACCCGGTTTTAAACCGGTGGTGCCTGAGGCGCCAATGCCGTCATAAGCCGACCGATCCCGAGTCGGTTGCAGCTCCAAGAGGCTGACAGCACTGCGACACCGGAGCACGATTTCAATGGTATGGTGGAACAAAATTGAAGTGGAATAAATTAAAGCGAGAAGACGACATTTTTGAGGTTGTAATCAATTGTGCTTTAATATTTGGAGCATGGTCCAGGTATGTATAGTCTAGTAGCCGCCTAGGCACAGAGCTGGGGCGACCATGCAGAATGCGAGCCCGGAAACAGAGAAAGGCAGGCACAGCAAAGGAAAAAGAACAACACAACGCCGCACTGCCCTGGAATATAAAAAAAAAGAATAGAGGGCCACTACAATGTCCTACATGAGGTCCCAGCCGAATATTCAGTGTATTTCAACCCAAACGCCAAACCCAAGAAAACGCCAGTCATGAATCATTTCGCGGAGCACGAGCAGCCTGGGGGCCTGGCTACTCGGCATTGAGAACTTCTTGCTTGCTCGGCCCTATTAAGCTGACGGATTTACCGCTGCGTACTTTTGATATAAAGTCCACAATAACGTCGTTTTCTTGGATGCCGACGCCATTGAAGTGCTTTCGCACGGCCAGCGCGAGCGTGTCCTTGCTCTGGCGCCTAGCCGCACGCTTCCGCACCATGGTCGGCGAGAAGCGGCCTATACATGTCGGGGCGGATTGTGAAAGCACCCATTGGTGGTATTTGCTCGCAAAGGAGGTCGGCGTGCTGATGTCGTGCTCTCGTCGGTAGGCGTGTAGTGCGTCGCGATCGAAGGACGACCAGGGCAGCTGTGGAAAGGAAAAGTCAGTCACACGGAACAGGTGGTGGTGCTGGCGCCGGGGCGGGCGCGAGAGACCCAGGGGAGGATTCCCAGAGCAGTAAAGAATCTGACGCGATTATAGACGTACCGTAGGCGCAGCAGGCTCACTGACGGTTTGCGCGGGAGCCGAGGTCGGGGCGCTCGTCACGTCGCGATTGTGCGTCGCACTGTTCTGGCTGGCGTTGCGACGCATCTTTGCGGAGGTGGCAGCTGTGCGCTCCTTGGGGTTGGCGGAGTCGGCCTTGTCATCCTGGCCCTTGCCAGACGACTTTGCCGGAGGCATGGTTTGTATATCCTTTGGTGCGTGGCCCGGTTCGTCTCGTCGGTTCGGTTCGGGTTCGGTGTGGTGCGTGGTGGTGGTGCAGAGACCAGAAAGGTGACGGCACAGCTGGGGGAAGCGGGAAGCGGGCGCGAGAAAATGTTGGTGGATGGGCTGGGAGACGTGGGGCACCGGGGTTCGCTTGGTGCACCGCCTGCGGACGACGAGGCGCGACTACGACGACGGCGGCAGGCAAAGAGCCCACCCAGTCGGTGCGTCGGCAAGGCCGTGATGACGCAGAAAAGTGCCCTATACGGCTTCTTTTACAGTACATCTTGTTATTTTTTATATCAAGTTTGTCTCCAATTTTCTTTTTGCCCTAGAGTATTCTTTCTCGCTGGATCTCTTTGAGACGTATTACGATAAATTGATTGAACTGAATACGCATGCTTAGGGGCTCTAGCCTTCTCCGCTGCTGCTGCGACCCCGCCATCCAACCGATCCAAAGCTTAGCTTCCTAATTGGGATAATGCCTTATTCTAGCACCGTCACTGGTCAAACCCAGGCGAATATGGAAACAATGATCGAGGAGAATGAATGGATTGAATTGGCTGACAGCGGATCCTATGTCCAATGCCACCAGTACTGTTGCTTCGAGCCCTATATGCACTTACGCTTTTCGCCTCCTCTTGGTCGCTCCAACATGTGCATTACCGGTTCCCTTGTTCACCTTTTCCCCACCAACCTTTTCGTTCATCTCTAGATACTCTTGCTGTTGTATCTTCAGCGAAATTCTTGGGGATCTCCGTTGCCCTTTTGCTTGTCCGGGTGGCTTCTTCAACACAGGCGCCCGGCCCTTTCCTTTGGGCTTGAGCTTATTAGAGGATGGCCCCGCTGGCGACGTAGGCGAAGTTGGCAAAGGCACAGCTCCCGCATAGCCTGACGGGCCAAGCTGCTCAACGTTGTGAAAATCTTTAAAAGAAAGTTCTGTGAATTGATCGTCGAAACGGTGTCGCGCAAACTCGTCGCTGTCCTTTTCAGGGTCGTGCATGCGCAGCGCTTCCGAATAGGCGCTGTTGGCATCGGCTATCCGGTCGTAGAGCTCTTGATCCATGCTAAAGTATGGCCCCTGGCCAAAGATCATCCGCTCCTCTCCAGCAGGGTAGATGATGATGCCGTAGTTGAGCTCCGCGACGGGCGGCCCGCATATGGATAGCACGTAGCTGGCGTTGGCCAGGTACGCCCCAATATCATTCATTCGGTGCGTGCAGTGAAATGCCGGAAAATCCCCAGGAAGCTGAGGCACTGGGTCCTGTGTGTTTTTTGCTTCCGGATTTTCGTCTCTAGACTGCCGCTCTGGGATATTTCTTGCAGCCGCCGCCTTCTTTCTAGCCTCCTCCATGGCTTTTTCGAACCCAATTCTCTCCCGTCTCAGACCCTCTCGCAGGCTTCCAGAGGAAACAGAGTTAAGAAGGATTTCAGACTCAGCGGCTCTGTCTTCGTAGAGTTGATCTGCGTCGGCAGGCTCGCCGTTGAAGGAGACCCGCACACCGTCCCCAGGTTGCCTGTTGTGAGAGCCCGCTGGTTCCCCGGCGAAGGTAGAAACGCCAGCGCCCTCACCGACGGAAGGGCGCTCGTCAGCCATGATGACTGGTCGCGGCACTGTCTGTCCTGAGGTGATGGTATGTGGATTCAAAGTCGGCTGATGCGAATGTTGTTGCGCGACCTGTTCCCGCGTAGCGTCTTTAACATCAAGCGATGCCTCTTCTTGTGGCGCCCTTGCTTGCTCCTCCATGCAGAGCCTCGCGTTTTCTTCGCGGCGTTTCTGTAGCTTTTCAACATTCCGTGCGTGTCTTTCTCCCCACTCAGCCGTAATCACCGGCCGCTGCCTTGGATCATGGTCGGGATTGTCAGAATCATTGGAGCTGTAAGGCCGTGCAGGGCGTTCTGGCGATGGAGTCGAGCGGCCCCTGAGTTTGGCAGCAGCACGTCTCTGTGCCCTTTCTTGCGCTCTCACAGTTCGTATTCTTAGCTCGGTAACCTTTTCAGATGGAGAGCGCATCGTGGAGTCTCGAAACCATTCAAGAATGCGTTTGTACGAAGAGCCAGGTAGCGGCCATGTGCACGTTGTAGCTCATATATATTCAGGGACATGTTGGGTTGGCGCTGGGCTCGGTTGATGTTACCCAGGGCGGTTAACTGTCACATTCGTCACCGGCTGAGAGATGAACTCTGAGGCTGCTGCCTAAGTACAGATGAATTTGCTCCTGGCGTTGTGATTATTTATTGAACTGATATGGCGATAACGGCCTCTCTTGTCACTTGTACTTGTCTTCTTTTGCCATGATCCTCTTTTCCAAGTTCACAGTTTATGAACAGCGGACTTTCCTTTACTTCGCACAGATTATGGTGCTCATCAGACACCTACAGTTTCACTTTCATATTGCTATGCGCAACATGTTCCCGGAGCGTCAGCGTCAGAAACTCATGTTGTTAGTATACAGCCGCAAGTCTACTGTAAACATGACACCGCGGCCGGCAAGCCAAACTAATTAGTAAGATCTTGTTGCTGATAGGAGGGCGAGACACTACCCCTATTCACCTGGGACCCCCAGAACGAGCCATTAAAGACACTGCGGACCACTCCGTACAATGCCGCACGGGGGCGATACCGAGATGCTGGCAGACCGGGGTAGGTGGAGCTGGCTCCGGGGCTTTTTCGCTGTTGGGAGCGCCGTTGCAGTTCTGGAACAAGTCACTTTCAGGGCGGCTGTCGCGGGCGCAGCCAGGCAGGTAACTGACTGCTGGGGACGCCGATTGGCGGGCAGACCGAGCACCCCACCAAGCGCAGTCGCTTATTCCTCATGCGTCTTTTGCGGCTCACCACCACCGGCGACCGAGTCTGTACCGGCTTGAACGCAACACCGCGTATTTTGGCGCAGCGTCCTTGTCGCTCGCACCTGAGCTGCCCACAGCCGCCTATCCCGCCGCCGACACCAGTGCCGTTGCGCCTCGTTCCTACCCGCCAGCGACTGCTTTCGTCGTCGGCCTCTCTACCTCTCTCATCACTTCTGTCTCTGAGCGACACCCTGCGTGCCCCGGGCCCTCCTGTCGCCGGGTAGCTGGAGTGCAAGAAAACACCACCCTCGGGCCGGACCTGCGTCACGCGAGCAGCCACGCCCGAAAAGCACGTCGCAAGGTCTGCGGTGAGCGACAGATTGGACGGATCATGTATACATTCAGGACCGAGTCGTAATTAACCCCCCCTTTTGCACGCCATTTCCTCAAGGCCCGGAACTTGATACAAGACAGTGTCAAGCCTGAAAAAAAACGAGCCTTGTTCCGGGCCGCCTCATCGCATCGCCGCCACAACAGATGACCAAGGCGCGCGATAGGCTGGTCGCTTCCTACTACCAACATGCAGAGCGACGACTCTCACCGTCATGCCCCCGGCGATGCTGCGGCGGTGCAGAAGGCGAGTAGCGACTTCTCCTTTCTCGCGCTAAATGGCGGTGCCTCTGCCGAACCTGACGCTCCGATGAGCGGAGGGTCCGGCCACGAGACGGTCAAGAAGCGCAAGCGCAAAAGCCGCAAAGGCCTGGAAAAGCGCTTTGAATGCCAGGTCGAGGGATGTGGCAAGAGTTACTCAAGAGCTGAGCATCTGTAAGTAGACATTGAATTTTCCCCTGCCTGCCGCGCGTCCAAACAAGCGCCTTGTCTAACCCAGCGGCTGCTTGCGCACTCTCACAGCCAACGCCACCAACTCAACCATGGCTCGTCGCAAACCTTTCATTGCGAGTTTCCCGACTGCTCTCGCACTTTTGTTCGCCCAGATCTACTGAAGCGCCACATTGAGCGTCACTCAATAAAGGGAAACCCTCCAGCCAGGCGCAATTCCAACTCGGAGCGGCCAACCGACGAGGAGCCAAACAGCCAGACCCCCTACGACACTGCCTACTCAGCTAATTCACCAGAGCCTCTCCCGACCCAGCACCATGATCCTCCACAGGGAACCCTTCATCATGCGACGGACACCATCGGCCACCTTCATGACGTGAACGTGACACACGGCCTCGGCATCCCGCATATCGCTAACACAGCGCCCCAGATGACCCCAACCCCGGTCAGCGTCGTGCCTCCCGTGCCGGACCTTGGTCAACTACAGCACAAATTTTTGCCTCTCCAGCAAGTGCCAGATGTCATACCTCAAGCACAGATGCCTACGTATGGCTTTCACGCACCGCAATACCCACACCAAAACGGTATGACACCAATCACACCATCTAGAGTGGGATCAGACCTCGGTATGCTGGCTCCCGGTGCCGCCGCATCACAGGGAAACCCAATGATGTTACTGGACCACCTGGCAATGCCGAGCGCCGAGCCGGTGTTTGGAGTAGAAAGCGGCCTTCATAAGTCTCCCGCCGTCGGCATGCCCGAAGACTTTATGGCCTATCTCTTCAACTCATTACCCGAGACCTCACAAAGCGGACCAATTCTCCCGCCACCTACGATGAAGTAAGTCATTCGCCAACAGTGCACCCGGCACTAGCATGTACATACTAACACTTTCAAGCTACGGAGAGCTTGGCCAGAATCAGTACGAGGATGCAGATGTGGCCATGGGCAACACATCTATGGGGTTTCTCTCAAACGAGCCGCAGCAAGTTATGGCAGTGGGTAACCTGCTGGAACCAGCCACGCCTGAGGTCAGCATGTCCGAAGAGAGGAGCCAAGAGGTGTTCAAATTTATCAGCGATCGATTCCATGGCAACGAGAATGCTCTGATGAAGCGGCTTCGTGAGGTCATCCTCACCGGAGATCGCACCAAAGACGACCACATGCTGAGCAGAGCCATGATGCAGGCCTACATCTGGTCGTTTTGGTTTCACTTTAGTGCGCAAATGCCCATTATCCACCGACCGACCTTTTCACCAGACACGACACCAATGCTTCTTCTCCTGGCCATGATGACAATTGGCGCAGCATGTCTCGATAAAACACATGGCACTGAAGTTACCATGTCCGGAGCCAGGGTATCCAACTTTTTGGCAGCACATTTGCGATGGGAAGTGTTTATGGATCCCAATTTCCGGCCACCTGCCAAGCTGTGGGTATTTCAGACCCTGATACTCTTGGAACTATACGAGAAAATGTGCTCTACCAGAGAGCTGCACGAGAGGGCACATATCCACCATGCGACTACGATAACATTAATGAGACGAGGGAGGAGCCTCACTGGCCAATTGAGCACGGATGGTGCTAGCGATGGCCGGCCCGGATCGAGACAATCGTCCATATCTGGACCAATCAACACAGCGGACGAGTGGTGGAATCAGTGGATTGTGAACGAGTCAACGCGAAGAGTCGCCTGCGCTGCCTTTGTGATTGATTCAATTCACGCAACCATGTTTGGCCACTCAGTTGTAATGTTGGCACACGAGATGCGACTTCCGCTGCCGTGCGATGATAATCTCTGGACAGCCACCAGCGGCATGGAGGTGCGGAGGGTCGAGGCAAATCTTGCGACGCGAGATATTAAGCCTATTTCGTTCCTGGAGGGTCTTAAGAGGACCCTAGGGAATCAAGAGATTGAGACGACCTCGTTTGGCCGAACGATTTTAATGGCAGGACTGTTAAACGTAACCTATCACATGAGCCAGCGAGATTTGCAAATTAATGTTCTGGGAGGCGGCGTTTTGCAGGCAGCTGGTGGGCGAGACAAGTGGCAAGTAACGCTTACAAGGGCATATGATTCCTGGAAAGCAGACTTCGACAATTCGTTGGAGCGCGATGAGCTCGCCCAAGATCCCTATCGACGGGAAGCGGACAACAAAGAGCTCAGCATCATCTTTGAGAGCCGCACCGTGTTACACCATCTCGCTCACATGGCCATGCATGCTGACATTCTGGATTGCCAGATGTACGCGCACGCCAAGCGACTGCTCGGCCGAGCCGTTGGTTCAAGCGAATTTAATGCTGCGCGACGACGCATCAAAGACTTTTGGGCACCTTCGGCGAGAGCAAGGGACGCAACGTACTATGCGCTCAAGTTCCTGCGGTCGGTTTTAGCCCCAGACCAGGTAGAGCGCACTGACCGGGGAACGCCACAGCAACGACAGCCGTACGAGACGCGTCACGATGTGCTGCTTAACCGGCCGTGGGTGCTGTACTTTGCCGCGCTTGTCATCTGGTCCTACGGGTTCGCTATAGAGGGGCCGTGTTATAGCATTTCACAGCCGGCAACGCCGCGCGAGAAGTGGTTGCAGATGCGAGGATATCTGAGCCGATATGCCAGCGTGTCTGACCCGAACGAGCTGCGGAGCGCGCGAGGTATCAATGCGTGCACACCGTTGCTGATGGTACTCAAGGATTCGTTTGAGAATTCGCGATGGGAACTTCTTCATGAAGCAGCAAACTTGCTGCAGAACTGTATTATACTGAGCGCTGGGGGAACAGTTACATAGGGAGAGACACAGGGAACGGGGCAAGCCCGTGGATGATTTTTGATGTACATGAGATGAATGTCTTGGAGCGTCGTACGGATTTAGAGGAGGGAGTTTTTGTATACCCAATTATGATTCAATTACAAGCCGTTTGTCAGCCATTTGAGCGCCACCGCCGTATTGCCGCTTACACCTATCTCCGGACACGTTGTGTTGTGTCGGAATTTGCTGGCCAGCCTAACCAAGTCTGCGTGGGTGGTGCTAAATCCGGAAGCACTGTCTCATCGTGGGGCCGGACCTTCACGGTGCACGCTTCCGCTCGTGTGCAGTCGCGTAGGGAGTACAACGGCAACGGGCATTTTCACAGAAATTTTTACTGCTGAAAGGCAAAGAACATGGGCTCTGTTGCGTACATACATACGCTATAGAGTAAAAAAAATACCACCGCAAAGCGAACGCCGGCCGTTTCTCCTTTATAAGCAGAGCTCGTCGGCGTTATATGGATCCCTGGATGGGGTTTAGCACCCGCCAGCCGGGCCCCACAGCCAGGTGCCGGAGGCGGCTGGATTAAGTCCGACAGCTTCATCCCGCCCACGCCCCGCCGCCTTGGACCTGCATGGCCGCCTCTTTCTGCGCTGTAACTCACATTCACCTCACGGTCAAAAACCACCTGTTTTTGATGGACCAACTCTGCCGTTGCTGAGAGCGACAAAAACGTCAAAAGATAAGCAGTAGCCTCACGATGCCGCGATTAATAACCTTGCCCGCCGAGGTGCTGCACAACATATTCATCTGGCTGGATCCGGCTGACTTGGGCTCGCTACCCCGCGTGTGCCGGATTCTGAACGACTATATCACGGGCAACTGGAAGCTGTCTCAGGATGTTTACCTGAATCACCTGGTAAGTGTTTGGCGACGTTGAGAGTAAAGCGAAGAATACCAGCTGATGATTTGTTAGGATGCGCCCGCTGATGCGGATGTCGACTGGGAAAAGTGTCTTCACGACTACGTGAAGCTGAATCGCATATGTGCAAGGCGATATCCCAAAGACAAGGTAAGATTTTGGAACTGTGAGACTGCTATAAAGCGTCGAATACATCACTAACACGCTCTCGTCATCTCCGGTCTTCAGGAAAAGGAGCTGCCATTTGTCCACAACACCGTGGTCCAGCTCCTGCGCCACGCCTCATCCCAGGGCCACACAACAGACAACTCCAACACGCACTGCGCCTCCAAGAACGCAGACCTGCTCAAGCGCATCTTTGCGGACCAGAGCAACCGCGCCGCCTTTATGGAAAAGTCGTTTCTCTTTGACCGCGTCCGCAGCGAGCGGCCCGTCCACTTCCCCACCTCCGTCAACGAGGACCATCAGCGCAGCGCCAAGCTGCACTGCCTGTACGGCAGCCCCATCCTCAACGTCGGCAGGCTGCGCTCCACGAGGACGTACCCGTTTGCCTGCTCCATCGTGTACGATCTGCGCCTTCACACCGAGGAGTCCAGGTGGGGCCCGTTCCAGGACGACGGCTCGGACCGGGTCGACTGGGAAAAGGTCGAGGCCATCATGGTTGTGCTCGGCTACAACGTGCAGTCGAAGCGGTTCGTGTCCAAGTTATTCTCTGATATATGGAGCAGCCCGTTTTCTGGCTCTTGGCCGAATAGTTATATGCCGTCCCCAAAGTCAGATCTATCGCCGCTGGCGGCGAGTGACCCGTACGGTGTCACCGGGACGTGGTATAGGGTTCGTTGCATCATTCTGCGTGACAGATGTTCTTTTTGCTGACTGTATTTACAGATTGTGTGCTTTTTGGACTATAATGACTTTTTCAACTATAATTTTCCCATGGGCGACGAGTTTCCGCTGGACCTTCCGCGGCCGGGCATCAGCGTAGGTGAAGCTACGAGGCTCATCGTCCTGAAGCTACGCGTTTCCCACATGGAGCCGCCAGGTCCAAATGACGGACAAGCTCTGCCAGTTGTACACTACACTGGGCATTCAAAGCTGTTGGATGACACCTGGGACGAAAATGCAAACTCAGAAATAAGGGGTATGGTATGCCCAGGCGATATTGAACGGAAACTGAATAAGCTAACACACTATGGCAGGCACTGTCCGCTTAACAAAGGAAGGCGAAGTGAGGTGGACCTCAGTATCCATATTCCATGGCGAGGAGCGATGGCGCAGTGAAGCTGTGCAGGTCGGGGGTTTACGATCTGCTCGTGGTGTCGTCGGGAATTGGTTCGACAGGTAGGGACAAAGATTTGTGCTTGAAGTGTACAAGGGAGTACTAACGAAGTATTAATAGCGACTATGACGAGCATGGGCCGGTTGGGCCGACTGCTTTCTGGAAAGCCAGCGACTCGGAGGCACCTTATGGCAAAATCACCGATATCCTCCCCAGCGGCTTCCTCGCCTATAGCGCTCTGGTCTCTGTGGACGAATCTGATCCGGAGGGAGAGATGGACTATACTGCCGAAGACGATGAGGAGGAGGATGACGATCTCGAAATTGACTATGAAATGCTTCGCGGGGAGTTACCGGCTTTGCTTTTGGACGCGGAATTGGATGTTCTGGACACATCGCCGCCAGCGGATACTTCTTGACGCAAGCGAGTATAATATAATTTGACCCTGGATAATGAAACACGCTGCAAGGTCATTTGATAACTTAATATTCTATAAAATACCCCCGGTAGATCTATCAGGACTACTATATTGTAATAAATAAAGACATATAATCACCTGTGCGAAAGTCTGCTCAGGTCACATCAACACCAGCTGCTTTAGATCTTGGACACGGGCGGGTCCGTGCTGACCTTGCCATGCTCGCAAATCGACAGGAGCACGCCGTCACTCTTCCGGCGCATGGTGCCGCGCAGCGTGGCGAGGTTCTTGCCTGCCTGGACAACCTCGCAGTGGATGAGGACCTCCTCGCCGACGGGCGCGGGCCGCATGTAGGTGACGTTGAGGGTGCGGCTGACGCCGAGGTACTGCCAGAATCCAGGCTTGTTGATGAGCGTTAGGGGCATGGTGGTGCAAAAGTCAAAGAGCGTGGCGGCGCACCCGCCGTGGAGGTTGTTCATGCGGTTGCCGTGGTCTTCTTGGACGGTGTAGCTGAATGTGACGGACGGGTGCGGGCCTTCGGGGTTCATGGCGTGCAGCTCGAGGTGTGGCATGAGGCTGGCCATCCAGTCCTAGAGTGAGATAACAGTCAGTGCATCTGTTGTCAGTGCGCGGCTTGTATGCCGCGGTGGACTTCTGCACGTACTCCTTGCTTAAAGTGGCCATCTTCATTCTTTGTGAGCTGCAACCACGCCTTGATGCGCTCATCCGGTGTGCCGTTTAACAACTTGTCTTGATCGAAACCCATTGTAATGATTTATAACAAAAAATAGCGTGTCAAAGGTGACAGTATGTCGCCAGTTAGAGGTTATTCTGTGTTGTTGTAGAGTGAGGCTGAGATAGACGCGAGCCCGCAAATCTAGCCGAGGTATCTGGATGCAGGGTTAACGGTCACATCCGCCAATGCGCGCCGGGGCCGACGTACCTATAGGTGATAAAAAAGCACGCTGATTATGGAAGAGACGGTATATAAAACCTTGCTACCGCAATTGCGCAAGTATTGTCGAGTCTATGGCTGAGGAGAGGAAATGATGATTGAAAGGGATGCGGCTGCTTCTGGCTGTCGGCTACGCAAGGTCAGTGCCGAAGTGTCGTCAACGCGCTACCGGCCGACTAGGGCAGTAGTGTGCTGTGTAGCCTGCCTGTCAGTGGCTCCTCCAATTTTGCGGGGTGGGTTTTACCGATCCGGGGCCGCTTTCGGGCAACACGGGCCCCGTTTGCCGAGGCACTTCACATGGCGTTTTTGCCCGCCATTGGTGTCAAACGGTAATTTCCACCCAATTCTGCAACAAAACTCATCGCGAAGCCCAGCGACCAACGCCTGCACGACGAACTGACGACTGATTACTGAAGCGATTCGTTGCGCCCTTATTCTGAGATTGATATACATCACCATCGACGCCGTCACCCCGAGATAGTCCCGGTCGGGGGCCGCCGACACGATGGAGTTCGTCACAGCCCTCCGGGGCACGTTTGACGATGCAAAGCCATCTTTATTCGAAGTCTTGTCCGAGCAGCAGCTCAACAGCCTGCTGCCGCCGACGCTGCGATACCTGCTCACCGTCGCGACGCACCGCCACCCGCGCTACCTGCTGCGGGCGCTCAACTCGTTTGATGAGCTGTACGCACTGCTCATGCTGCTCGTCGAGCGGCATTACCTGCGCACGCGAGGCGGCTCCTTTACCGAAAACTTTTATGGGCTGAAGCGCGAAAAGGCCCTCCGCGGGGAGATCCCGCGCGCCAGCATGGCCGCGCCGCATCTCGTGCGCGACACGCTCAAGCTCACCACCAAGGACGTGTGGATGAACCTGGCCGTGCTGGTGGGCGTGCCCTACCTCAAGCGCAAGCTCGACGAGGCTTACGACATTAATGCCCCCCGTGCGCTGCTGGGTGCTGCGTATACGCGAATGCCCGACAACCCGACGTTAAAGGACCGCTTTCTTCACTACTACCGCTGGTTCCTGAGCAATATCTACCCGAGCGTCAATGCGGCGTACTACTTTGCCATGCTGGCATTTAACCTGGCATATCTGTTTGATCGCTCGAAATATCACAGCCCCCTCATGTGGCTGATTGGCACGCGGGTGCGCAGAATGACGGGAGCCGACTACCAGGCCATCGACGCCCTCACCGCCCAGACCAAGACCGACAACCGACCCGGGCAATCCATGTTTTCGCCCAGGAATATCGGATCCAAGGTGCTTTCCAGCCTATCCATCGCACTGCCGATGAGCATATTTGCGCTCAAGTTCCTCGAATGGTGGTATCAGTCAGACTTCGCCAAGCAGCTGTCGCGAAAGGCGGCCGAGAATATTGAGCTGCCGCCGCCTATAATCTCAGGTATTCTGGGCAAGCACCTGGCAGCGAAGAAGGCGAAGAAGGATGCGGCCGTCGACGAGAAGAAGCAGGGTAACGAGGAGGAGAACGCGGAGGACGCAGAAATCTCGGCCGAGGATGCCCCGATTGCGAAACCGTCAATGTTGCCTGTGCACGTCGTTCCGTCTCCCAAGGACTCTTCCATGTGCCCCATTTGCACCGAGGATATTGTTACCCCGACAGCCTGCCAGACGGGCATCGTCTACTGCTACACCTGCATCCACAGGTGGATCGAGGGCATGCACCCGAAGCAAGAAGAGTTTATGGAGAAGCACACGGGTAAATGGGAGAGCGGAGAGGGGCGGTGCGCGGTGACCGGGAGACGCGTTCTTGGCGGGACAGAGGGTTTGCGACGCATCATGGTCTAATTTATTACGGTTAAGTTGTGTCACTCCATGAGCTTTTCTCGTGGGCATGGGTTCGTGTGGGACGAGACATTCAAGAGGTAAGCTCTGCACTGGCTCTGCAAGCGCCGTTGCCTGGTGATTTTCGCTTGACGACACCAGCCAAGGCCATGATGGATCTACTCACCTGCTCCGACGCTAATGCACACGATAGGATGCTCCGAGAGAAGCTTGGCCTTGCTTGCCCGGCCACTCTACGGTCCACCAAGGAAGCAGGCGGCTGTATCCATGGGACCATAATCAGGCGTATCCGGCAAAAGAGCGGACCGGATGTACGAGACCCGGGAGTACGTACCGTCGTAGGACCCTGGGCGGTGGGTGGCTGGCATGCAATTCTAAGTATGGCATATTTCCCGAGTGGGGGACTAGAAGCCGTCTCTGCCGAGAATAGCTCTGGCAACCGGATTGCTGGGGAGGCATTTGGTGGGCCGCCTAAGCGGCTCTGCTGAGATGTGACGGGATGTGGGTGGTGATGTGGGAGGACGTGGCGCGCGGCGCGCGATGGACTGTACAAAGAATTTCATAGTAGGAGCATGGGGAGCGGGATGCATTACTGACGGCGTTTTTGGGTGGACAACACATTGCGGGCTCTTTTTTTCTTCCACTTTGTTCAACCTCACTGAGGCATGTAAATCACCCCTATAGACCAATGAGAAGAGCCGTTGAGGAATCGCTGTTGGAATGAAGTCGTGTCTCAGATGGCAACGCGCGGGTGGCTGGGTGACTGAAGCGGACCGCGCCCCGCGACGGTGCACGACGTCACGCCTCAAGCGCTGACAAAGCTGCGCTCGTCACGTCCTGTCTCAGATTGGCCTCTTTGGTCCGGCTTCCACTTGCCGCAAGGCAGAAAAGCTCTTCAAAACCAAGGCCTCGCATCCAAGACACGAGTCTCACCGAGCAACGGCCCTCATTGGCCCACCCCGCCCGTTCCTTGGGTCCCAGGAACCCAATACTTCCGTTTCCGTGCGAGACAAAGATCATTGTCGCACCACCCGGTTGCTAAAAACGCCCACGGGGGCCGTCCATTGTGCACTTTGTCCCCATGCAGCGCCGGGATCCCATTCACCGTTGCTCCGTCCGCGACTTCTGGAATGCGCCGAGCCTCCCACCTCGTGGGAGAGGTCCCCAAACAGGTGGCGAGTAGAACCGAGTCCGGCGAGACGGCTGGTGTTCTGGTGAGACTCTCTGTAAAGATGCAGCGACCAGCCTCGTCACCATTCCAACAGCATGCTGGGTTTTGCTGGGCACGCTGCGCAGAATCTGCGCTCCGGAGCTGATTTTCCCATCATGGCGCGCATTATATATTCTCGTCGACGCCGTCGTCGACTCACATGAGCTTCCTTTTCCTTTCTTTTCTTCTCCGTTGCTCGGTCTACATCTCTCCATACCTTGTCACGTTGGGGTACCCTGCCTACCTTTGCCTTACAAAGAAGATTGGTTCCTGACTTGACCTGACAACTGACTTGACTACTCATACCAACTCACCATGGCGTACTCTCTGGCCAACTCCTACGTGGGAGAGTCGCTCCTCAGCGGCTTCAACTGGATGACTACGCCCGACCCTTCCAACGGATATGTTCGTTACAAGAGCCAAAACGATGCCGCCTCGATGGGCCTCTTTGCGGTTGATTCGCAAACTGGCGTCGTCCGCCTCGGCGTCGACAGCACGAACCAATACAGCCTGAACGAAGGGCGCCCGAGTATCCGAATCGAAAGCAAGGAGGCTTACAACCACGGCCTCTTCATCGCCGACTTCCTCCACATGCCTCCATCGCAATGCGGTGTCTGGCCAGCTTGTAAGTCCTACACTTCCCCAGAGCAAATCTGTCCCCTCCCCCGAAAAGCACAATCGTAGTAACACTTGCATAGTTTGGGCATATGGTCCCGGCTGGCCGGATGGCGGCGAGATCGACATCATTGAAGGCGCCAACACGGCGCACCGCAATCTCATTTCTGCACACACCGCCGCTGGCTGCAGAGTCGACCAGAAGACAGCCAACATGGCGTCAGGAAGCACGCAAACGACGGATTGTTTCATTGGTGACCAGAACATTGGCTGTGGCTATGTCCCCGCCGACCAAGACACCGCAACCTACGGTGACACCTTCAACGCCGTTGGCGGTGGTGTCTACGCCATGAACTGGGATTCCGACTATATCAAGGTCTGGCACTTTGACCGTAGCAGCATCCCTGCCGATATCAAGTCCAAGACCCCCGACCCCGAGGGCTGGGGCAAGCCTGACGCCGTCTTTGGTGGCTCTAGCTGCGACGTCGACAACTACTTCAAGGATATGAGCATCGTTCTCAACATCAACTTCTGCGGCGATTATGGCAACGCTGTCTGGAACAGCGACGGATGCAGTGCTCTCGCGCCTACCTGCTCCGAGTGGGTTGCCAACAATCCCGCTGCCTTTGCCAACGCCTACTGGGACATCAACTACATCGATGCCTACGTCCAGAGCCCCAATGGCGGTGGCTCAAGCGGAGGCAGCGAACCATTTGTTCCTTCTACCCAGGCTTCCAGCAAGATGCCCAAGCCCGGCAACTCCACCGCCGGCGAGCGCACCACTACCACCACCATGACCTCGCACACCTCTACGACGACCCTCACTGTCCCTGGAGGACCCGTCCCGACCACCGATCTGCCTTCTCCCAGCAAAGCCCCGGCCAACCCTGCCTCTCTCGACGACTACTCGTACCTTGGCTGCTTCGGCTCCAGCGACGATTTCAAGGCGTTCAGCAAGGTTGGCGACGCTGCTGACATGTCACTACAGAAGTGTATCTCCCTCTGTGACGGTATCAAGTTTGCCGGTGTGTTTGACACCAGCTGCTACTGCACCGACAAGCTTGGCCCCAACACTAGAGCCACTGGATCGGATGACATGTGTGACATGCCCTGCCCTGGTAACAACGATCAGTTCTGCGGTGGCTGGGCCAAGAACAAGCCTTCACTGGATAGCTCGGTTGGCGCAAAGGCCAATCTGACTAGCTCTTCCGACTCGGCTTCCAGCTCCGATGGCGCCAAGGTTGCTCCCATCCGCCCTGCCCTCAACTCTACGCTCCCTGGCAACTCTACTGGTCCCGTCAACAAGCGCACTGCTATGGCTGCTCGCTCGATGCTTCTCAACTCGCGCCCCAAGAGCCGCCGCGAGGCAGCTGATCGCCTTTTCAGCGTGTATGCTGCTGTCGCGGACGAAGAGCCTCCCAAGCCCGCGCCTGCCATGGGTGCCAGCAAGGTGTTTGACTCGACTACCACCATTGTCACCACCATCACTTACAAGACTGTCTATCCCCTGAAGCCTTCCGAGGTTGTCAATGCGAAGTTTGTCGCCACCATTGAGGACTGCGGCTGCACTGGCGAGCCGGAGCTGCCCATGACCACCACCGTTGTTGTGTGCGCAGCCTGCGGACCTGGCGGTGAGGACAAGGTGACGCTGACGGTTCCGCACAGCACAGCTGTTGCTCCCCAGAAGCCTACCAACACTCCCATTATGCCCACTCACACTGCAAAGCCGGCCCCTTCGCAAGTGCCGGTGGTGGTTGGCAGCGCTTCCAGTGTGAAGATTGGCTCCACGATTGCCTTTGCCATGCTGGCCATGGCTGTTATTCTGTGAAGAGAATAAAACCGAAAAGGTTATTGCGAAAACGATTATAATTATACATGAGAAAGAGGAGGAAGAACGCCATGTGAGGAGGATAATACGCAAAGGATACCAACTACTGCATTGAAATAGCGATTGATTTTTTACGCCTTTTTTATTGAACGAGAATCAGACACAAGCGAAAGATTAGCTTGAGCATTGCCATAAATTGAGCAGTGCAACTTTATATAGAACCAACAAAATCAGATAGATACCAAACAAATTGGAAAACAAATTTTAAAAATTAATCAACGCTCATCTCTCATTTCAACGTGCATGCCATATTTACGCTGAATTTGACTCTAACACTTCTGGATTCTTACCCATTGTTCTATGCTCTGCTCTCCGAAGATAAAGCGGAGTTGGCGAAAGACCCGTTCGCCGGTGGACATGGTGGTCCCCTGTATCTTGACGTCGTACCGAGGCGTGCAGCCATCTCCACGTGCTTTTAATTGCATTCAGCTGTCAAAGGTCCCCGCCACTTTCCGGCAGGCGCCGTGATTAGTTCACGCTTTAAAAGAATTGTATTGCACACTTATCCTGCGTGACAGTTTCGTCCCATCTTACCGTTTACTAGCTAATATAGTAGCCGGCTCGCTAACGCCGCACCAAATCACCGCACTGCACCCTCAACGGCTCCGGCCCGAAGACCCGCTCTGCCGCTCCGCCCGCCCTCTCATCAACGCCGGGCGACACACCATCACCCGGTCTACACTCTGCCACCACGTCTTCCACAACCGGAATACTACAACAAAAAACATACAATGGATTTTGACGCTCTAAAGAACGCCCCGCCGCTCGACACGGCAATCCTAGCCACGTCAGTCACCAGCGCCGTGCTCTACCTGGTCAGCGTCCGCTCCCAACCCACCGTCGGACGCATGATCTCCAAGACGGCGTCGACGGCGCTCCTCGCCGTGCTCGCGGCCCGCCGCTTCGGCATAACGTCGCCGCTCGTGCCGGCCCTCGCGCTCGGCTCACTGGGCGACGCCTTCCTCGCGTGGCCCGGCGAGGACAACTTTTTGCGCGGGCTGGGCAGCTTCCTCGTCGCGCACCTGTTCTACATTGCGCTGTTTGCGCTCGCGGGCAACGGCGTGGACCAGATCTGGGCGGATCCGTGGCGGCAAGGCCTGGCGGGCTTCATGCTGCTGCTGGCGCCGGCCATGGGGAGCCAGCTGGTGCCGAGCGTCAGCGCGAAGCTGCGGTCGCCGATTGTGACGTACTCGACGGTGATTCTTGCCATGGTGCTGGCGGTGCTGACGGTCAAGAACGATACTGTGGTGGCGGGCGCTGTCATGTTTGCGCTGTCTGATTCGGTGCTTGCTACGGATGAGTTTTTGGTTCCCGAGGGGTCGGCGCACCATGGTTGGATGCAGTATACTGTTTGGATCTTGTATTATACTGGGCAGCTGTTGATAGCTTGTGGCTTCTAGGAGGTTTGATATACATAGCGGGTGGCCGAAAAGCCTAGGTCTAATTGTAGAAGAGTACTCTATTTATTGTGCACAGATCAGATATCTACTACCACGGCACGGCTCTTTGTACGCCCCGTGTTACCGACCATCTGTGCCGCATTCACCATTAGTCCACCGTTGTTGCTGCCGGGGCCGGCCATGAGCCACTTCCACACGACGCTCCTCACACCGTAAAACACCAGCTCCAGCATGTCGATCCATGAGCGGTTGGGAATAAAGTCACAGATCAGCCCGCGGCGGGGGCGAGACATGAGCGTCTCGTACGCGGTCTGCAGCTCATCGAAATGGATCGGCTCCGATCCGTAAGCACAGTGGCAATGTCCAAAGACGTGCAGACGCGGCTTTACGCGCCACACCTCGCGCAGCAAGTGCGGGCATCCGAGGTCGAGATCAAGATGGTGCTTCTGACAAGAGCGCAAAGAAAAAGACGAAGCGGTTAGCTATCGGCCCGGCTGTTGCTTCATCGTGGAATGAGGCTGAAACTATTGAAAAGAGACTCACTGGTGGTGTGTGGGTAACTAAAATGTCCGTCTCGGGCGGCACTAAGCTGAACCACGGCTGGGTGACTGGCGTGTATTGAAAGCTGGAGAAGCGAGGCGCGGTGAGCAAAGTGAGACAAGTGGGTAGGTTGGTCTTCTCCGCGGCGATTGATCGCGTAGGAGAGGATCAAGAATACAAAGAAAATCCTAAAACTTACGCAAAGTTTGAAGGACCGCATTCGGGAATGTATGGCGCTCCAAAGATGCTGATCTTGCGGCCGTGGACGTCGGCCACTGTCTGGCTGCCCTCGAGGTAGCGGATGTCGCCGTAGTCGAGCTTGGCCTTGGTGCGGATGTCGTCCTCGCATCGACTGCTCGCGTCAAAGTAGCTGTCGTGGTTGCCGGCAATGACAATCTTGACGCTGTGAGGCAGCGTCTTGAGCCAGTCGAGCTGCTTCTGAATGTCGGCCGCCGTGCCGTCGTTGGTCAGGTCGCCCGCGTGTACGAGGATGTCGCCCTCGGGCACCTCGACTGTGTGGTCGTGCGTGTCCGAGATGCACACCACCCGGACGGGCTCCTTGTTGCGCGGCGGGACAAAGGGCGCCCCGCGGAGGAACAGGAATATGCGGTACAGGTGGGCAAAGATGAACGTCAGCGGCGAGAGGAGCAGGTGGTCGAGCAGCGTCAGTCGGTCAAACTGGTTCGATCGGCGCAGGCCGACCCATTTGAGGAGGCCCATGGTGCTGCGGCTGGCCGGGACAGCTCAATTGACGACCGTTTGCGCGATGAAAAGGTTCGACGATGCCGCTGTAGGGCTCAGTAAACCGGTACTGTAGTCGCGCAAGAGGTGAAGAAGTAGATGGAGGATAAACGGCAACGAGAGAAGACTGCTGCTAAAAGGCGCGGATGACGAAAGCGATGACCCCAACCAGTAAAAAAAAGGTGGTGACGATGAGGAGACCAGATCTGCCGCACACTACAGCTTGGCTCTAGCGTGTCCAAGGCGCTGTGCCTGCAAGGGTGCAAGCTCCAAAACTGGCTTTGGATCCCCCCATCATGCCCAAATTGCCCGTCCCATTGGCGAATCCCAGCGGGTGAAGGCGCCACAGTCCGCCTCTGACACCCCGCCTGCGCCGCCGGCACTGACGTCGTTTCCGGGACAGCTCTCCACCAAAGCTTGTTTTCCAGTCCCCGCGCCAGGGTGAAATCTTGGGCTCCCCTTTGCGCCAAAACGTCACTGCCCGTCATTCAGCTTCGATCCCTCCCTCCATCTTGCATCCTCCATCTGCCGCCCAGGCAACTGCATCATCGTTGCGCGATATACCAAATACTGAGAGGAGCATCCGACGAGACATAACCATTTCCACCGCGAGCATGGCAGCTCCAAAGGCTGACGGCAGTGTCGACAACAATTACGGGTAGGCCTCCCTTGTCCGGGAGTCACGTTGACCCCGATCGTGATCGACCGCCACTCGATTGCGCACGGTGCTGACCAAAACTATGACAGAGTTGACTATGTCGTACACTTCAAAGTTCCCGAAAATGGTAGGCGATATGGCGACTCCGATTCCAGTTAGCTGCCCAATCAACATACTAACGCCCAGGCAGAGCGAGCTGAAGCCGAGGCGGGCTACGTAGAGCTCGTCAAAGCACTCACCTCCGTTGGCTTAGCCTGCGAGGTTCGCAATGGCACCAAGGACTCACTCTTCGTCTTTGTCAAAATTGCGTCCGCCGACCTGCTGTATCAGCAGGTGTACAGAGCGCGTCTCCAGGATTGGCTGCATGGCGTGCGTGCCTCCAGCCCCGACAGCGACGTCGCAAGGGCCCTCCAGAACGAGTCCGTGACCGAAGCAGAACGACTGCGATTAGTATACCTGATGATGACGAAGCCGGAGAACGATGGTGGTGCTGGAATTGTCGAGCAGACGGGCCGGTGGAAGTACGTCGATTCCATCTTCCCCTTGCACAACCAAGCTTTCAACAAGTCGTGGATGAAGCGTTGGGGTGGCAAGTATCTGCTCGAGGAGTCGGACATACACGAAATTCGCGAAAAGTTTGGCGAGAGCATCACCATCTACTTCATCTTTCTCCGATCTTACTTGCGCTTCCTCGTCGCGCCCACCCTCTTCGGTTGTGCCGCGTGGATGATGCTGGGCCAGTTTTCCATGATCTATACCCTTGCGTCTTGCCTGTGGTCTGTCATCTTTTTTGAATATTGGAAGAAGAAGGAGGTTGACCTTGCTGTTCAATGGGGCGTAAGGAACGTTTCTGAGATTCAGCAACCACGTCCCGAATTCAAGTGGGAGTACGAAGCTGAGGACACCGTCACTGGAGAGGCCGTCAGGGTATACCCGCCGATGAAGCGGCTACAGACACAGATGCTTCAACTTCCGTTTGCGCTGGCCTGCATTCTTGCACTTGGTAGCCTTTCTCTCACGGCTATTTCGCTGGAAATCTTTATCAACCAGGTTTACAACGGACCTGGGAAACAGTATCTGGTATGTTTTGATGTACTCTGTCAGTGAGTGGCTATTCACATATTTACAGGCTTTCGTTCCCACCGTGATCTTGGTTGTCTGCACGCCCATTATATCTGCTGTTCTGATGAGCGCCGCCAAAGCTTTAACCGACAAAGAAAACTACGCAACAGTTGATGGTGAGCGACCGCTATTCCCAATTAGCAAGTAGAATGCTAACCCATATGGACAGCGTACAAAGCTGCTCTTATCCAAAAGCAATTTGTCCTCAATTTCATGACGTCGTATATGCCACTTCTCTTTACCTCATTTGTTTACCTTCCTTTCGGCCACGTCCTTGTTCCATTCCTTGAATTTTGGAGGCGCACTGCGCAGACAATTACGTTCAGCGAGAAGCCATTGCCGACACAGGAGTTCAAGATTGACCCACAGCGAATCACAAACCAGATGTTTTACTTCACAGTAACTGCTCAGATTGTCAACTTCGCTACCGAGCTCGTCGTCCCCTACGTGAAGCAGCGAGCGTTCGCCAAGGCCAAGGAAGTGCGGGAGAAGCATAACGGCGGACAGAACGGCACAAAGGATCATGAAGAAGAGACGGAATTTATGAAACGCGTTCGCAGTGAATGTGAGATGGAGTCGTATGACGTTACTGCCGACTACCGCGAAATGATCATGCAGTTTGGTACGTGAATATGGCATCACATATACTGTTGACCCGCTAATGCCCATTCTCTAGGTTACATGTGTCTCTTTTCTGTAGCCTGGCCACTCGCGCCTCTCTGCTTCCTGGTCAACAATTGGGTTGAGCTGCGATCCGACGCACTCAAGATTACCATGAGTTGCCGACGACCAGTCCCGTGGCGAGCCGATTCGATCGGTCCATGGCTGCCAACGCTTGGTGCCTTGTCTTGGCTGGGAAGTGTTACCAGCTCCGCTATTGTATTCCTATGCAGCGGGCAGAGGAGCGGTTCTCGGGGTACCACCTCGAACATTACGGCTTGGGGCTTGCTGCTTAGCATTCTCTTTGCGGAGCATTTTTACTTTTTGGCACAGTACCTCGTACGGACAGTCATGGACAAGTATGAGAGCCCAGGGCTACAGCAGGAGCGAAAAGAGCGCTTCCAGATGAAGAGCCGCCTGCTGAAGGACAGCCTCGGTCAAGACGTGGCAGAGAAGGCTGCTACTCCCGGCATTGAAAAGACGGAGAGCATCACGCGAGCTTCTTTGGAGGAAGAGGCGAGACGCTCTACGGTGTCGGGCCACGGATCACCGACAGAAACGTACGTACATGTCCGGAGCCTGTATAGGGCGATACTAATATGGTTGTAGTTTCTGGAAGAGACAGCACGGCATGCAGGAAACGATTGATGTAGGCCGGATGATGATGGCCAACCAAGTAAGCAATTCATCAACTATGATGCTAAAGGCACAAAGAAAGCTGACACCTCTCCCTTTCTGATAGGCCAAAGCAGGATCGAAGTCCAGTGGTGCTGCAAAGTCTAGCCCAACGGCATAGATGACTGAACTCGTGGCACTACTTGATGGAGGTTCGTATATGATTGCCACTTCTGGGGACATGACGGGACCCTCCATGTATGCCGGCCGCCTGCTACGAGGCGGCTCTCAATGTGTAATTTTACCGAGAATACCACGTGCGAGGAAATGTAGGACAGAAAATTTGGACTATGTAGCGTCGTGATTGCGAAAAGATTACAAGTTTTCTACTCGGCTCGGCTTAATTCTATGGTTCATCTCCGCGTCTCGTCACTGAACTTTCGGAGCAGCGACTGCTTATCGTCCCGGCCCCGTTCGTCGTTGGACATGGGAGACCCTGACACACGAGGAGGTCGATGCACGGACGAGGTTCAACATGGGACGGGGGCTACCGTCGGAGCGGAAACGGGTTCAACCCTGTCGCGCGTGGTGGCCAGGGGAGGAAAGGCAAGGCCAAGTCTCAGGGCTCCCGAGTAATCGCTACGTTCGCTGGATAAGTTCGGTGCCCTGTGTCCGTAGATTTTGGTGGGTAAAGTGACATTCCATATTCAGTGAGCAATCTAAGAAGCTGCATGCAGGTCGTCAGGTACCGGGAGACGTGTGCCGCAGCCTTGCTTGGAAAATGAAGACAGATCAGCGTTCGCCGTAGAGGTAGAATACGATGCAACAGAGCCGCCACCCGAGAAATCAGGGCATGGTTACAGGCTACGGAGCAGTACATACTTCATACAAGAGCTACTAGGCAAAGGCTGTTTGACCTGCCTTGATATCCGGCTATACGGATGACGGCTGCCCAACAAATGAGGTGTCGACTCTCTCTACTCGCCTTAGTAGATAGCCTCACTTTTTATGCCCTTTTAGCGTCGAAGTCGAGAGAGGAGCACGTTTTCCAGGCGGATACCCCTTCAGAGCCGCCAATGCACGCCAAGGTCCAGCAGCAAACGGCGGGGCATCTGGCGAGACGCACGTGCTCTACAGCGGCTCTGGGACGGGTTGGGACGAGTCTTCAGGGACGCCGTTTGCCAAGTCCAGGGAGAAGGGGAGAGGGTCCCGCGGAGGGGCGGGCCAGGTTCGCCCCGCCATCTGCAACCCAACAACGACTACGGGACAAGACGCTAGCATGCTTTTGGACTCCGAGCACGCAGGTTGTTGTGTTATCTGCTGCGAATGGCTTTGAAGAAATTTGGTTCTTTGTCGAGGGCTCTGGGGGAAGAGGGCACGCGGATGCCAGGTATTGGAGTGCCCAGAAGCTGTGAGTAATGGCTTCAAGCCCGCTCCACCGGTCTGCCGTGCAGGATGCGTCAATTTCTCAGAGTGCCGTTTTTTAACATACCCCTGCAGGACGTTTCGCTGCGATTACGAGTTTCTTCTATATGAAATGAGAAAGAGGGTGTTATCGGCTAGGCCACCAGATTTGTGCGTTGGCGTACAGAGGACTCCGAACTGGCGTCCTCTTACTATTCCCACAAACAAACGGACAGGCAAGGGCCTTCAGCCAGCCCCGGATAGATGGGCCAGCGCACCCACGCGACAGGGCGAAACGTACAGAAGAGTTTCGGGCGGAAAGCAGGGACAGACACGATTGGACCGGATGAAAAAATGATGCCAGCAAGAGTCTGTGTGTTGAGCCGGGCTCGGGGCCGTGATCAGCCTGTAGCCCTGCTCTTGGGCACGCCGATGGCGCCACATACGTTGGCGCCTGCGTGTAAGCCTTGCGCTGCCACCCGCCCGGAATCCTACTAATTCTTAGCGCTGCCACTTTGGCGTCCGGCAGAGGCTCAGAATGCCTTGCCTCACCGGACCCGGAAATAGCTGATTTCAAACGGGATTTGGGAATTCCGTGGACCAGAGAAACGTGCTGCAGCCTCGTAAGAAAGCCAATGTTATGGTGCAGCAAGTTCGGTGGCCGAACGAGTGTTGGGAGTGTTCGAGATGGAGTACGGACTGTGTCTGCAGACAAGCCTCCGTTTCAGGGATCTATTGTCCTCGACCTGGGCCAGACGGAACAAGGTACAGGGGGGTTAACGGGCAACCAAAGCCCTTCGCAAGTTCCCCATTCGACCCATCGCCTCCAATGGATCGACCGCCTCGCTTCAACGTGGGCGCCGCCTCACCATGTCGACTCCGCTCTCCACCCCCCGCTTCTTTGGTCTTTGGTCTGTCGCCTTTGGGCTTTTGTGGCCCGTTGCTGCATGACTTGAAGCTGGCTCATGCACCTCAGCCCCCGCGCTGCAATCCAGCCAGCCAGTGCGACAGGACATTTTGGTGGGCAGTAGTCACGCACCTACAGTAGTGTGTGGCTCCCTGTTCGCCTTGTCTACAAGTTTGGTTACGGTGATATGTACCTCCCAGTAGGGCACGCTCTGGTGGAACATCCATGTTACTCGAAGCCTTCCCGTCCCTACCACCTGCCTGTCCAAGGTACTCCAGGCAGATAGATTGTCTTGGGCTTCGGCCCACCACTTACCGTCGCTACCTCGTGCCCCTCTGTGCTCTTGTTACCCTTCAAATTCGCGTGGCGTTCCCGGCAGACGAGAAGGGTGCGTTGCTGATGCGGTCTCGTTCCGTCCCCGTTTCGTCCTGCAGCCCGTCTCCCTTTTCTCTCCTTCATTCATACCTTGACGGAACGTGCTTCTGTATTCTTACGTATACAATAGCATAAGCATAATAACCATCGTGGCTGCTACTACAGACGAACAAGACGATCACTCACCCGGCGAGATATATAGAGATTTGCCTGCCTGCTCGCCACCCGACTTGGCACCGCTACCCACCAGCCCTACATACTGAGCTGGACCGTGGACGGCTATAAGCCACCAACGCGACGATCAATCTTTCTATTTCGCGCACAAAGAGCCAGCCTGGTTTTCTCTGGATTTTCTATCTTGTCGTTTTTATCCAATTCAGCAGATTTCCTCGTCCATGCAGGTTTGACAGCTTCATCACTCTGACAGTTGAAGCTCCGAGCTTGCGCCTGCGACTCTACCTTCCCCTCCGATCCGTACGCCTGGCGCCTTAACCCCCCAACGTATACAACGGTCAGGAAATCATGGACGTCGTCAACAACCTCGTTATAACGCCGTTTAGGGAAGTGTCTGAAAAGGCTACGGAGGCACTGAATAATGCGGGCGAGAACCAGGACATGCGCAAGGCGGCGCAGAAGCTGGCCAAGGAGGGAGACCGCAGTTTGAAGCGTATTGAGCCTCTGTGCACCAAGCTGCACAACGACTATGGCGACAACTTTCTCAACGCCCTGAAAGAGAACAGTAAGTGCTTTTATCCTTATGCAAACTTGGCCAAATACCTTTCACTGCCAATCTGCCATGGCTCGTTCCTTGCACGTGCACCATTGCTTACAACAGCTCGCAGCTGAAATCGCAAACTTCCGTTCCCAACTCAACGAACTACTTTGGGACTTTGACGATTACACCGAAGAGGATGATTTTGACGCCGAAAAATATGCCGAGCTGCAAGCACTGTCGCGTCAGGCCGCCCCAAGAGTCTACGATATCCTTATCAGCATGAAGCTAGAGGCGCCGATTCGCAAGACCCCAATCACCGAGCTGTCGCCGCCATCTTCACCGTTACCGCCGCCGTCCTGCCCAATTCCACCTATTCCATCGTCGCAAAGTACCCGCAGCTCTCAGTCTGGCCAGTATCCGAGCGTCGCGCCGCGTCAGTTTCAAAGCGTGGGCCATGCTACCGGCGAGCTGGCCAACTTCCACGACAGACAGCTGAACGGAGGTCTTCCTGCCGACGGTTCCCGCTCACCACTTCCGAGGCAAGGCGCATCTCCCGCCCAGCCGCCTCCTCGGCCGCCTTCCGCGAATCCGTGGGATCATACGAACTCGACGTTATTGGATGACGAAGATGCCCATGTAGAGGCCGGCTTCACCAGACGACCCACGGTTGCGCCGCTGGTTACGTCCTCTCCGCGCCAGACAGCTGCTTCTCCAACCACTGCTGGCCATGAGAATAACTACTTTGTTGTGAGGCGCCCTGTTCGTTCGCCGAATAGCCCAGTGCCTGGTATTTCTGAGAGGCATCGAAATGAGCGCGAGGAGTGGCAGATGCCTACTCCGCCGTATATCTGCCAGCCTATTCGCAGCCCCTCCACGCAACATCGCCCTTCAGTGGCACATTCGCCTCATCAGCAGTTTCCTGAAGAGCCTGAACAATATGGCCGAGCCATCACCACGCAAGGACAAGACGTACCTGGCCAGTTTCGACGTATCCGGGCCGAATCTCAGGCCCTATCCATCGGCTCCAACTCGTCGGCTATAGATGACCAGGGCAGAGAGGACATGGTCAGCCCAGAAATGATCGCGACGCGGCCTAGAGCAACTTCCATGGCCGAGAGCTTTGTCGACCCATACCTGAATGTGCGCGCGTCAGACCACTCGCAGCAGTCAAGCGGACGGGCCGCCAATCCACCCATTACACCAACACAACCTATCGACTCTGGCCTTATTCTCGTTGAGCACACCGCTCCGCCTGTGTATGCTCCACCAAAGCTTTCGCAACAAGACTGTTCTATCAGTAGCAACTCTTCATTTTATACTTGCAAGGGCTTTTGTGACGGGGCTAAAGATGTCATTGTTGGCGGAATTGGGGTCAAAAAGACTAGGAAACCCGTGGTAAGTTTGGCAGTCAACTAGAATTATCAACTGGCGTTCTAACCCACATCCCAGGGATTTACCGGGCAGGCGACAGTAGCGAGATGTATGAGCTGCCTGTACGAGCTGAATTTTCAAGATATTGAAAACGACGTGAGCAAGCTAGGTCAGTACACTTCTCTTCCTACAATCATGCTTAGGTGTCAACTAACACGCTGCAGATGTTGGCAATTTCTCAAAGAACCATATCGGCTACAGACTTCGATTTCTTCAAAAGAGCCACGTCCCGGCCAAGCGAGTCGATGACATATTGTACGGCTGCGTTTTTTGTGTGCACATGGGCCGAACCATTGATGCCAGCGATTCCACTGTGTTCTTTAGCACAAAGGCCCTGTTCAACCACCTTGCCAGACATCCGAGGCCGTTGCCAGAAGTCCCTGGTATTGTTGTCGTCGACCAGGCCGAAATACCACCCGAACTTCACAACGACTACGACTTGCACTTTAAACAGCCACCCGTCGAGCACCCGGTCCTCGAACACGAAGAGGAGATTTCAACGCTGCCTACTGCATACACGCGCGAGCCCACTCGGCGAATGTATGGGCAAAGGCTCCTCGGCGACAAGACGCCGGCTCTTGAAATGGTCACCGGGGCTCACGTAACGGGACTTACCTGGCCGGCCAAGTACATGGGCGAATGGGCTTTCGGGTGGCATGATGGCATATATGCGTCTGTACCGACGGACGCGATCAAGCTGGAACCACCGCCGGTCAAAGAAATCAAGCTGGGCGGGACGAGCAATGTGCGCGCCAAGGCGCAGTGGAAGTTCTCGCACAAGGATAGCGGCAAGGACAAGACGAATTGGCTCAAGTTTGACAAGAATGACGTTATTACCAACATAAGCTGTAAGTTGTTTTCTGGCTGGGGATGTGGCATCTGCAACGAGTACAACAGGTATACTAACATGCTCTTCAGGGCCATACCCAGAACACTGGTGCTGGTCAGGCACCAACTCCAAGGGCAAATGGGGCATCTTCCCCCAGGCATTCATCGACACAAACACTGTTCAGGAGCTGTCGGCGGCGGGATCAGATCGCGCGAGTAACCTGAGCAACGAGAAGAACAAGTCGTCGCACATCATTCCGCGCTTCTCGATCCGCAAGACGCAAGGGCCACCTAGCATCGCATCCTCCAGATCATGATGGAGATATTCTTTCGTTTTTGTTCTTTCTTTTTGCCTCTATAGAATGTCCATTCCTTTTGTTTTACTCTTTATGTTTTATTTGGCTTTTGCTCGCTCTGCATTAGCATGTTTCTTTATTGGTTTATTATATAGATATACCCTTTTGGCGTTTTTATGTACGTTGGGGCTCTGTGGGTCGGGATTTACAAGGGGTTACATTCATTTCATGCCGATACGGGGATGAGTTTTATTTTGTGCATTTTCCTGGTTCACAGAGTGTGATGGATGGGTTGGGCTGGGACAGATTTGTAGTGGTGCTTTTCCTGGTCCGCTAGACATATAATCAGAAACTCGTTATATTATTACTCCATTCGCATGCATGGCACTGCGCAAGGATAACACGCGGCTGACCCCATCTTCAGCCCGACCGATCTATATACCTGGTATGTACATACGGCAGTAGTCAGCCTGGCCAATATGCCGGCGCTCAGCTCCTGCAAATCATCGGAATAGGCAAGTGACGAGGCTGCAGAGCTGCAGACGCAGGCACCCAATGCAAGCTGCCAAACCAAAAACCAAAAACCACCAGGCTCGCAGACATTAGCGACAGAGAAGCAACCATCGCGAACCGCGCATATGCCAGGCTGACGTCTATTTCCCCTCGTCTTATCCCGTGTTATCCCGCCTAGCTTTACATTTCAAGCCGTGGCGCTCGCCGGGTACCTCTTCATGCCCATTGGGAGTGGACAGGGCGGTCACGTGGAGTAAGCACTTCGGGTGTTGCGAGAGAAGAGCCCAGCCAAAACGAGGGCAAAAAAAGTGCCTTGGCTGCACCGGGCGTGGTGCTTAGTGCCCGGTGCGGGTGCGGTGCGAGGTTACGAGGGCCAGGGCGATTTGCACCCTTTTCTCCTTACGAGTACTCCGCAATGTTCCATAGCTATCTCGACGCTAACTCTAAAATGCATCCGCCACCCACCCCTCATCTACACCACCACCAGCCTTGCGAGAAAGCCATACCCAGCCCAGCGCCCCAGTTCTTCGATAGGTGACGAAACGTGGTGGTTTTCGTTTCCCGTTCCCGTCTTTCCGGTTCCTGGGAAGCAAAGGACAAGACGGAAACCCGGTCCCTGCGGCCCTGGAACTGCATATCTTGCGACCTGCACCGTCGTCTGTGTCATATAGAAAGATCCACACCTCCTCGGCAGTTGTTGCGCGTCATCGTCATCCGCTGAACGACAGGAACAAACCGCCCCTCCTCCTCCCCCGTCCCTCCCGCTCACCCCTCTCGGCCGCGATGAAGAGGAAGCTGAGCAACAACAGCTACAGCTCGAACTCGGAGACGTCGTCATCGTCGCCGAGCGGGCGGACGGCTGACACGTCTGCGACGGCCACGTCGCCTGCCAACTCATCACCGCAAAGCGTCGCGCTCGCCGACCCTAAGCCAGCGAGGCGCGGGCATTTCAAGTCACGGCTGGGATGCCTCAACTGCAAGAGGAGACGAGTCAAGTGCAACGAGCTGCGGCCGGCCTGCTCGCCGTGTCAGAGGCTGGGGCTGGCGTGCGACTATGCCATTACGCCGGCCGGCGTGCCCCAATCGCACCCCGCGCCGTTGGCATTGGAGGACCTGCACTTTTACCACCGATTTCTTAATACCGCTTTTCCCTCATTACCTCTGCGAGCCGACACGGTCTGGAAGCAATGCGCCGCAATGTCATATCAGGTAGGTGGAAACTCCCTAGCGACTTAGGCAGCTCAACCGCGTATACTGCTTATACTTTGCCATTTGTTCCCGCCGTCGGTTTCCCCTCGCTAACGATTGTTTGATGGCATCAGTCGGAATGCCTGGCCCACGCGGCGCTGGGTCTAGGAGCGCAACACCTCACGGCCCACGGCACCGTCGACTTTACGAAACAGGCGCTAAACCACCGCGCGGGCGCCATCCGGCTGATGAATGAGCAGTTTACGAACCCGCCCAAGGACGCGGACCACGCAGACGCCCTCTTTGCCGCCATCATGTGCCTGGCCACGCAGACGACGCTGCTCCCCGACGGCATGATTGAGTACATGATCATCACCCGCGCCGGAGCGTTGGTGTGGGCTTTCTTCCTGCCCGGTCACGCCGGGTCGCTCTTCCACTCGTGGACGCACGAGAGCCATTTCCGCGCCATAAACTCCATTGTCAACGACGAGCCCAAAGACTTTCAGCTCGTCGACGACTTTCGCGCTTCGGTCATGAACCTCAAGCCGCTGTGTGATCGAAAACCGCGCGAGTCGTACTACTTTAAACATCTCCAAGACGCCGTCGAAGCCATTTACGAGTCGTCACTCAAAGGTATGTTCCGTCCCTTCTCCTGCGCACATGGGTATTGGAACCAAGAATCTAACAAGGCTGGTAATTAGCGTGGGCGGCGCATGCGAGCCTGTGGCGGGCGCACTGCACGTTTTCGAATAACGACTTTCATGCCTTCATGGACCACAACAACCATACCGCGCAACTGCTGATGGCGCACATGTTCATGACGGACTACCTGATGGGCCCGTTTTGCGTGCCGAATACCGAGACGTTTAAATTTCCCGCGCGCAGGACGGCGATTATTTCGTGGGTGAGGAACGTGGTCAGGAGGCTGACGCCTGAGTTCGAGGAGTACGGCAGGTGGATTGAGGGGTTCTGCAACGTGGTTGAGAATGGCGATGGGCGGTATCTGCTGACGCCATGAGGGGTGAAAGGAACCCTCGAGGATGGGAGAGCTAATATACGCTGACGTGGTATGCTGGGGCACATCATGGGCGACACAGGTGCCGAACTTTGCCGAATCCGATGGGCTACTGCAGGCCAACGGCGCTGATGTTGTCATTGGCTGTTGCTATCATTCTGCACGTGAGAATACGGGGTGGAATTTTTATGACCTTTTTAAGCGTGAAAATATTTAATAAATCGGGCTGGGAAGCAGGCGCTTGGCTTCGGTCTCGGGCACGGGCACGGGAACAGGGACTGGCGCCAGAGGAAAACCGGTTGGGAGGCAATTGTCGTTATTCTGCTGCGCAGGGTCGACGCTGTCATGTATAAAGAATGATTTTGGAATATATTTGAAGCGATTGGTTTCCAAGGTGGACTACTGTGCGAAAGTGATGTGTATATGGAACAATTGCAGTGTCACGTATCAGTAGCTCGGAGGGAATTGGTTGTTTACAGTACAAACTACGTCACGCGTGGTATCTATTTACTCCGTATGTAGTCCGTATACCAAAAATCGACGGCGCCCGTGCTAGCTCCAGTTGCATGTTAATGCACCTCCCTATTTAGGTTAAATTTAGCTCGGCGAGGTGGTTGCATGGAGCGCTGTCTCTGGGAGGGGCAAGGCCAGAGGTCCAGCCAGCCTTGTCGGATTCGGCGCTGCTTCGGCGGAAGAGAGGATGAGGAGAAGGGAAAGAATCAGGCCTACTAGAAAAGAATAAGAAAGAAAAGAAACATGAGCTACGAGTACTGCTGGTTAGGGTGTATAGCCAGAAGGAATGGGGGCTACCGAGAATACTTAGTGAAGATTCGTGAAGATTTGCAGTGCTGGGGAGACTTTTTACTTTTCATACATTTTATTTTCGCGTGTATATTGTAAACTCAACAGATTTTCACACAAGAAGAAAAGCAAAAAATGGGAATGGCATATCCGAGACAGGAGCTGTGCTGTACTGTCTCTCCTCTCTGGTGAACTGCTATCCCGAGGTGGAGACGGGATTGCTTCCCTTGGCCGAATCGCCAAAAGGTGGCTGTAAAGGCTGGTGGATTAAGCAGATGTGGTATTGACAAAGTGTACAGTGTTTTCCTTCCTTGTACTTGTTGTGGTTATTTATATAAAATTCTCGTGTATGCCACCTCTTATCATCCTCCGTCTTTCCACGTTCTTTTCCTGTCCGTGCGATGCGATATCCGCGACGTAGCATCATACAATTGCGATCATCACTGCCATCGCTGCATCGCGGAGTCCGGCGCCGATCAGATGGACCATGTCCGATTGTGACTGCGAGCCAAATGCTATCCCTCTATACCCTGGTCGTCATGGTTGTCATGGTACCTGCGACAGAAAAACATATCAAAAAGCTCTCATTTCATCATCTTCCTCACCAAAAGCCTTCAGTGCCGCCTTGCCCTTCCCCCGCACCTGTGTTAGTGGTGCAAACACTCCCGCCGGATCGCGGATTCTCGGGGCGCCCCCCACCACACTCCTCTCAGCCCGACGGCACAAAGGCCATTGTCCGCCATGTGCGGAATGTGCTGTTGACATGGGATGCGATGCGAGGCTGCACCGCACCGCGTGCCAGGACAACGCATAATGACCAGCTCACGCACCGCAGCCTGCTGTACTGGCGTGTTCTTATCCAGTAAACGACGTAGATGGAGCGTGGCCGTGTGCCGATCTCAGCGCACAGAGCGTCACTGTCTCTCCCTTTGAATGTGCCCGATGGGTGTTACCAGTCTTTTCTCCCGTGGGTCCATCACTTACTTACTCTCTCGCTCTTCACTTTAGCCGCCCAGTTCTCCATGAGAGCCCATGTACGTAGTAAGCGAGTGCGGCCTTGCGAACTGTAGCTTTGATACAACGACCCATTCTCGCGGCCCGCTTGGCCCCCTCCACACACACAGACACACACAGAAGCACCTTCACCGACGAACGACACACCCTAGCTCGGCGTTTCTTTTGCAGCCTACTCGCCTCGGGGCCAAGCTACACCGCGCACTAACCTCCCAGCCCAAGCTCGAAATTTATCCCCTTCTATTCACTGTGACTGGCCAGAATGTGTCCGGGGAGGGAAAGCTTCCCCCGCATCGTGGCAGCATCGGCTGGTGTTCCCCGAGCTCTTTACCTCCAACGCACGACCAGTTTGCGCTGCTGCCCCCAAGGCAGACGCAACGTTTCCGTGTCAATGCGACCCTGCCGGCCAAAAGTCTATTATAGTCCTTGTTAGTATAAAGCAATCTCTTTCCCGCTCTTCTTTGTGTCTCTTGGGTGTAGTCTTGCTTCGTCCCTTGCTTCTCTTTTGGGGTCTTGTCTCTCCTGCCACTCCACTTATACGAAACATCGCGGTACCGAAATCGTAATTATATAACCAAAGCCCAGCGCTATTCCCTCTTTTTGCCAGATCGTAAAGAATCGTCGCAGTTTGCAGTCGTCTCTTTACCCTTGCAAAGCCGCAGAAAATGTTGCCCTCCTTGTCGTCGTGGGCAAAGACGCTCGTCTTGGCCTGCGCAGCGCAGTCTGCCCTCGCCGCCCCTGCCGGACCCGATGCCAACGCGGCCCAGGGCAGCTTCGATGCCAATGACTTTGGCCAGAGCAAGAATGGATACGCCAACAGGGCTCGCATTGCCACCAACGCGCTGAACCGCTACTGGTACAGCTACCGGTCCGGCCTGTGGAACGACCTGTGGTGGAACAGCGGCAACGCCCTCACCACCATCTCCGACTTTATGAAGCTGAGCCCCGTCTACGCCCTGTCGACCAACTCGATCGGGGTCATGATCAACACCTACTTCCAGGCACAGAGGATGGACGTGCAGGCCACCAAGTGGATGGACGCCAGCGGCCTCATGCAGTCCAAGTACTGCATCAACGGCACCCTGGGCGACTGCAGCGGCAAGCGAAGCGACGACGACGACGCCGGCCACAACCTCCTCACCAAGCGCCGCTTCAAGGACTTTCTCAACGAGTACTACGACGACGAGGGCTGGTGGGCGCTCGGCCTCATCCACGCCTACGACGTCACCTACAACCGCCTGTTCCTCGACGCCGCCGTCACCATCTTCGAGGACATGCAGACCGGCCTGGGCGGGCCTTGCAACGGCGGCATCTACTGGAACAAGGACCGCTCCTACGTAAACGCCATTGCCAACGAGCTGTACCTCTCCGTCGCCGCCGCGCTCGCCAACCGCATCCCCAGCGACAAGCAGTACCTCCAGATCGCCAAGGACCAGTGGGAGTGGTTCAAGAACAGCGGCATGATCAACGCCAAGAACCTCATCAACGACGGCCTCGACGACAGCTGCAACAACAACAACGGCATCACCTGGTCCTACAACCAGGGCGTCGTCCTCGGCGGCCTGGCCGAGCTGTCCCGCGCCACCGGCGACAAGAGCTACCTCTCGCGCGCGACCGAAATCGCCAAGGCTGCCATCCAGGAGCTGTCCAATGAGCATGGCGTCCTTGTTGAGGCGACGCAGTGCGAGTACCAGCCCGGCCGCTGCGGACAGGACGGCCAGCAGTTCAAGGGCATCTTTATCCGCAACTTGCGCTACCTACAAGAGGCGGCGCCGGACCCCCAGTTCAGCAAGTTTATCCTGACCAATGCCGATGCCATTTGGGAGAATGACCGCAACGAGGAGAATAAGCTTGGCGTCGCGTGGGATGGTCCGTACTTCGATGCGTCGGGCCCTTCGCACAGTAGCGCGCTGGATGTTTTGGTTGCTGCTATTGCTGTGGCGTAAATCTGCTGTCCCCATATGATGGACATATGATTTTATGAATTTGGTGTATTTATTTGTAGTCTCTCTGTATATATTTTCAAAGCACTTGGACAGCAAGATGAGCCGATATCACTTATATAGCACGTACTTATAACACCAGTTTAAACCTAGCAAACTCTGCTCATAAACAGTATATTTCTACTTTGCACCGATCGTATTTTTTATTATTTTCCCTTTATGAGCAACTGAGAAACTTTACTGTTCTGTTATTCATCGTTGTAAGACTTTACATTGTGTGGTCGAGCCTGGGCTACCCTGAATGGAAATTCGATGTGGAGCTCCTCACCACACCACCTTCGCAGCTAGGCGGCAGCTCAACCTCAACTCTGCCCTCTCGATACTGTTACCAACGAGCTGGTTACTTTACGGCAAGCCACACTCAGCTTCGGTTTAGAAATATTCATCACTTGTTGAATTACTGAGACAGTTTACGCCTTTTCAAACAGCAGATGGCTGCGCCCACCTTCTAAGGTGTCACGATTGGGTTGCCTAGCTCCTATTCTGCTGCCTGGCTCTAGAGCGTCACAGGCTCTCCTGTCGCCGGCATTTAAGAGACAAGCTTCCCGGCAACTGCGCCAAATCACGTCGCAAATATGAATGCTGCCGAGGAGGACTTGGACAATAAGCTCCAGAAGATCTCTAGCGATCTCATTGCCGACCTGGACCATGCGCTGGCAAAGCATATCCGAAAGCCGGATGGCAGCGGCGGCACCCGCGTGCGGACCTATGTTCGCGCGCGAGAAATGTTTGCTGCGACCTGCAATGTGAGTTTCATAACGCAGATATACTGTTAAATGACACTCTAACTCGTACTATAGGTCATAGATAACTTCCAGGAGCTCCCACAGCTACTTGACCCTCATCTGCCGAAATGGATCCCGTTCCTGTCAGAGGCGTACATCGAGTACCTCATGACGCCACGGCGGACCGTCAAGCCGGGCGCGAGATCCAACGCGTTTGTTCCGCTGGATGCTGCCATTAGCAAGGTTCTCTACACTTTTTGCAAAGTCCGCGGAGAAAAGGTCATTGTGCGGTTTCTCAACGTCGAGGCCAAGTGTCTTGAGCCGCTCTTGTCGTCAATCGAAGAGGCAGAGCAGTTTAATGCTGCTAAGAAGGAGGAGAGTCTGACATGGGCTCTTCATGAGTGGACCTGGGAACAACGATATATTGTGCTTCTATGGCTGTCCCATCTCTTGTTTGCGCCGTTTGATCTATCCACCATCTCTTCCGTGGACCTCGAAGATGGGAGCCAGCCCAAGATACCCGACCTCGAGCTTCGTGACAACCTTCCTGGAATCACTCTACGAATTATTCCCCTTGCTATCAAATACCTATCGAGCCCGGGCAAGGAGAGGGACGCGGCAAAGACGTTGCTTGTGCGCATGGCCATGCGTCGAGATATGCAAGAGATGGGGGTCTTGAATAGCCTTGTTGACTGGGCCACCGCGTCTCTCCGCCACAAAACGGACGCCCCGATCAAAACGACGTATTTTTACCTAGGGGTCCTGTCGTTTCTTGCTGGTGTGCTTAGGTCTTCAAGCGAGACTTCGGATATGAATGCCTACCTGGTCCCTATTTTCAATGCTGTCCACGCAATCTCACAAGGAGATGACGCGCTCGCCAAAGCTGTCAACGCTCTTGCTCTGGCGCGAAAGATGATTATCAAAATCATTCGCTCGGTGGTGGTCATCTTTCTGAGAAGCCCCAGCCAAGATATGCAGAGGACAGAAATCACGGAAGCGGCCATCAGTTACCTCCTTGACAGTCTTTCTGACAATGATACGCCGGTGCGCATGTCGGCTAGTAAATCACTCAGTGTTATCACATTAAAACTCGACCCAGATATGGCGTCACAGGTTGTCGAAGCAGTTCTCGAATCACTAAACAGAAATGTACTGTGGAACAAAGAGCAAATCAAGCAGGGCGCTCGGCCACTACGAGATCTCTCGGCTGTTAGTCATTTGGAATGGCACGGGCTGATCCTCACTCTGTCCCATCTGCTGTACCGGCGATCGCCTCCCGCTAGCCAGCTGTCTGATATTATCCACGCTTTGATGCTTGGCCTGTCGTTTGAGCAGCGTGGAATATCTGGCGGAAGCGTGGGTTCGAATGTTCGCGATGCCGCATGTTTTGGCATCTGGGCTCTTGCACGACGGTACACCACGGAGGAGCTACTTGCCGTCCCTACACAGTCTGTGTTTGCTGCCAAAGCACACCCTTCGTCAAGTTCAATCATTCAAGTTCTAGCCACCGAGTTGGTCACAACGGCATGCCTTGATCCATTTGGAAATATTCGGCGTGGCTCCTCTGCAGCATTGCAGGAACTGATTGGTCGGCATCCTGATACGGTTCAAGAGGGCATTTCAGTAGTGCAGAATGTCGACTACCACGCAGTTGCGCGCCGCTCGCGCGCGGTGCAGGAAGTAGCCACCAATGCTACGAAGCTCGCCTCACAGTACGGCGAAGCGCTCCTGGATGGCATTCTCGGCTGGAGGGGCATTGGAGACATGGACGCTCCGTCACGGCGAGATTCAGGAGCGGCATTCGGAGTCCTGACTTCACTACTCAATAGAGCACATGATTCTTCACGTGGCAGCCACTTTACAGACTCTTTCAATCTGGTCAAGTCCAAACTGCACTCTTTAGCCAAAAGACAAGTGGAAGAGCGCCACGGGCTGCTTCTCTGCTTTGCTTCCCTTCTGGACCAGTTTCCCTTACTCTCTGAAGATCAGTCGACGCCAGAACTGGTCAACGAAGTCATCTCTACAGTAGGCGAAGTCTTGCAGGACTGTAAAGATACTACCTACAGGCGACCAGAACTAGTAGCAGAGGCTGCGAGCAGACTTGCCGTATCTGCACTTCCTGTTGTGCAGGCATCCGTGTTTGGATATGCCGGGACACTTGAGCGCGAACCTGGTCATCGATTACTGTCGCCTACGCGTCCGATGGGCTACGGTAAATTCTTGAACGCCGTCAGCGCATGCCAGGAACGCCCTGCACTGCTAGATGCTCTGCTTACGAAGCTTCGCGGCGTCATCATGCCATGGCTGGATTACAACGAGCCAGAGACAATAGAGCCTGCATCCATGGCAGCGCTTCTTTTACTCGTGTTATCACGCAACGATGACCGCACAGCACTACTACTCCAATGGGCCAAGTATGTACAGCACCCGCCCGCAAACCGCTCAGCCATCATCGGGCAAGGCTACTTTCATGTCCTTGCTATGGCGCAGCCTCTGGCCGAAGCAACCTCACAAGACGGCGAGTGGGATGATGTGGTTAGCGAAGCGTTCCTGGCGCGATGGATAGCAGACCGGCAGGTGGAAACCCGAATCGCTATTCTACAGAGTCTGATCCGGGCACGTGTTCTGCGCAAGAAGCCCGTGGAGTTCCTGACGCTGATTGTCGAAGGCCTAAATGACTATACCACTACTGCACGAGGTGACGTTGGATCGCAAGTACGCGTCCAGGCTCTCAAGGCGGTCCAGGGACTATGGGAAGGAGTTCGGGATGGCCATGGCGGCGAGGAATGGGTTGCCCAGTCAGTCCAGAAGCTCTTTTACCGCGTACTTCGACTTTCTGCTGAGAAACTTGATCGCGTGCGTCCAGAAGCACAGGCTGCACTGACGCTTATTCTACAAGAGGAACCATCGAAAGTCCTTTGTCAACAGTCGCCTTCCTCAAAGGCATATTTCGCGACTCTCCTAGGTCTCCTGACTTCCAATGACTTACTGCCAGCTGTATCAGCAATCGCAACGGCAGACCGTGAAGCCTGGATGTCGGAGCTGATGGCGGGCTTCGTCACCTCGGCAGACACGGGCCAGGAAGACTTGGTAATTACCAGTCGTGCGGCTCTAACCGACTTTTGCGAAGTGTCCACGGAGAATCTCGACCTCATTTGGACCGCACTCATTAACAATCTCAAAGCATACGCTTCGGAAGACCGTGTCGTCGTACCCACGCTGGAAATTATTGCGTTTTTGTTCCACGTTGATTTATTCCCACGCGGTAACAGCGTCGATATGCGCAAGCTCTGTCTCCAAACGCAGCGGGCAGGCTACAAGACGGGCAACGTGCGCAAGATTACGGCCTGTGTCAAGGTGTATGGCGGCGTGGCTGCACTATGCGGCAGCGATGGCTCCCAGGACGCGCGCAAGCGTCTTGGGGCGCTCTTGTTTCATCCGTGGCCGAGGGTGAGGAGCGCGGTTGTGGACGAAGTTTGGGGGTTGGGCCTTTTGGGCGATGAGGATGCGACGAGAGAGAATCTGCTCGGTGTGGATTGGGGCAAGGCTGACAAGGCGGCTGTGACGGGGCTGGTAAAGGCGATGCAGCTTGCGTAGGGCGTAGGGCTTGATGTGTTGATGCACCCCATTCATGGTGTCTGCTGCTGAAACGGAAACGGTGACAGGTGTAGATTTGGCAGAGCATATAGATTGAGTGGAATGAGACGATGCGATTCGCTATTGTGGAGTTTAATGTTCCGTATCGGGTTGGCTTAGAAGGTATGCTTAACCATGCCTGGAAGGTATTTCTGGGCATCGTATGGTTTAGGGATGGCGTGTTATGCAGCTCGAGGTTACGCCTGCGGCGGTTTCACGATGCTGAAGATTTGTCTCGGGCGCATATGTGAGCCTACGTGACCACTACCTCGCTCCATAAGTAACACCGGTAGAAAAAAAAAATCTTTCAAAATTGAAATTTCCACAAAGAATAAAACTCTGCGTGAACGGAAAATTCCGTGTTTTTATAGCTCGTATCAATCTATAGCAGGGAAAATAGATTAAACATGGACATGTATGCATGCGATATCAGAGGGTCCCACCAACGCGCCGCGGGCCCAGGCGGAGCTATTACCCTCTTTCGCGACCGTTGGCTCACGTGTCGTGGGTCGGTAGAAGGGGTCTTGGCGGGAAGATGCAGATGGGATATATGGAGCAGGGACTCCTACTGGATAAATTTAAAAAAAAAAGATTTCGCGTTCGTAGAATTGTTGCAACTTGACATGATCGCAGTTGAGGCTGTACTACACCAACCTGTGGTCTCGGAGTACGGCGTAGTCGGCCAACATCGGGCTATCGACGGTACGTACCGCTCGGCTTTATAACGGGCGTTCAGTGCAGTGGTGCATCATGGCGAAAGAAGAGAAGAAGGAGGGGGAGATCATCAGAAGTGCTCGTAGACGGGCCAGAACGGGATAGTAGCTAGTAGGTAGGCTGCTGCGGCGGTGCGAGCAGAGCGAACAGGGTGGGCGGACCGACGTGTGGTGGCGTCGTACCAAAGGAGATGGTGGTGTGCTGGACGGAACGAGGTTGGGGGAAGCCTACGCCGATAGCCGTCGCGAGAGGGAATAGGGAGATGTAGGGAGGGTAGGTCGTTTTGTAATCACGAATCGTGTCTCTATTAGTTGCCTGGGCCAATTCAAACCTGTATAACTGTCCTGGGGCAGGTAGAGCATGGCAGGTACTCGTAGTGTTTGTTTCGACTCGACGGTGATGGCGCATGATAGTACACGCCGAATATAGAGGCGGTGGGACCTGGTGGCTTCTCGGCACTTGCCATTGCTGCTTTATCGAACGAGGCGAAGCTCCTTGACTCTACGAGTACGGCATCAATATGAATGAGAATGCCCGTCTTATTACATGGTAAGAAACCCAACGCGTTCTCACATGTCGTCGGCGGAAATCGGGGAACTTTTTGCCAGGATTTGTAGCGGCCGCCTTGCATTAGTACCTAGTACTGGTACGCTGTTACATGGCATGTAGTACCCTTTCTGTGGTTGCATGCGGGCGTGATTGGCGCTCCTGCATGGCCGGGAGCCGACCAAAGGGGCAGCTAACAGCGTTGCGAGGTTGGAATTGCCCCTTTGGGGTTAACCCCGGACAACGCAGCGCAAATGGCTGGCTGCGGGGAATTTAGGAGTAAATGCGAAGGGTTTGGTCAGGGAAAAGAAAGACATGCTGTCTTTGATTACAGGGCCAGGAAAGTAAAACATGGACAGCGACCCGCCTAGAATAGGTGAACCAGCGTTGCTATTAATACCTGCCCTGGTGGCTGGTGTGAATCAAAGAGGCGCAAAGTGTTCGGTGCATACCCCGTAGCACCCCGCCCGTGGATGTCATTTTGTCAACGTTAGTTTGATGTGCTGTACAGTACCCTACTGGTCAGGAAAGAAACTGGGAAATATGGAAGGCGGCACGGTTGGCCGGCCTCCAGTTAGCTGCATCCCGTCTACGGTGTACTGCCTACTGCAGCGCGGCTGAGTCCCGATACGCTCGCAGCCAGCCCATGATTCGCGAGGATGCGAGACGCAGCCCATCCTTCACTGGCCCACGGGTTCTCTCAGCGCTGTAGGTCTCGGCTCGGTGGCTGCGATCTTGTGCGCAATTTGGGCGCGTCATCCCGCTCTGCAGATGCCCAGTTTGGGTGCTGGCGGTGCTGTGTGTGTGTGTGTGTGTGATGAGACGACTGGTCCTTTTGGAGATGAGGTGTACACTCTGGGCTTGTCGCTGCCATGTACATTGTAGTACCCTGCTCTGTATAGCTTCGGACGAAGAATTGGCCAGTCTTGTTGGAATGATGCGCATTAGTACTCGTCCCAGAAGAAGCAAAAAAGTAACATCAAAGGCGTTGATACCACGCAGAGAGGCGACGGTAGCATCTCCTCCATCCGCCTAGGTCGGGTAGCCCACATAATACCACGAGGCGTGGGAGCAGCCCATGTGGGCACCTCGCCTCTCCAGGCCGTCCCAGGCAGGAGCCATTGCGAGCGCAGTACTCCGTACTCGTCGTGACCCAACCGCAGAAGTCACCGCCCACCTTTTCCATGCCCCCCCCCCCCATGTCACCCACTCACTCCTTGCCATGGCCAAAAATCCCCACCAGAGGTGATGCGCGAGGCTGTCTGTCGTCAGCCAATCCACAGTCCGTCATTTATCGAGTCTTGGTAAGCTGGGGAATCTGCTTGGACAGGCTGGTACTCGCGTGCCGTCTTGCTTATTCGTCGCTCTGCTATGAGGAATCATTTTGGCCATGGATACGGCACCAGGATACGATGGTCAAGGCAAGCAAACGGGCGAGAAGCGAGACAAGCAGCTTCAAGGACCCCTCGAACTCGAACCCGCCCCCCCGTGAACCCAACGTGGCTGGCGCCAACAAAATTGAGCCAACCCTTACAATGAGCCTGCCACTACGCATTAGCGCTGGCACCAATGACGATCCGGCAGCTTGGGACGGACGCACCACCGGAACCATGGCACCAACGGGCGGAGCGCTAATGAAAAAACGGCGCGGCGACGGCGCCCCTATTGCCATGTACGAGGCACCCGTAGGTGCTAATTACAGCCGACTGCACGGACGGCGCGCCTGCAAAATGGGCTGATGATGGCGTGCGCTTGGCTTATTAGGCACCTACCTCAATTGCCGTTAGCGGTGGTCATCGTCATATTCCCCGTTCCCTGCTCGCTCCGTCATCTCCTTTTTTTGTTGTCGATCCGAGCAGGAGGCACGGAGTAGCGCTCGCTAATAGAAAAGCAGTGCCAATTGAGACGATCGGTGGCCTCAAGAACCATTCTTGTGGATACAAAGGGGACAAAGGACAAAGGACAAAGGACAAGAAAAAATCGACTCGAGCTGGCCCATTGGCCACGCACGGCGTACTGTACTGTACTGCACCGGTACTCGTAGCCCCATTTGCACGACATCTCAACTGCGTGACCCCATGACTGGGTCTAGATGCGATGCAAACGGGCCCAGCCCTCTGCCAAGGACCCCATGCCATGCCTCTGCCTCGCTGTTCGACCGCGAGGTTCCTCTGGCCAGCAGAGATTCGCCTCAGCTGTGGTCCAGCCTTTGCTACTGGTGCTTTCGAGCGTGAGCATCGGGGTTCCTGGGCCGTCCGCTTTGTCTCAGCCGTTGCTGGTATGCGTACGGAGTACTGGATGTCATTACTCGCCGACAGCATTGCGGACGCTAGATAGCTTTCCAGCTGGGCCGCCGAGTCTTCGTGCTAACATGCCAGCTTGCACATCGCAATCACCCTGGCAGTTACCGGATCGGATTAGCATATTACCAACACAACCTCAATCGAATACAGCGAATTCAAAACCTTTCGAGAGGATGGAAAGAAAACGGCTCAGATCGACTCATTCATTGCCTGGTGCTCTCTGCCCTGCGCCCAACGAGTAGCCCACCAAACGAACAGGTACCTCGCCTGCTCGTCACAAAGTTGAACGCCTCCAAGCCCACTAGCTCGTGCCCTGCCTTGCCCTCCTGGGATTAGCACGCAAGCCCTGGGACTCCGCTCGTGGATTTGGGGCAGAGAGCCACGACGAGCGAGAACCCACTGGTTCCACCCAATATCCATCCCGCAGTCGTCGCCAGGTCTTACTCGTACTCTGGTACTATGTAGCACCCGTCTTACCGTGGCGTCACCGGTCCCCAGCAGTCTCCAGCGGCTTGCCAACCCTGTCATGGGCGGGACACTGCTTTTTTTTCGCTGTCGATTTTGCCTGCCACGCGCCGCTCCCCTCAGCGCGCACGCCTGCAAGCCGTGGCTGGGCACCGCTCATCCTCCTCCGCCTCCGCAATCCGCCGCTCTTCAGCGCCGACTCGCTCCGCCGAGTGGTGACTGACACGCTGACCGCGCCCGCCAACCAACCAGCCCAACATCCCTGTCCGCCACCCACTCCCCCGGTCCCTTGTTCCTTGTCAGCTGTCCCGCTGTCTCGTCTGGTCGCTGTCGCTTATCCTTTGTCTTGCTCCAACCTCACCTCACTCGTACCCATTCTTCCCCAACTCCTCCTACAATCTTTCTCTTTCACGCCTTTTTGACACCTCTCCCGCGTACTTTTCTCGACGGCTTACAGTTTAACTTGCTTCACCGCGAGATATCCAGCGTTTAACTTCGCCGTTGACCGTTTTCGCCACCGTTATCAGACCGGCCGCTACCTTTACTTGCCGACACTTCCGCCTCCGCCTCCGATGCCATAGACTCACCTTCGAAGCGCACATCCGCCTGCACCTCGTTGTCTCTTCCCGCCTCGCCTCTTGCGCGACGCTTCGTATCACCTACCATCTAGTTTCGGCCACCGCTGTCAGCACAGAAAAGGGACCACGTTCATGCATCCTCCCGCCGGTGCCGCCCTCACCCGATCGCATCCCCCCTCACGGCCCTCCGACGCCACCTCCTCCCACCTAGCCCGGACTTCTTCTTGTCGCGATGCTGTAGCTTCCGCTGCTGCGCTCTCACCACGTACGTTGCCGTCGTCAGCACCGCTTGACCTTGGTTCCAGTCAATAGGACCGCCCTGTGCGTCGTCTGGACCAGACCACTCGTCCTTTTAGCCGCTTCCCTCGCTCGTCGCACCCTCCGCGGAGGTCGACGAGCGCGGATCACTCGTGGTCAACATGACCATCTACTCGGATCCTCCCAGTCTCCAGCCCTTCAGGCATGACAAGCCCACCTTGTTAGTCTGTTGGTGGATGACGTCTTTTTGCGCCGTCATGATCTGCCTTCGCGTCGCCGGCCGCTTCATCCGTACCGAACGCCTCTTCCTAGAGGACAAGATTGCCGCCGTAGCACTTGTTCCCCTCGCCCTCCGCATGGCCTGCGTCCACTACATCCTTCTCCACGGCACCAATAATGCCGATTTCGAAGGCGTCACTCTTGATCCACACGAGCAACATCAGAAGTCAATAGCTAGCGGCCTTGTCCTGCTGAGTCGCTTCTTCTATGCCGCTACGTAAGTACTCCACGTCGTACCCTGCGATCGGAGTGTACTACAGTTATTTCACAATCATCCTCTTGGCAGTTGCAGCCTGACTGGAGCTGTACATCCGTGATAAAGTTCTGAGCAAGTACTAACCTGTTTTCAGACTATGGATTCTAAAAGCCGCCATTCTCGAATTCCTAAAGCGCCTTACCGGCATCACCTGGCAGCGCTCCCACCAAACCGCCCTCATCGCCCTCCGCTGGACCCTCCTTCTCACCTTTATTGCCGTCGTCATCAGTGACCTCGCCGAATGCCAGCCTTTCAACCACTATTGGCAGGTCTTGCCCGATCCAGGCGGACAGTGCCGTCAGGGCTACGTGCAGCTCATCACCATGGCCACGTGCGACGTTCTTACCGACTTGCTCCTCGTCATCTTTCCCATTCCCATCATTGTCGGCAGCACCATGCCTGTCCGCCGAAAAATACAGCTCGTCTTGCTCTTCTCTCTGAGCTTGTCCGTTGTCTGCGTCACCCTCTACCGTGTACCTCACATCTTTGAACAGCACGGCCGCCAACAATACCGATCGTTACTCGCCTCCATCGAGCTGCTTTTCGCCACGGCGGCCGCCAATGCTCTTGTGCTCGGCTCCTTTGTTCGCGACCGAGGCTTGAAGAAGCAGAAGTTCCGCCGAAACTCAAATGCCGACTCTTTCGATCGTTCCAGTGGTCCGCGACGGCCTACGATGCACCGCCACTGGGGCAGCGACGAAGATCTCGTCAGAGATGTTGGTCTTGCAGTTGAGCCAGAGCTGCGCCAAATCGCCGAGCAGCCAGACGATCAGTTTGGCGGCACGGCCTCGCTAGCGCCGACCAATACAAACGACCGCAAGCGAAGCAACGAAGCCGGGAGCGACGACATATTGCTGCCTCAGAACCAGCTCCGCAAGATTGAATCTCTTCCTGGCCCCAAGAAGATGACCTTTTTCGATGTTGGTGGTCTCCTGAACGACTCCGTCGGCACAAGTAGCGCGAGCTACCGCCGTGGTAGCCACTCATCGACAATCGATCCCCATGCTCTGCACCCAGTACCGTCCCCCACGGTACCGGCGAGCTCGAGCGGGCTACGACGCGGCTCTGCGGCCCTATTGCAGGACCTGGGCGGTTTACTCGGCCCACGGAGCAGTAGATCTTCCCGGTCCAAGAGCCGAAACGGCACAGAACTGCAGCCAATTCCACAAGCCGGGTCAGAACACAATGGGAACTCGAGAAGAAACAACCCAGTTCTAATGGATCCCGGTGGCTTGTTGAAGTGAATTGGTTCCATCGAGAAAGCACACGAATGACGACGACTCATAATATTATTATCTTTACGAACTTACACCCAACGATACGACGCTTCAAAGCCGCGCAGCCAATTTGTACGATATTCTGCATTCATGGCTGGCAGTTTCTTTTACTGTTATACCCGCAAACTATTTCCTGTTCCAGCACAGCGACTTATGCCTTTTCACAAGCAGTTTGGCTTTGGTATGGCCCAAGTCTTTGACTTTGGACTTTTAACGACGAATATTTGGAACGGACAGGAGGCGCATCTCTTCTGCCTCCATTGGCGTGATGTGACTACGTTGTGCACGCCAAGGTTACGGGAGACGACATTTCATGCTCGCCTCTTTTGCCTTTCCTACCGTTCGTACTCTTTTTTTCTTGACATGTTATCTCTTTCTGTTGGGCATTTGGCGTCTAGGGTTGTACTTATCACGGCGCTTGTTATATACCCCGGATCGCTTGCATTGGATATAGGATAGGCGACTTCCCTCGGGAGAGATTTCTCCGAGGATGAAACACAGAAAATATAATTACACCAATTTTCACACGTAACGTTTGTCCTGACACCTAGTGAGGTGGTTGTATTCAGTGGTTTCGTGACAAGTGCATGTTGAGCATAGAAGCATTCATTTTGTTGTAATATTGTAGTAGTATTGCTCTAGCTGCATGATGAGCAATCGCTTCTCATAAATGGAAAGACGAAAAACACGGGTTTTAGATGATACAAAAAGATTTTCCCCCAATAAACGCCAACCGATGACAAGGAAGACTGCCGTCTTTACCGTCCTCTCCTATCACTAAATTCTTTCTATTTTTCTGTAGTTTTGTCCTCTGTCGCTTTATCCTCCCCTGGGTCATTCACTCACTGCTCCCTTCTTGACTTAGACGCACAAACGATAACTGGCATAGCGACCAGCCGTCTCACTGACACGAATAATCTTGACGACCTGCCCGCGCTTGAGCCCCAGGTACCTGGCCACGGGGTCCTTTTGCAGGATGCGCGGCAGCTGGGTCTCCTTGAGGCGGTAGCGCTTGAGCAGGGCGACCTTTTCGTCGCGCGACAGCAGGACGTGGCGGGGCACGAGCTCGTGGTGGGTAATGTTGACGAGCAGGTCGTCCTCGAGGAAGCACTCAATCTTGGCGAGGTTCTCGACGGAGGCGAGCGACTTGCGGGCGGCGGGGGACAGGGCGACGTGGGTGACCATGATGCCCGTCTTGTAGTTGTTGGTAATGGTGTACTTGGCAAACTGGCGGATCTGGGCGACGCCAAACTGCTTGTCGGCGAGGAACTCGACCCAGATGGGGCCGCAGTCGGGCGAAGGGTCCGGGTTGGCTTCGGTCGCGGGCGGGGTGTGCTTGCGGAGCATGGCGTCGCTGGGGCGCGCTGAGAATTGGAGTTTGCCGCGGCTGTGAAGAGTTTGGATATGTTAGTTTTGGCTTTGCCTGGGGTTTGGGGGGGACATCGCAGGCGGTTGGGGAGGAAGGGAGGAGCAGGAGATGGCGTACTTTACTGAGCCGTCGGGGTTGCAGAATTCGCTGCGGAAGCGGTCGAGGGAAATGTTGATTTCGTCTTCGGCCAGCTCGTATTCCTGCAGAGAGAAGAGGGGGGTTAGCGCAACGATCTTTGTGCAGAGTTGGCCGGTGGTGCTGTTTGCAGATTGGTGCCAGAAGAAGATGATGGGAGCTTGGCCAAAAGACAGATCCCCTATGCGCCATCTTATTTGTTGGAGAAAACGTACTCTATCGGCAATCATCTCGTGAACAGTCCTCCACGCTCGCCACAGCCTCACAACCTCCTTGGAGCGGGCATCGTTGGGGATATCGTCCATGTCTGCGGCTGGCTAGCCCTCGAACGGCCAAACCAAAAGAATAGAAAAGAAAAGCTTTCGGGGTAAAAAGGGTATAAAATGGAAACAAAAGACGTCTTTCTACAGGGATCGACGTGTCTCTGCTTTTCCTGTCCGCTGCGACAAGGAATGCGGAAAGGGAAGGGAAAGCGGAACAGGGAAGAAAAAAAGTTGGCGATGGCTTCAATGCTGGTCGCGATTGGGCGGCGGGCGGGCGTAGAGGTGAGGTTCAAAGAATTTCCCTGAGCTGGTCATGTGACTGGATTTTTCTGGCCGGTCTCCATTGGGTTGGCGCCGCTCTGGTCTCCCCATCTGTCTTTTTGGGCTGGTGCGGGCGGCGCAAAGCTCGCCCCGCATTCTACGGGAGGCTGTACCAGGTACGGCAAAGGCAAAAACGGTTCGACAGAGAGCCTCAATTTCTACGGGGCCTTGTTGCTGGGGATGGGTTAGAGTCGGTCATTTTCAGCTTGGGAAATGTCCAGTATATTTTTAAAAATATTTTACGACTCATTTTTATATGTGGGAGAGACAAAGGATGTCCAATTTGGTCGTGTGTTACTTCATAGCCTTGCCAACTCATAGGCTGATAGCAGAGCGTGAATGGGTTGAATTTGACGTCGTACGAGGATGCAAGGCAGCCCAAAGTGACAGGCAGACCAGGTGGCCACGTCTGGCTGGGTCAAGGTCCTCGTCCTCTACTGGATACCATTAACGAGTACGTAGGCAGTACTCCGTACGGAGTACTCATACGCAATACTGCGCTGGCAAGGTACCTTACTCCGAGAATGGCAGGCCAATCTGCAGCAGGGTCTACTTGGGGCCTTACCAGTATTAGTTGGTGGTGGGGGAAGGGCCCAGACCAAACGGGCACATTTCACCACTTTTATTTTTTTGCCCGCCCGCCCGCCAAACTGGTCCTTTGGTCTTGGGGCCCTTTTTTTTTCTCACCACGTCCACCACCTTCGCCCGTCTTCTGCCCCCAATTCCCGCTGGTCGCCCACCCGCCTGACCACACCTATCCTCCTCCTTTAACCGTCTCCCTTGACTTACTCCCTCCCGCCCCCCCTCAAAACGTCTTGTCCTTTCTCTTTTGAGGAGATCTTCTACGTCAAGCGGATTGGAACCCCATTCGTCCATTACATCTCGTCTTTTCCCCTCTCCTCCTCTCCGCCGAAGCGATACAATGGCCGCCACCGCTGCTGCTCCCGCTGCTGCGGCTCCTCCTACCGAGACCAAGGACACCACCACCGCTGCTGCCTCGGCCGGCACCCGTCCTCCCAAGCCCGATGAGGCTGCTTTCAAGGTTGCTCTGGCCAATGCCGAGAAGGAGCACAAGGCTTCCATGGATAAGCTGGTAGGTCTCATGATTGGGTTTTTGAACGACATTGGTTGGAGTTTGTGGTATACTTGCTATGCTTGCATGCACGACACCGTTTCAACACGTTGTGCGCATCAAGACTTTGGCAACTGCCATGCCACCTCAATTGCCAATTGAATCGTGTATTTCCAAACACATTGGAACCCTCATCACTAACCCCGTCTCTTTCGCACCCTGCAGAACGCCATCAAGGCTCAGATCGAAGTCGCCCTCCCCAACAAGAACAAGGACCAGCAGAGCCCTGCCCAGAAGCGCCGCCAGGAACTCCTCGCCCAGCTCACCGAGATCCGCAAGAAGCAGGGCGACGGCAAGGATGCCCGCACCTCCAAGCTCGACCAGATCAAGCGTCTCGACGAGCAGGTCCGCAGCCGCATCGCCGAGCAAAAGACGGCCAAGGCCAAGGTCCCCTACAAGAACACCGAAGAGGTCGACCGCCAGATCGACTCCCTCGAGAAGCAGGTCAACTCGGGCACCATGAAGCTCGTCGACGAGCGCAAGGCCCTCGCCGATGTCTCCAGCCTGCGCAAGATCCGCAAGACCTTTGGCCAGTTTGACGACTCCCAGAAGCAGATTGACGACATCCGCGCCAAGATCAAGGAGATCAAGGACAGCATGGAGAACCCCGAGCAAAAGGCCATGTCCGAGCAGTACTCCAAGATCCAGGCCGAGCTCGACAAGATCAAGGCCGAGCAGGACCAGGCCTACAAGGGCATCTCCAAGCTCCGCGACGAGCGCTCCAAGCTCCAGGCCGACCAGCAGGAAAAGTTCACCGTCATCCGCAAGCTCAAGGATGAGTACTACGGCCAGAAGAAGGCCTACGCCTCCTTTGAGCGCGAGGCCCGCGAAAAGGCCCGCGAGCGCCGCGAGGCCGAGAGGAAGCGCTACGACCTCGAGCGCAAGAAGGCTACCGCCGAGCGTGTCCTCGCCGACGCCAGCGACCCCGCCTACCTCGAGGAGATTCGCCGCGCCAACAACCTCATTGTCTTCCTCGACCCCTCCCAGAAGGCCGACAAGACCCCCCTCATGGCCGACCGCGGTCTCGGCGCCCAGGCCCAGCGCACCGTCGACGACTCTGGCCTCAAGGGCACCAAGCTTGTCCGCAAGGAGGACCGCGAGGACGAGTACTTCTCTGCCGCCAAGAAGGCCAAGAAGGGCAAGAAGGGTGGTGCCTCTGCCGCTCCTGCTGCTGCTCCCTCCAAGGGCTTCAACTGCCCTCCCTCTGTCGTCGAGGACTGCGCCTTTATGGGCATTGAGCCTCCCATGAGCAGCGACGAGATTCCCGGCGTCATCGAGAAGGTCCGCGCCAAGCTCGACCACTGGAAGAATGACCAGGCTGCCCAGACTCAGCGTGTAAGTGCAACCACTACCAAATGGATCTGAGGATTAAACAAAAGCTAACTCTGCCACCAGAACATTGAGGCCGCCAAGAAGCAGATTGAGGAGCTTGAGAAGAAGGAGGCCAACGGTGCCGAGGGCGCCAACGGCAAGGACGTCGACGCCGTCGCTGACGACCTGAAGAAGACCTCCGTCTCCGAGAAGCAGGACGCTTAAATCTTCTGAGCCCAAATTCGAGCCTTACCTGCTCGGGCTAGCTGTTGCATAAAAACCTGTTCTTTTGGCTTTCTGAGCATGTCCATCGCCAGCAGCGTTACTACACCGCATACACCGCATCCTTCTCACCCTTCTCCTCTCTCGCCCCTTTGCCCCTCTGGGCATTTATGTTTTAGGGGTTTTCCACGTTAATCCCTTCCATTTTATGCTGAAAGTACAAAAAAGTCTTTGTTGGGCGTATGTTTGGGGATATCCGCGCGTCTCTTGTTCGGATATGAAACACTTTTTTTCCCTGTACGAATATGAAGGCGAAACAAAACGGATCATTACAACAAAAAACACAAAAAGCAACAAAAGCATGGGGAGAGCTGGGTTTCGTTATTACACATTTTTTATACAAAACTTATTGGCATGGGCGCGCAAAAAACAAAGATGAAAGATTATACAAAATAGGCATAGGAAAACAATGATATCACTTTTATGTTAAATGTTTTTTGTTTCTGACATACCTTGAAAGTTCAGTTGGCAGCACCTGTGGTCTTGGAAGTAAGTAAGATTGTATGTTATTCATAGTAGACAACAGAAGATGATTAAAACAGCCAAATACATCAAAATCAGATAGGCGCAACTCCGCCTTCCGTCGGGTGCGTAGCCCGCCCTGCCAAAGTTCCAAACTGGATTATGTCGTAGATAGTATATACGTTTTTTGGTCTTTCCCTATGTGCGTACCATTCCTCCCTTACTTTTAACCAGTCTTGGGAATTCATTACACTCACTCACTCACACGCCGCCACGGGCATCAATTACACTAACAGAAACATCCAATCAAAAGCCCGGCGGCCGAAAGAACGGATACGGCGCGCCACGTCCTGCACCCCGTGACGCGCCAGTTGCCGCAGAAGCAGGAGGGTGACGGTGATGTGAATGATGATGGGGCACAGAAGAAGCAGAACCCGCCGAGTTCGCCGCCGAGGCCGCCTCTTCCCTGTACCGATTCATCGTCCTCAGCTCTTCCAGCACGCCCAGCGGCGGATTTGTGACGGACGGCGAGTCGTCTTCTGGCAGGGTCACTTTGACGAGGCTAAAGTAGTACTGCAGGACCTCTGGGTACATCTGCACGCTGCACCTCCAGTCCTCGCTGACGCCCTGGCGGTACTCCTCGACGGCGCGTGCCAGCATGGACGGCGAAGGGGTGCCGCCGTAGTGGTAGGCACACTGGGCGCTGATTTGGTCGAGGTGCATCGAGTGGGCGGTTTTTCGCGGCTCGGAGAGGGACTGGAAGACTTGCAAGGCGTATTCTCTTGCTTTTGCGCGGACCCATGCTCTGGAGGTTTGTTAGTTCCTGGGCTGATTGAGAAGTGAGGAAGAGATATGGTAATAGTCATGTGGTTTCGGTGTATATACGACTCACGAGATGGAAAATGCAACGCGATAGTGAGGCAGAGGAAGCAACATACCGAATTTCTTTGTGTATTGGGCTCATTTTGATCTCCTCGGCTTGCTGAGTGGCAATTTCCAAGGCTTGGGCCTCACAGCCGCAGATCTGAGCATCGTTTCGGCCGCAGATGGCGCAGGCCGGGTCGATCTTGGTGGTGGGCATGGCGGAACGGCGACGCTTTTGGTTTGGCGTTTTGAGGATCTTTTTCTGCATCGTCGCCCAAAGCCGGGCCAACCTTGACAGAATAGACAGCTGAGGCAGTCGAGGATGCCGGACAGGGTGACAGGGTATATCACCCAGGGTGTAGTATTATAATGCAGCGAGCAGTGCGTATGGCACTGGCGTTGCAAGAGGGAATGGTAAGACGGCAAAGAAGGAATATTATAAGAATACAGTGGAGCGGCAACGAGAAAGTATAGCAGGAATGGGTATCAATAACACTGGCCAGAGGTCAGTACAGCGCAGCGGTGGGTATCCGGCAATGTCGTGTGGTCATTATATCGGGCAGAGTCGATTAGGTTCCGAGCGGGGCGGGGAAAACATATATATCTTGAGCCAAGCTACTGCAAGCAGTGAACAGGGGCACTGGTGATGGCAAAATGGGCCTAGTATGGCATCGCATGACACGCACTAGCTGCTGCAGCTACGTAGTGGCACTGGAAGATGCCGAGAGCAGCGATGGATGGTCCACGACTAGCAAGCGCCGCCCCCGTACTTACAGGATAAGAGACAGGTGCATCTGCTGGCGCCTACCGTGACTCTTCTTTTCGTTACTATTTTCGTCAACCCACGAAAACGAAAATCAATGAACAGGCGTTTGCCTGCGCACGATGCATGATATGGGACTATGGAGGGTCGCAAGCCCGACCTATAAAACTGCGTAGTGTGGTGTCGCAACATCATGACAGGTCAAGTCGGCCCCAGCTTCGGAGCAGCGGCCGGGGTACGTGTAGACGGGACTGGGGACCAGGAGCAGGGGTGTATCCGCATGCAGACAAGCAGCGCCATGCCGGCGCCTGAATGAACGGGGTCTGTAGGTTGGTGATTTATGGTTTACCCGCCGCGTCTTGGGAGTTTGTGCGACCCAATCTGGAGGGCTGTAAGAAAACTAAAAACGGACGCAGCCAGGTTAATGTTTAGGAAGCATGAGGTACGAGGTACGGTGTAAGCGCGTACATGCTCCGACAGCTGTCATGTCAAAGTCACAAGATGGGACAGCGGCTTTGACGGCGGAAGATTGAATTGGGATGGGCGCACCAAGGCTGCCTCTGGGGTTGAACAGGACGGGCGGCGGCAGTCCATCACCGCCCATATCAAGGCTACACAGCGTCGCCGGCTCCGCAGTAGACACGATGTGAGCTGCAAGAAGCCCGTTGTGATTCACTGATGAATGTCAGCCTGCAATACCAAGCCGACGAAAATCCTATATGCATGAATCTGCCTGTGAGAGGGCTAGACTCTAGCCTATAGCCTATGGCGGAGGCGGCGGCGTCGCCTGGGTTTGGCTTTCGTGACGTGGATATGTCGGTGTAAGTGGTGTGGGCGGACCGGGTGGGCTCGAACACGTGGGAAGACGAGAACGCGAACGAGAACGAGAACGAGAGCTACGTAGACGAGAACCATCCGGTGGTTTGCGTGGGTTTGCGTCCCTTGCCTCGTGTAGGCAGCTATTCAGAGGTTAAACCGGAATGCAACGATGCAAAGATGCAGCGTCAAAGGTGCCAGATTCTCTGTTGTACTAGGCTCTGCGACTGCAGCTGCGAATGAGGCTGCTACTGTCTAACAACGGATTCGTTTCCAAGTGTCCTGCCCCAAGGTGAAGTGGTGGTGGTGTGGACATTCGTCGTGGTGTGCGTCTGTCCCTAGTTGCATGCGTTTGGGAGTGACTGACAGCAGCAGTGCATCTAGCGGTGGCGGCATCTGCAGCCAAAGCGACGATGCTGCGCGGCGCCAATAGGGCGGCTTGCTCGCTGTCGTACAGTGTCGCACGCGCGTCGTAAAGGCTCGTTACACAGTATGCACGACGCAGGCACATCGGCGGATATCGTCGTCCTGTTTTGCCCCTAGGCCCCATGTCATGGGTGGAAGAGGTTACACGGGCAAGGCAAAGGAAAGGTGGTGTATTTGAACGCAGTTGCAGCTGGCAGCGGTGCGTTTGGCATCTGCTGACAGCTGTTGACAGCTGTTGACAGCTGCTCACCACCGATATGCAGCTTCCTGATTGAGGCTACCTGTAGGTTGAATTACTAAGGCAAGGTAGACACAATAGATGTTTGCTTGTCCTGTGAGATAATTGCATCGAGTTTCTCATGCGTTTCATCGCCAATAACACCACTAATATCACGGTGGTTACCTCCATGACAAACCGTCAAGCCTCAGCGGCAACCACAGCGCCAAAGGCCCCCATCACCCACTACCGTGGCCCTCCCGTAGCCCCCTGGCCCAGTTCGCAGCCCGGACCCGCCGGCGCTCGTCAACGTCCGGCTTCCGATGCTGGCGCCTCCGGCTCCAGTTAATTTTTCAACCTCACTCATCGGGCACCAACGCTGCTACCGCTGTTCACGGGACTTGGAGCGAACTCGTTCAACGACAACACACCAGCTTACGCGACTCTGCTGGTGACCAGGTTCATCTCCAGTCCCATCTCCAGCTCTGTCCGACCCTTTTAATAGCGGCAAGCTCATTCTCCACTGGCCAATCTCACGCAGCCACGGCCTACCTGTCACACGAACAACAAGCTCTGCATTCATCTCATTTTTTTCGCCATTGCCTCCATCTCCGCTTGGCTTGTTCCCGATCATGCGAGTAACCGTTCTTGCATTTGCCTAACCTGCTTCCGACTTTGGCCATTGAACGCGTACCACCGCGGAGAGAGAGAAAACTCTTCACCTTGTACACCTATCCAGCAAATATTGTACGCCACAACGAGCCAGAATGGTCGTTGGTGTATGCGGCCCCAGAGCCGTAGCTACGGCTACTGCAGCTCCTGTCCAGGCTACCCTGGCCCCTTTTCTGTACCCATCCCTGTTTGGCCGCCGAATATGCGCAAGCTTCAGCCTCAACGTCAATCGCTTGCCACAGCGTTGGTCTAGCTCAAGCTCAAGCTCCGCCAATGTCAATGATTTACCGGAATCGCGTCTGAATCCGGCCCCGGATGACTACACTGCGCCCAGTTTCGCCGACAAGGCCGAATTGATGCTCTACGCTGGCCGTGGAGGCAACGGCTGCGTCTCCTTTCTGCGCGAAGCTTACCTTCCCGATGGACCTCCCAACGGTGGCGACGGTGGCATGGGCGGCAATGTGTACATCCAGGCCGCCCCCGGTGAAACCTCTCTGCACAAGATTGCCCGCCGGCGGTTTATCCGTGCTGGTCGCGGCAAGCACGGCCAGGGTAGCGCCAAGAGCGGCACCAGAGGCGAAGACGTCGTTATTACCGTTCCTGTCGGCACCATTGTGCGTCAGCTGGAGCGCCAGGACCCGACTGCCGAGGAAGAAATGAATCTCAAAGCTTGGAATGCTTTGCAGAAGCAGCGGAAGCGTGAGCAGCGCGAGTTGCAGGCCAGGTCACAGAATGAGGAGGAAGACGCGGACGTGGAGGAGTGGGAACAGGATCTCAGCAAAAGATCACACCAGAGAATTGCGCAGCACGCTATACCAGAGGAGGAAGATTTAGATCCAGAGGCCGAGGATCCCCAACGGCAAAAGTGGCTGCTCTACCCTGGCATGAGTAAGACGGAGATGAAGTCTGCCGAATTTCCTCGCCTGCCTCGACGTACCCGTCTGCTGCAGCAGCCGCCTGCTCCCATCTACCTCGACCTGACTCGGCCGACGCCCACCCCCATCCTGCTGGCAACGGGAGGCATTGGCGGCCTGGGTAACCCGCACTTTACCTCGCGAGACCATCCAAAGCCCGTCTTCGCTACCAAGGGCGATGAAGCCGTCACCATGAAAATATCCCTCGAGCTCAAGCTCCTCGCTGATGTCGGCCTCGTCGGTCTTCCCAACGCCGGTAAAAGCACGCTCTTGCGAGCTCTTACCAACAGCCGCACCCGCGTAGGCAACTGGGCCTTTACCACCCTGCAGCCCAACATCGGCACCGTGGTCCTGGACAAGTACTCTGGCCGTCCTTCCATCCCATCTCGCCGCCCGGCACCAGTTGCCGAGCCCTTGGGCGCTGAAGACCAGCCAGCCGACCCGCGCACCCGCTTCACCGTTGCCGATATCCCTGGTCTGATTGAGGGCGCTCACCTCGACAAAGGACTGGGAATTGCGTTCCTCCGCCACGTTGAGCGCGCCGGCGTGCTTGCTTTCGTCATTGATCTTTCCGCCGGTGATGCCGTGCAGGCCCTCAAATCACTTTGGCGCGAGGTCGGCCTTTACGCCAGCATGCGCGAGGAGGAAGAGCAGGCTCGGGAAATTGAATCTCGCGTCGACTGGGACCTCACCTCGGATCCGACGCAGGGAACCGTCAACCTCATGAATGGGCCCGAATTTGGTCGCTCCGGGGCCGACAAGATTTCACCCAGCATGCACATTGCCGGCAAGCCCTGGTTTGTCGTCGCTACCAAGGCAGATCTGCCCGACACGCAAGACAACTTTAAACAACTCCGGGCGTATCTTGAGGCTGTCTCTGCTGGCGAGGAGGAGCATCCGAGCGGCGTCGAGGATGCATGGGAAGGCAAGTGTGCCGCCATTCCCGTCAGTGCTATTAATGGACAGGGCGTGGATCGTATTGTTCATTGGACGACGGGACTGCTGGAGGAGTAAGCTCTGTAGCTTTCATGTACTATATGGCCACATATCTTAATCTTGTAGTATTTTTGTATATTAATGCATCGTCCAATATCAAGCAGTAATCACTCCAAATGTCACGCTACTGCAATACACATATGCACTTGATATTTTCTATTCCGCGATAAAAAGTCCGTAACTACCCAAATACATAAAAGTTGCAAAAATCAAAATAGCAAAAACCTATTCTTGTATACAGTATCTTGAATAGACAAACATCCAAAGCATTTCAATCTCCTGTTACATCTAGTACTTTTAATTTAATCAGCTCCCTCGGGTGTAGGCAGGTCCTCCACTTCAACCGCAGCCTCCTCGCCAGCAGGAGCAGCAGCGGTAGCGTCTCCTTCTTCGGCCTTGTCCTCCTTGGCCACAGCGGCAGCATCGGCGTCCTTCTTGGCGCCCTCCTTTTGCTTCTGCAGCTGGATGTTGATGAGCGGGGTGGTATCGTTGAAGATGCGCAGCAGCATGGCGGCGCGGTCCTCCTTGGGCAGCATCAGGTTGAGCGAGTGGATGCTCTTCCACAGCGGCAGGGCCATGCGCTCGGTGAAATCCGGGTCGGAGCCGTCGGGCTCGACGCGGAGCACGCAGCAACCCATGCCAATGTCGCGGACCTGCTCGCCAATCTCGTCAAAGTTGGCCCACGCGCCGTCGGCAATCTTGGGGAACATCTCAATCAGGAGGCGGCGCAGCGTCTCCTTGTTGCGCAGGTGCACCACGCGCGGCTCGCCGACGTAGCCCTGCAGGATCGGCATGCCCTCGGACTGGATGCGCCAGCGGCACACGTCGGCCGACGGCGCGTCCTGCTTCATGAACATGCGCACGCCGCCGTGGATGAACTTGAGGCCGCGGCCCTCGTTCTCCGTCAGGATGTCGCGCATCAGCTGCGTCGTGTAGTAGATGGCCTTGGCGGGTTCGCCCATCTCGTTGCGCACCATGTAGCGGTTCTCGGGGAAGCGAGGCGACAGCTTGTAGAAGTCCTTGATGTTCTGAATCACCGGGTGGCTGGTGTCGAGGTACTTGAATGGCTCCTCGACGGGGCCGTGTCGGCGCGGCTTGTTCGTTGCGTCGGGCTTGGGAGCCGATGGAGTTTCAGCGGTAGTGGCGGGAGTAGCAGAGGTTGCGGGAGTGTCAACGGCGGGCGAGTCGACTACTTCCTCGGTCTTTGCCTTCTTGTTAGCGGCGTCATCGGCCGTGGCCTCCTCCTCCTCGAGGGGACGCTTGGTTCCGTTGGTGGCAGCATCGTCTTCCATCTTGACATCCTCAGTTGCAGGGGCTTCAGCCTCCGTCTTTGCCGGCTCGGCTTCCTTCTTGGCCTCAGCATCGGCAGGCTGGGCGTCGCCATTGGAGGGAGTAGCAGCAGCGGCTGCCTTGGGCTGGTTCTCATTCTTAGCCTTGAACTCTTGCTTCTTCTCGAGCACAGTAATGAAGAAGCCGCCAGTGTCCTGGAGGTGGGAGTAAACGCGCATGCAGCGGTCGAGAGGCAGGCCGTGGGCATCTGAGCCCTCAAGCTTAGGGAACATGCTCTGCGTCAGCTTGCCGGGGATGACACCTTCGTTCTCCTCAGCGGCAAACTTCTCAACATCTGCCCAGCTACTCCAGATGCGTGCCGACTTGTCCATAATCTTCCACTCCTTCATACCAGGAACACGCTTCAGGCCGGGCAGCCTGTCGCTGCAGTCGAGAATCTCGACATTCTCGGCACCACCACAGCGCTCAATGGCAGAGCCGATGACGGACTCGTTCTCGACGGGGTTCATGCTGCAAGTAGAGTAGACAACGCGACCGCCGACCTTGAGCAGCTGCAGGGCACGCACGAGGATGCGGACCTGGGTAAGGTGAAGGCCGAGAGCACTGCCGGGCTGCCACTCGCGCCAGAGGTTGGCATTCTTTCGCAGGGTGCCGTCGCCGGAGCAGGGAACGTCAGCGAGGATTCGGTCGAACTTGAGGTAGACTGGCTTGTTGGGCGCATCGGCGGTGGAAGGCAGCTTGATGGACGGGAACTGGGTGGCGTCGTGGTTGCTGACAATCAGGTTGGGAGAAGACAGGCGCTTCAGCTGGTGGACAAGCATGTGGCCACGCTTGTAGTCGGCGTCGTTGGCGATGAGGAGACCAGTGGCACGGCCCTGGTCAGACGGGTCGGCATCAAGGTCGGCCTCGGTCTCACCTGGCAGCTCTACACCAACATCAAAGCCGTCCTCCTTGGCGTGCTCGCGCAGAACCTTGCGCACACGCGACTCTTCGCCGACGTGAATCATCTCGAGCAGCTGCGCAGACTTGGAACCGGGGGCGGCGCACATGTCCAGGACAGTCATGCCCGGCTTGAGATCCATGACCAGAGGCGGAATCATGGACACGACCTCCTGTCTGCTAATATTTCCGACGCTCGTCTCGGACACGAGGAACTTCTGGAAAGCGGCGAAGGGAGGGAACTTGCGGACAACGTTCTTGGGGGTGGTCATCCACCACGCGAGGCCGTCAGGGTACCAGGGTACCTCCATGGGGGGTTCGACGGGTCGGCCATCTTGGTGTTCGATCTTGACGATTTCAGGGATGTATCGGGTCTGCAAGAGTCTCTTGACGTTGAGAGCGTGCCTACGCGAGCGGTTAGCTTGTGTGTCGGGTGTTTTGCGGCTTGTCGACGAGAGGAGCGTACCCTTTGGAACCGCAGAAGCGGAAGCTGTTGGGAAGCTCGCGCTTCAGGGCATCCCAAAACTGCTGCTTCTCATCCTCGGGGAGCTGGATCAGGGAGTTGTAGAACTCCTCGAGCTTCGCATTCTCCTTTTGGAGGGCAGGGTAGTCGCGCCAGCCGCCGTTGTTGCCAGCACCGCCGCCGCCTCTACCGCCGCCGCCAAAGCCGCGACGTCCCTTGCCGCCCTGTTTCCACCGGTCGCAGTTAGTACATCAATTGGATTTTGGTCGTCAAATTAGCAGCGGTGCGAGCTTGTGCGACGTACTCTGAAAGCTTTCTTGCCCATTGTTTCGATCGGTTGGCGTTTAGGCGGGTGATGAGAATGGGTTGGCAGAAAAAAAATCCGACGCTACAGCAGAGGCAGAAAAAAAAAGGTTGTTGCTGCCCCGCGACATGCGACACTCCAAGCGGTGACTAGATCGGGCTAGGCGGGGACCATGCGGGTCGGTTGCTCTGCTCCATACAAACCACGTCAATCCTGAATGTTTTACTTATGCAGTCTTATATTTATAGCCAAAAGTATGTCACCTTTTTAATCCAATTGGTTTTAATCTATTAGTATGAGAAATAAATGTCATAAAATTTGTTCAACGCTGCTTATTCTATCCTCTATGTACGCGGACTCCGCAGGAAGCTCACCACGCCTCCACAGTATCCAACTAGATCATTCAGGCGATTACATTCCTTCTCCTGGTGTGTCTTCCATGTCTGCAGCGCCGATAGCAGCGCCTCGCTCCCCATGACAATATCAAAGTGCAGTCGCAAGAATACTGTCATCCAAGCCTGGTTGAGCTCGTAATCGCGGCGCTCCTCCAGACGTTTCGTGAGAGCGTGGATGAAGTGCAGCAGCTCGTTCGAGTCGTCGCTGCCGTCGCCAACAGACAGTGACCGCAGTTCCAGATCGGCGCTGGAGGGTGATAGCCCCTTGAGGTGCTCGATGAATTCTCCGTCTATCCCACTATTAGCAGATTGTCATACATCATATGGTCATCCAGGAACTTACAGTTTCCATCTTCAGCACCAGCCCGAAGCTTGGAGCTAAACATCTCCTCGAAGCGGCTCTGTTCAAGCTTTGTGATTCGCGATCGCCCTGCCTCATCCTCTGCGCCCTTGATATCTTGCTGTGCCAGCGCCTGGCTGTTTGCCGTTGTGGGAAGGAAGAATGGCGCCTTTTCCGGTAATTTCGGTGCTTCCTTGGGCTTGTTGCGTTCCTTAATCAGATCCAAGTGCAACAGCGTTTGCCATCTGCTCTTGGGAACAACACTGAGTGTCATCATATCTGAGCTAAGCTGCTCCACAGTCGACGACAAAACTGCATCATCTTTCTCCTCCTCTTCGTCCTCGAAGGCGCCCTCGAGGATGCCCTGGTTCCCTTCACCAGACACGCTGGGGCCGGACAATAGCGCAACCTCCTTTTCAGAAATCTGTCGAGTAGGGACGTGTTTGTACAGGCCCTTATTCGTCCAGAGCGCCACGCCAGACTCATCCTCGACCGTTGCAGCAAGATACTCACCCGTTGTAGACATGGCAATGGCTGTGCACGGCTTGTCCAGACGGATGGCGTCAATGAGGTGGCTGGTTGGAAGATCCCACACTCGCACGACGCAATCGCGCGACGAGGCAATGATCCAATGGCCGTCGCTAGAGAAGCAAATGTCGGTAATGGAGTCTTGCGGTCCCCAGAACTCTCTGATCGTCTTCTTTGTCTCAATGTCTACCAGGCGGACGGACATGTCGTCGCAGGCAAACGCAAGCAGGTTGCTGACTGGGTGGTAGCGGCACGCGATAGGCACCGTCATGGGAGCCCAGTCGAGCTGCTCCAGGAGTGTGCCGGTCAGGAGATCCCAGAATTTAATTTTGCCGTCCATTCCGCAGGAGATGACATATTTGTTCATGGAATCGACAATGAGGCCTGTAATTGCCTTTGTATGCTTGCCCGTTCCCGGCAAGAACTTCTGCCCCTTTTCGGCATGCAGATGAACCACATCATCTCCCTGTCGCATCTGCTGCACCTTAACTTGTCGCGCTTGCGCTGGCGTCAGCTTCGACGGGAAGCGCTGTCGGTGGCTTCCCGACTGCAAATTGTACATGTCGATGCCGCCATCCTCTGAGCCAACCACGGCAAATGTGCCACAGGGGCTAATTGTGACGGTTGCTACGTTGGACCCGTCTCCTGTGGGCAGGGCCCATCGGCCAGCTCTGCGACGGCCCCAAAACCAGGTCCTGGCGAATGCGTCACCCTTGTGTGCAGTGACAACGCTCTCCCAGCCGGTCATACCACTAGCCTCGGCATCCAACTTCTTCTTGTCCTGATTGCCCTTCTGCCAGATAGCCTGCTTGCCGGGTAAAGCGCCGATGCCACCATCGCGGTTGATGGACACGGCGATTTTGGTAATCTCTGGGGCTTTGAGGTCTTCGAGGGTGGCGCTTGAGCCGTGGGCCAAGGCATTGGTAGCCAGAATACCAACCTTTTTGGCCTTTTTGCGAATATTTCCCTGGCTCAGTTCTGCACTCTGGCCATCACGGCGCAGACTCCATCCCCAAAGACTTCGGTCTCTGCCGCCGCTAAGAAGCCACTTGTTGCCGGCTTCGGCACCGTCAAAGTCGGACGGCAGGAATTGCAGGCAGTTGACAGGGCCGGCATGGCCGCTTCTAGAGTGGAGGATTCTTGGAACGGGAGAGAAGGGCGTGGCGTCAAAGATCCATGACTTGAGCGAATTATCGCGACCGCTGGTAACAATCACTGGCTGTCCAAAGAGGAATTCGGCTTTGCTGATGCCGCCTCGCACGGCTTTTCCGCCACGCGACGGCGGGTTGTGGGCGCTTCGAAGCACGCTCATGACGCGGCCGCCACCATTCAGATCCCAGAAGGTGACATCGCCAGTGGCTGCGGTGGTGGTGGCCATGACGCCGTCCTTGCGGCCATCGGTGCCGGCTCCCATGCCGTCAGTTCGGAAGGAGATAGAGTTAATGGGGGCGTCCGGGATGCTCGCATCGAGTCGGACAACGGTGTTGTCGGTGAGGACATTTTTAATGACCAGTGTGCCCTCGGAGTAGGCAATGGCGAGGAGAGAGAGGGCGGGGGAGGGTTCGAGGCAGGTGACGGCGCCCGAGTCGGACGTAGGCGGCAGGATGGTGTAGATGAGCTTTCCGGTGCTGACATTCCAAATCTCTACCCAGCCGTCTTTGCGACCGACAAAGATTTTGTTGAGGAAAGTGGGCATGGTGGTGATGCCGCCGGTGATCTCGTTGCCGGCGTTGGCAGCGGCCATGGTGTGGATGGTGGTGTAGTGCTCCAGATCAGCCGACTTGAAGACTTCGACCCGGGTGGTTCCGCAGGCAATAATCCATGTTCCAAAGACGAGAATCTGGCGGATTGGCTCCGAGATGTCTTCCGGGAGGGTCAGCTCGGCGACCTTCTTGCCGCGCTGAAAGACCCAAATGCCCTGCTTCTCGCCATCCTGGTTCGCGCCCCAGGCTGCGAAGACCTGCTGCTTCCACGAGAAGGTGGCTGTAATGTCGGCGGGTGTTTCGGGGCGGGTGACGAAGACGAGGTTCAGGCCACGCTTGAGGTCGTATGTCTGGAGCGCTCTGCCGACAGAGGTTGTGATTTGGAACGAGGTCTTGCCGAGGGGAATCGAGGTGAAGGGGACGCTGGTAGGGGAAACTAGGCCGACAGTCTGCAATGGAGACAGAATTTGTTAGCTTTGAGGACAATAATAGCACTAAATATGTAACGCAATGGTCATGTCCTTACCCTGAAGGGAGCAAAAATGCGCGAAGCATTGGTGCTGGACGTAGCGCTGGCGGCGACGGTAGCGACCTTTTGGCGCTTCGCCAGGGGCCCGTCTGCTTCTGAGTGAGGCATTTTGCCACGACACGTAGACGGAGTCGAGGATTGGTCGGCTCGTAAACGTGGGCTGTGTGTGGTGACGAAAAGACTCGAAGGGCTCAGGCTCAACGCGGATTCCGGGGTCGTCTCGAAAATTTTGGCGGTGATGCAGAATTGCCATTTTCTGCCAGAAAGAGGCAGTTGCCCCACCTCGACCGCCTTGGGCCGATTGGGTGCTGGTGCTGGTGGGAGGAAGGGTGAGTTAAAGTGGGCTGGGCGTCGACCTGCCAGGCGTGTAAGTTTGTAGTGTAGGTACCTTGGGCAGGGCGACGATGGAGAATGCGAGGTTGGTAGCGCTTTATTGCACAAGGTTATACCGATAGCTGGGGCGTAAAATATTTTTAATTTATTCTAGCTACGTTTTTATACATCCCATGCTTTTCTGGCCTTCATACTGCCTCTAAATCCGCCTAGGGCAAAGACTATATGCTAGAGTAGGCTCTTTGGGACATGAGCACTGGCTGGGACCACGCACGCATAGCCCGGCACATTTGCATCGTCGTTTGCTTATCCTCATATTTTTTTTCTGGTCTAGAAAAAAATCACAATAACAGAATACAGCTGAATATATGTGTTTGAAAAATCCAACACCGCCTAGATGCCGTGGCTGGCTGGCTAAAAATATACGAAGCTGGGACTCTCTGTGGCATTGTTAGCGCTTCGCTTCTGACGGAGGGCTTCTACACGATGCAGCACTGCAATGCCCGTCCGCCTTTTCTAACCCTTTGACGTCATGGCACGGCAGCCCAACCTTGCTACTATTTTAAGCCAGCAGTTCGTGCCTCACGTCTTTCATGCATGCATGCACGCCTACCTTACTTGTGCTCACCCTGTCCTACGAACAAGTACGGGTAGCAGCTTGGCCCTTCACCTTCACCGCCAAGGTCTTTGACCAAAGCTGACCACACACCCCATTCGCCCGCTTCCCCGCATTGTGCTGCTGCAACATGCAACCCAACCCTGCAGACAGGTCACGTCTTCCCTGCTTTTTGACGTGGTCGGAGATCGAGGGAGGGAGATCCCATGTCGGGAATCCCGTCTTAAGGGGAGAGCCTGCCTGCTGGTGCATACGCCATTAGCTTGAATCCCTCCTCTGCCCGAGCTCCCCGCCTCACTCCCCTCCCCTCCCCTCACCTCGAGCCAGACCGGCCTAGAACCTATTACTCGTATGTTTCCTGCCTGGCTAAACTCTGCTTGCTTTCAAAAACGCCAGCGGCGGCGGCGGGATCCCACGCCATCACCAGAATAGAAAATAAATGGCTGACGACCTACCTCACTTACTGCCCGCGGCAGCCGCCTAGCTACAGTGGCTCTCAGCCGCCGCCGCCCATCATTCTGCAGGCATCCCACCCACGCTTACACAAAACCCGGCTTGCTCCCAGGCACAGTTCGCGCTCAAGCCTTCATCCTCATCATCCCCCTCCTCCCCTTTTACCTTTTTTCCCCCTTCCCTGCCCTCTCAAATTCCCCGTCGCCTTTTTCTTGGGCAGATCGCGCGCTGTGCCCCTACACAGCATAGTGGCGACAGACGGACGAGGGACGAGAAGAGGGACAAAGGTGGGCTCCTCTCCGGATTCGCCTCTAGCGCACACCCACACCCGTCCCAAGGGCCGCTCGTACGAGGGCAGGCCAGGCCAGGCCCGCCCGCCGCCTCCGCCGCCGTAGGTTTGGCAAGTGCGCGCGCTGCACAGCTGCGCTTTTGGGGCCATGGACCGTCCGAATTTTAGCACGTCCGGGTCCGTCAACGGGGCCAAATCTCTGCCGACGTCGACGCCGCCGCCGCCCTTGAACTCGACTGCCACCACGACCACGGCCACGACGACTCCATCATCCGCCTCCGTCGACGCCAATTCCCAGTCCGACTCGTCCTCTGCATCGGCCTCTGACGCACCGGCAAAGCCACGGCCAGCAGACTCCCGACTGGCCCAGCCCTCGCCCGAGCAGCCGCATCACCAGCAGCATCACCAGCGACTCCGTCCGCGAGTCCACGCCCGCAGCGTCTCGATCCCCTCCGTCATTGGCTCCGTCTCAAACTCCAAGAGTCGGCATGCTGAGCCTGGCACCTCCGACGTCCACATCCACCAACCTGCCCGATCCAGCCAGCCTGCACGCCCGCCGCCGGCTGCCCCAACCTCGATCCCGTTAAAGAGCACGCGAGCCCTGCTATCCCACTCCCGCCGCTCCTCTGTCGCCGCTTCTGACGGCTCCTCGGCCGAAAATTCCTTCAAGGAATCCCTCCTCGCCACTCTATACGACGATTCGAAGACGCTCCCTCCCCTCGCCAGCACCGTAGCCGTCGACGACCCGGCTTCCGGTTCGCCTCCAGACGCCGCGCCCATTCAGAGCAAGCGGTCGTCCTGGTCCGAGTCCTATAACCGCCGTCTCTCGACTGCGTCCATCTACTCGCTCGCCTCGGCACGCGGCATCCTCAATTCCTCCCCGCACGGCTTCGATAAGACACTGCCCCGGTCTGCGTCCACGAGCCTCATGTCGTCCAACAAGGGTCCTGCATCGGGCCAATCCGAGGCCGGCGTATCCAACGTCAATGTCACAACGTCCACCGCGAGCAGCCAGCCAACATCTGGCAGCAATCCCAGCAATGGACAGCACCAGCTTACCACCCGAGACCCCCATTCGCAGCCGCTCGACCTAATGAGGCGCAATCAGCGAACAGAACCAAACGCTATGCGCGCGCAACCCGATCGGTCACGAAGCAGAGTCAAGAGGAGGTTCAGCGGTAGCACCGCCAATAGCAGCCACAGCCCCAGCAGCGACCGAGGGCCGCATGGCCAGAGAGAAAAGGAAGAGTGTAAGTGGCCAGCCGCAAAAGCAAAATGCAATGTGAATGTGTTGCTGACAGAAATTAAAAAAATAGCCAAGCCAGCACCGTGGGGTGTTATTGGAATCTGCGCTCTCGACATCAAGGCCCGAAGCAAGCCCAGTAGAAATATCCTAAATCGTTTAATTGCAAATCGTGACTTTGACGTAGTCGTCTTCGGCGACAAAGTCATTCTCGATGAAGGTGAGACAGCCCTGTCTCAATTGCGTCCCCGCCAAACAAAGCGTATCATTGCTGACTTAACCTTAAACAGAGGTGGAAAATTGGCCAATTTGGTAAGTCCATGCGACCGGACCCTGGGACCCTCGGTGAGCGTAAAGAGGCAGGTGTCTGCGCCTGCGCTCCCGTCGACCAGGGTCAACGTTGCAGGGCACTGGACCCTCTCTCAGCCGCTAACTCGCCTGGTACAGTGATTTCTTGGTATCATTTTACTCGGATGGATTCCCGCTCGAAAAAGCCATTGCTTACGTCAAGGCTCGAAAGCCTTTTTGTGTCAACGATGTGCCCATGCAAAAGATCTTGTGGGACAGACGCATCTGTCTGCGCCTCTTGGACAAGATCAATGTGCGCACCCCGAAGCGCCTCGAAGTCAACCGCGACGGCGGTCCCGATGTTCTCACTGCCGAGGTTGCCAAGCACATCAAGGACGTTTCCGGTGTCTCGCTCGAACCCATAGACCCGGAGAACCTCTCCAAGCCTCGAGTCGTCGAGCTAGTCGATGATGGCGACGTTCTCAGCGTCGATGGCGCCCTGCTGAAGAAACCATTTGTCGAAAAGCCAACGAGCGGCGAGGACCACAACATTGTCATCTACTTCCCCAACAGTGCTGGTGGAGGCGCCAGAAAGCTCTTCCGCAAAATCGGCAACAAGAGCTCCGACTACCTGCCAGAACTGAACGTCCCGCGATGCATCACGGAGCCTGACAGCAGCTACGTCTATGAAAGCTTTATGCAAGTTGACAATGCGGAGGATGTCAAGGCCTACACCGTGGGGCCGACCTACTGCCACGCCGAAACACGAAAGTCGCCTGTCGTGGATGGTATTGTGAGGAGGAACACTCATGGAAAGGAGCTGAGATACGTCACGGCCCTCACGACCGAGGAAAAAGAAATTGCTCGCAAAATTTCCACCGCTTTTGGTCAGCGCGTCTGTGGGTTCGACCTCCTGCGCGCTGCTGGCAAGAGCTATGTCATTGACGTGAACGGCTGGAGCTTCGTCAAGGACAATGACGACTACTACGAGCACTGCTCCAACATTCTCCGCGACATCTTCGTCAAAGAGAAGCTTCGTCGTGCGTCGTTGACGCCGCCTCTGCCTTCTCCGGCCGCGTCCGACGTGGATCCCATGACAAAGCCTGGCCACCCAGCCAACGATCGCGAGGCGCAACCTGCGACAGCATCACAGGCAAACGGCTCGGCAAACGGTACCGCTGCGCAGACCGACAAGCTCACAGCCGATGCTCTTCTGGAACCAAGCACTGCCGCCACTTCGCCAAACACGGATACTGCTTTTCAATCTGTGGCACAGAGTACAGCCACCAGTCCGTTCTTGCCTCCGCCGGCACCAGATCTGACCTTGCCCTCGGCTGCGACGTCCGCCCCTGGCTCTGTCAAGTCTGCTACCACGGCCACGACCAATCCCGGGCCCCAACCTCCTTCAGAAGAGAACACAGCTGCGCCGCCGCCACCCAAGCACTCATGGAAACTCAAGGGTATGGTCTCCGTCATTCGACACGCTGACCGTACGCCAAAGCAAAAGTACAAGTTCACGTTCCACACTGAGCCATTCATTGCTCTTCTCAAGGGCCATCAGGAGGAGGTCCTCCTTATCGGAGAGGCTGCCCTGGCCAATGTCATGCACGCAGTCGATATTGCCTTTGAAGCTGGTATCGAAGACCGGGGCAAGCTCAAGTCGCTCCGCAATGTCTTGGCCAAGAAGGGCAGCTGGGCGGGAACCAAGGTGCAGATTAAGCCCATGTTCCGCAAGAAGAAGACAGAGGAGCTCCCTGTAGCTGGCCTGCCTAACGTGCAGGAAGAGGAAGAAAGCGCCATTACGGGCAGCGAAAATGAGTCCCCTCACCCTGACCAGAAGCGTGTTTCTCCTCGGCGCCACGATTCGTTGTCTGGTGTCACAATGTCCAAGTTTACTGCTGCCGAGGAAAGACTGGTCCTCGACAAGCTCCAGCTCATCATCAAATGGGGTGGGGAGCCCACTCATTCCGCCCGGTACCAGGCCCAGGAGCTGGGCGAGAACATGCGCAACGACCTCATGCTGATGAATAGGGACATCCTGGACGAAGTCCACGTCTACAGCAGCTCCGAGCGGCGCGTCACTGCGAGTGCTCAGATCTGGGCGGCGTCGTTCCTCGGCCGCAAGGATATCCCAGAGGACTTCATCACCATCCGCAAGGATCTCCTCGACGATTCCAACGCCGCCAAGGACGAGACTGACAAGGTCAAGAAGAAGCTCAAGGGCCTGCTGCGCAAAGGAAACGAGCGCCCTGCGCAGTTTGCCTGGCCTGAAAACATGCCTGAGCCCTCCGAGGTCCAGACACGGGTTGTGCAGCTGATGAACTTTCACCGCCGTGTGATGCAGTACAACTACGGCAAGCTCTACAGCGGCGCCGCCACATCGCTCGGCGCCATCTCGAACCCCAGCACGGAGAAGCTTACCGGCGACGGATCAAGCACGTCGCTGTCCTCTGCGCTGTCTCACGCCAACGCCGTCACCAGCATTCAATCCAGGTGGTGCTCTGGCGAGGACGCGGAGCTCTTCCGTGAACGATGGGAGAAGTTGTTTTCCGAGTTTTGCGACGGTGATAAGGTAGACCCAAGCAAAATTTCCGAGCTATACGACACCATGAAGTTTGACGCCCTCCACAACCGCCAGTTCCTCGAGTGGGTGTTCACCCCGCCAAAGGGCATGCTGGAGGAAGAGTACGGCAGCAAGGACGTGCCCGAAGACGGCAAGCCTACCGACGACGCCAAGTCGGAGAAGAGCCAGGTGCAGTCTCCTGAACCGCCTTCGGACAAGGCAGACTCGAACAATAGATCAGTTAGAAAGCTGTTCCGTCGACGCTCCTTCATCAACAACATCAAGAGCTCCACCGATGATGCCGTTGCGCCTCCGGAGCAGTACTTCCGCCTCTACAAGGGCACGCATCAGTCCACTGCCACCAAGACTGATCCTCGCCATGAGCCGCTTCAGGAGTTGTACAGGCTCGCCAAGGTGCTGTTTGACTTCATCTGCCCGCAAGAATACGGCATTTCCGACAGCGAGAAGCTCGAGATTGGTCTGCTTACCTCGCTGCCGCTGCTCAAGGAGATTGTCCATGACTTGGAGGAGATGCAGGCTTCTACCGACGCCAAGTCTTTCTTCTACTTCACAAAGGAGTCTCACATCTACACGCTTCTCAACTGTATTATCGAGGGTGGCATCGAGACCAAGATTAACCGCAGCACCATCCCGGAGCTGGACTACCTCTCGCAGATTTGCTTCGAGCTGTACGAGTCGGAGATGAAGCCTCCTCCCGAGGACGCGCCAAGTGACCAGCCGACTTTTGCCTACAGCATTCGCATCACCATTAGCCCTGGCTGCCACGTCTTTGACCCGCTGCACGTCCAGCTTGATAGCCGACACTGCATTGGTTGCGCTCCTAGGCGCAGCCTTACGCCCCATGGCGACTGGCAGCAGGTTATCAAGACTCTTCGTGCCAAGTTCAACCAGTAAGTATCCACCAACGACGTCTCAAGCTGAATTAGAAACAATTTTGCTAATATTTTTCAACTCACAGAGTTAAACTGCCAAAGACTTTCCTTGCCGTCAACCTGTCCGATGCGTTTACTTTTGAAGGCGAGACGCCACTCGTCGACAGCGACGGGCTGGAAATGAAGATTACGCCTCCAAAAGATCTCTTGAGCGAGATGGCACCGACACCAAGCGCTGCGCCGGATTCGACAACGCCGGCTGAAGGAGCTGAAGGAGCTGAAGATGACGCTGGAGACGAAACCCCCACCCAGACGCCAACGGTGTCTTGATCCATGCCTGGGAATAAGGCGAATGTCGATTCAGCCTTGGCGAACCACAGCGCTGCATCAACCTGCAGGAATAAAAGCCCTGCATGTGTCTCTGGCGGTTCAGCTGAGCGTTACGCCGGCGCGTGGCTGTACTTTTGGGCGGTGAGCGAGAATGGTACTGCCTGTATTTAGACATATTGATCGGGCGAGCTGAACACGGCGTCTGTTTTCGGCTGTGTTCTTTGTTTGTATATTTTTGTTTCAAAGTCGTTTTTTTTTTCTTGGTTGTCATTGGGGTTGTTTTACAGTACAGTACTGTAACTGGGGCATTAGAGAATAGACATAGCCGCGCGGCTCGTTTTGTTTGAATAATACAATGACAGATTATTGGCAAGCCTTGATCGGGTCCACTACATTGGTTGGGACATCTTCTAGAACAGGCAAACGATGATCTCGCTCTCTTCGACATGCTCGGAATGCGGTCGAGCAAGGCTTCTCGGACGCTCCAGTGGGACGAAAGACGACAGCATGCATGATCCCGTTTGCAGGTGGGAATCATCCCCATGCTAGCGCGCCTCAGCCATGTGGTAGCGGTGCCACCACAGCCAGGGATCATCACCCCTGTCCTGCCCATCGTCACAGCCATCATACGGCGTACTCGTACAAGGGATGTCTTTTGAATCGGGTTTTGCCGCCCTATTTGCAGAGTTACTGTAATAGTCCCATGGCTTCGGACGACAGGATAATTTGGCTTAGAAACACGTTATCATGCTGCAGCTCATTAAGTACGGCCATTCGGTGTGCAAGCCTATATTCCGCATCAGGGATTAACCGCAACATGTCAAATGTCGCCCGTGTACTGTGTGTGCTGTGGACAAACATCATGCAACGGAGTCACCGATAGCCCAACAGCGGCAAGGTGAACCCAGGTAGCGCTTGAAACAAACGGCTTTTCTTGGAAACAGGACATTGATGCACCCCACAGCTGCTCAAGACAGACAGCAGAAACAGCCAGCCATGATTCGCGGTTTGCTAATGAGGCGCCAGGTCGAAGCCCACACCTCGTACCTATTTCTGTGTGGTCAGCGCTAGATTGTGCCTGGCATTGCAACGTCGGGCTCCCGGATGGGGAGATGGCCCACAAGCCGTCGCATTGTAGGCAGGTCACTAGGCAGACACGAGCAGCGGCAGGGGCGGCAGTGGCGGCGCAGACATCATACGAGTACAACGAACAAAAGAAAGCGTTGTCGGAGCAAGAGGCGTAGATCGACTTCTTGTGCTCGTAAAGTCGACTCATGAAAGTTGAGTTTGTGCCGGGTAAACTTCGTGTCTTTGTAGCTGTGCTGAATACTGTACAGCATTACAGCCAAGCACTCATAGTAATTCCAGGCCTTGAACAGGCAAAGATTCAGACATGGAGTGCTTTGCGGCTGGTCCACGCTTGGCTGGAAATGAAGGCTTGGCGTGAGAGGATATCCCAGCAAGCCTTGTCGCATATTGGCAAGTGGACAAGAGAAAGAGTGGTTTGATGGGCCTAAGAAAAGAACGCCGCCACGTTTGCATTGCGTGATTAGGCGAAAGCTGCTTTGTCACGTTTGTTCCCCAAGGTAGGTACATGGCAGTATCGAATTGGCGGTTCTGGTTACCGTACCGTGGACCTTGAGTAGGCATTTTGCTACCAACGCAAGCAGCCTGCTAATGCCTGGCGTGGCGCCGGAATTCTATAGCGATGCGACGTAAGGGTACACTGTACGTCAGTCCCCGGTGTCGAATGACTTGGAGCTGCAATCCAGTTTCGAAGGCCCATAGAAGCCTGGTGGAAGGTTTGCCACGCTACTGGGGTGGATACGTGCGTCTGCAGGCGCATACTGTGCGAACTCGCGGAAGATTACTGCAGGAGCCGCTATTGAACGAGGATCCACTGACGGATGACGACCGTCTACGAGTAGCAATGCCAACCGGGACTCCGTATTGCGAGAGGAAATATGCCCTGTTCCGGCCGCTTCAGGCCTTGTGTCGGTCAATACTCTTGGCTGGTCGAGCTGTGAGCTGCATGATCTGACGTCGGCCTGCATGGCAAGTTGGACGTGAACGTCGCCCAAGAACGTTTCAAGTGAAGCAATCGTTGGCTCGAGCGGCTGGCGAAAGCGGGTGCAGGCGTGCGCGGGGAAGTAGAGACGGTGCCGCGGAGTACAGGTAGTGAAAAGAAGATGTGAATTTGATGGACGCAGCAAGCCTTTGGATGCCCTCTTTGCACCATTGCTGTCTCTGTCCTTGTGTTGTAGCGTTGCTGTCGCCCAAGGTGTTTGGTAGCTAGCTACGTCGGTCAGTCAAGCGAGGAAGGAGCGGCCCGCGGACGCAGGCTTGCCAGCTGGCAAACATCTGCTTGGCAGGTGGCCAGCTCCAAGCCTCGCATCGAACGGTCCGCCTACCTGTAAGGTAGGCACTTCACTCGTAATGCCCTCTGTCTGGTAAGGTTCTGAGTCACCTTTGACACTAACTACCTACTTTATGCTGTTTTCTTTTCTCGTCGCCCTTTCTCTCGGGCGCACCATCAGGCCCATGTTGTAACACGAGAGCCCTCTCAGCCGCCTGGCTCGCCTGGTCCGCCTCGTTGTCCCTGAGTCCTGTCATGGGTGCCCAGCACTCCCTCCGATGGAATTGCTACAAGGGCCCAATGACTGGCCACGATCAATATCGGCTTACCGGCAAGGGCTGGTCCACGTTTTCTTTGCCTGCGAGTACGACTGCGAATTGGGCACCCATCACTCTGCGCGCCTCTACCCAGCACCGCAAACGCGCCCAGCGCCTTTGTCGTTTGTCCATCATGGCTACGACTACGGATAGCTGGCCACCAGCGTGGCCTGGGCCATGCCAACATCGACAGCGCACCATTGATACTCGTACAGGACCGGTGTAAATGCAAGAGCGCTATCGGTCAGCCATCCCCCACGCTGCGTCCAATGTGGCTTTGTGGGCCATCGACATGGTTGGCCAGCCTGAAGGACCAGCCTGTAGAACAGGGCGTTGAATGCCGCCAGCGTCATCGCGCTGGACAGCCCAACAAAGACGAAAGGCATCAGCGTGCCACTCGCGAGCCACCCTGCCGACCTACTCAGGCACTAACACCGCGCTGCCGGTAGAGCAGGGGCCAGGGATGCCAAAACTCTCACTTGTGGGTTCGCCCACACCCACCCACAGCCGCACACCCTGGCCACCATGTTTCCGGCTCCATGGTGCGCCGCCGGCCCAGTCGTCTCTTTTGGGAAGTCCTTTTATTTCGCCCATCCCGTCCGACGACGCCGCGCCTTTGCGCCTGTCTGACTGTCGCTCTGTCTTTCTGGTCTATTTGCATCCGTATCCTTCTCCCGGCAAAGCCACGCTCTCCATTGGCTGCCTGGCTAATGGTACTCATCGAAACGCTGGTGAATACAAGTACTTGTACAGAGCCCAGTCCACACACATCCGAGGGTGGGCTCTTCTTTACCAGGATGCGCTACCTTACTTAACCGACTTCTAAATGAATGCATGGCACGCGAACGCCTGATTTCCAAAGTCGGTCACCTGCATGCGCCCTGTGCTCTCCCTCAAGAACCAATACACCGTTTACCACGCGTTGGCTGTCGTGCCATCCCTCGAACCGCCTATCCCACGTTGTGTTTGGATCTCTTAGTCCCCGGCGAGGTGGCACAGTGACGCACTGAAAGAGTCAAGCACGTTGCAACGATCCCTGTACACCGTTTGCATTCGATATCCCGGGCTTCGCAATACCCCCCGTTCGCATTGCTCTTCGAGCGTTGCCGCAGCGCCATACACATCTCAGACGCCAGAGCACTTGTTTGGCTACCTTTCTGCACCCTTCTACAACCTGCTTCCTGCGTCAGGTGGCTATTTCGAACCTTTTACGACTGCAAACACTCTGGCGCTACGAATCTTTCTCACACCTGCAAGTTGTCTGAGCAGCGCCTTCCTCCGTCTATATAAAGGCATCCTCCGTCACCTGCCCTTGACGAGTTGACCATCTTCCAACCTTTCGCTCTAAACAAAGCGCCTACATTTGACCAAGACGCCAGTGCAATCCACTGATACCTTTTAAATTGTACGGGTCTTTCTCATCTTTCATATACTCGCGTTCCCGGCTCTCACTGACAAAAGGAGATAGCTTGGACGACTCCGTTTAACAACCTCCACAATGTCTGCCTCTTGCGGCCACGCCTTCACGCTCATCAAGTCGGATAACACGCTCATCCAATGGATTTGCCAATTTTGCCGGTCAGGGCCACACCCAATGATATATGAGTGTGCATACTGCAAGCTTCATGTGTGTCGCATGTGCAGCGAGGACATGTAGAGAGAGGCGCACGAGCGCATACACCAGGCATAAAGACGTGGTCTGTTAGAGTGCCCTTTGGCAAGGATAGCATGGCACGAGAAGCCTCGTTTACTACAGATTGTTCAGTGTTTATTTGGTTTGGCGTTATGGATTTAATCGGAAATACTTCCGACCATTGAGGACGGCGTTCTATATAGAAGGGTGCATCCATGGTCGCACAATGCTATACAGACCTGGCGAATTATTTTATTGATCGATAGAGTTGGCTTTAGCCTCTATGAAGCTTTTTATGTACATTTTGCTTTTAATATCAATCTACGGTAGTCTTGGTTTGAATCCATGTAGTCACCAACGAAAGCACCACGGCGGTGCTATTATTGCAGAGCAGGCCTCGATCGGAGTTACTCAAAAAAGTGGTCAACTTTGAATCTCCGTTTTCCACTGACATGTTGTACGGGCCAAGGCTAAAGAGAGACACCAGCCATTCGCAAGCCTCTCCACGTCTTCCATGGAATGTTCCGTCACACGAATCCAAACACCTTCTCCGCCATGACATGTCTCGGCCAGCGGGTACTAGAGAGCCACGCACAAGAAGAAAAGACTAGAGTCGTCAAGCCTGTTTGCCAGCAGCGCGTGCTATCAAATGCCGTTTGTACCCATGGCCAAATTTGCCTTCCAAATGAGGAGCAAATGGTTGGTTGCACGCCGCCCTGTTGTCATCTGGGCTTGCTGTCTCAACTGGGCTATCGTTGCGACTCTTTGTAACGCACCGCGCAGCGTGGACCCGGCTTCATAGGGACCCGGGCCAGGGAGGGACACGGGGATGCTTACCCACGGTGAAAGTGGTACATCTTGTTGCTTGTGAGGGAATCATCGTCTTTGCTCACGCGGGGGTAATCGTGACAGTTCGTGGCGAAGGGATCTTGTGAGATGCCAGAAAAACGGGCAAACGGTGCGACCTGATGTTGTTGCCGCGGGGGAAGAAGCAAGCCCGTTCGAGGCAGAGGAGAGCAAACCAGCTGTTTCACAAGCCACGTATCCGAGGAATCCGGGGAATGTTCCGTTTCTTCTCCACGCGGGTGTCGTGCAAGTCTGATGCATATCATGACGGAAGCCGCATGAATGTTGGCTGTCTTTCTGTTTTCACTTTTTTTTGTCCGTCATCTGCAGTATAGCGTTGTTGAAACACTGAGCAAACGACAATCGTTTCTATTTTTCGGCAAACCATTTTCTCGCTCGCTAAGGGGGGGTTAATATCCAAAAATATCATCACGTCGTCCGAGGCCTGTGCTCCGAGTTTGGGGGGCTATGAGTAGTTGTAGTAGCGACCAGCCCCTTTGCTTTTCAACGGCCAGTCCCATTTCGGGCGCTCAGTCGTCCGTCTGGTGACTTGAACCTCGTCTCCGACAGCGAGATCCACGCCGTCCACACCGTCCGCGAGGAAGGCGTAGCGGCCAAACGCAGGCGACCACTTGTTGCCCGGGTCGACGCGGCGGTCCTTTGTGAGGTGCTTGAGCACGGCGCCGTCGCCGCTGGTCTCGAAGCGGCCCGTCTCGTAGTTGATGTTGAGCGAGACGCAGCGGTTGCAGAGCTTGGTGAGCGAGAAGCCCGGCTGCCCGTTGATCGACATTTCCGCCCAGTAGTCCTCGTCAAACTCATCTTCACCCGTCACGACAACGTTGGGGCGGAACTTGACCATGTCCACCTCGCCGCTCTGCAGGCGCGCACGTACGTTGGTGAGGGACGTCTCTGTCGTCAGCATCAGCGGCGCCATGTCTGTAAAAGTGAGCCAGTCTGGGTCCTCTTCCTTTTGGCTGCCGAAGACGTAGCTTGAAACCGAAGAGAGCCAGCCCTTTTGCGCCGTGGGGGCGTCGGCTTCTACCTTGTTGCGTGGCGAGAATGTGCCCAGGACTGGGCGGCGCTCGGGGCCAATGTAGAGCAGGGTCGTGTTGAAGCCGAAGCAGGCCGTGAACCATTCATCGTATGCCTCTCCCATTCGGTATGCCGACACCATGCTCTGGTGCAAGTTGATCTCCGCCCGCTCCAGGCTGTCTGTCGCGGGATTGAGCGGAATGGCCAGCGTCTCGTCTTGCTTCGGGTGCGGGGCGACCAGCGGCTCGCCCTTGGGCTTGAGATATTGGACGGAAACGTGCTCGTCTGCTATACTCTGTTCGAACAGCGCACACTCTGCGTACTCGGACATTTGCATCTTGGCGAGGGAGCCGTCATCGTTGACTCTGCAGAGCATGAACCGCCGGTCATATTCAAGCCCCTGTGGTCCGACATGCGAGGCATCCAGGCGGATGCCTCGAAGTGCCTTGACGGGATATACGTAGATCTAGCGGTGCGGAGAAGATTAAAATTTAGCGCGCAAGGTCTTTGTGTTTTTTCGTTTTATATTGATGTACGGACGTACGGCTGTGACTTTCATCGTAGGCGGGGTCTACTCGATAAGTAGATGGGAGACGGTTCAATTTTATGAAAAGGCCAGTTTGACAGTCAGATCAAGAAGCTCTCGTGTGTATTGAATTGAATTGATGGACTGGAAATGAGGCGTGATTTATACCGATGCCGGATTTGAAATCCCGAGGCTGAGGGAGCATGACATTGTAGGAACAGATTGTGGCTCGGAAGGCGTCTCGGCGATGCAGTGTATAAGCGGGTCGTCGGCCACTCGGAATTAGAGTGGCTAGATATGCAAGCGACCCGGCGTTACGATGATGAGGCTCTCTAGCGATGCAAATGCAGCCTTGTTATTTCATATATGAGCTATGTATCTGTGTATACGTAAAAAATATCGCCCTCCTCGACAGCTCGGTATTCCGAGTTGGTTTGGTATGCATGTCAGAGTGACAGCTACATGGGCTATAATCAACAAAATCCACCCTAAACTTTTAATGTCCCCGGTCTATCATTCAGCTTCAATGCACGCTTCATCCAATAAAACATCTCTGTATTCTAAGCCCTCGCAGGGCATTCCCCTTGTGCTTCACTCGACAAAGATGCCGAGGGGGATGGAGCACACGACGCCGTAGTGCGGCATGTCCACGGCCTGCACCGTCTTCAAGTCGCCGGCGACGGAGCAGAGCATATACGCCTCGTGCCTCGTCAAGCCCTTCGTGGCCACCATCCAGTCAATGGCGCTGCGCACAGCCTTGCGCGAGGCCTCGCGCAGGTCCTCGTCGAGTCCCATGGCAGCGTACTCCTGTCCTCTGTCGGCCTGCGGCTGCACGCCCTCCGGGGTGAGGTAGTGCGGCGAGCGGACCCAAGGCTTGTTCTTCTCCAACGTAAGGCGCAGGCGCGCATTCATGCCCGTCTCGATGGCGGTGCCACAAACCTCGCCGTCGCCCTGGGCGGCGTGGCCGTCGCCGCAGCTGAAGAGCGCGCCGGCCGTCTGCACGGGCAGGTACAGCGAGGAACCAACGGTGATGTGCTTGCAGTCAATGTTGCCGCCCCAGTCGTAGGGCGGGATGGTGCTCAGCTCACCGTCGGTGGCGGGCGCGAGGCCCATGACGCCCAGGAACGGCTTGATGGGGATGCGGATGCCCTTCTTGAACTCGGTGAAGCCGCTGTCAATGGTCGACAGATCCCACACCTTGATCGACGGCTCCGGGAACTCGTCGCATAGCAGGCCGAACCCGGGCAGGATGGCGGTGACGCCCCAGTCGCGCGGCTTGAGGTCGAGGACGTCGATGCGCAGCACGTCGCCTGGCTCCGCGCCCTCGATGGCGACGGGACCGAAAGCAGGGTCGACGGACGTAAAGTCCAGCTCCGGAATGACGCCGCCAGCCGCGTTCTCGGGTGTGACTTGGTTGTTGAGGCCGTCCTTGAGCTCAAAGGTGAGCTCCGAGCCTGACGGCACCGTCAGCGCCGGCGCGAGGTTCCTCGACCACTTGAGGTGGATGTTTCTGTGCGTGATGTGCGCCATGGTTTCCTGGTTCCTGCGTACCTTGTATTGACTGTCAATGGGCGATTGTGTCAATGGCAGATCTGCACAGTTTGCTGTCCTCGAGATGGAATTTTTGCTAGCGCGAGACGTGCTGGGATCTGTGCCGTTGGGCCGGTGAGGAGCGGGTGTAGTTCATCGTTCGGCCGCTCTCTCTCCGCTTACCTCCACATTCCACATGGGGGAGCTTACGAGAGCCATTTGTGAGATTCGCTGCCTCGAATATAGAGTGGTGTGTAAGAGAATGTAAAAGAAATATTTGAAAAATAAAATATTCCTTCTTCTCAGTTTTGCCGTGTTCTTGGGCCATAGACCCTGCATAGAGAGACGTGCCATGATAGATAAGTGGCTTTTACCATGGATCTGAACATCATACCGAATTCTGGCGGCCGCAAAAGTTCGGATTAATCGAACACGATTAATCAAGAGCCCTTCCCGCTCTGGGTTTCAAGGTTGGCTTGATCTCAGACTAAGCCCATATCATAGGGTAGCATGGAGCAGTTGCGGTTGGTGATGAGCTTCTTCACCGGGAAGGCACGGACTCAACGCCATCTGGGGCGATTGGGTACAAGGAGGGCTCGTTTATCACCTTCTTCACAAAGTTCGCATCAATGCCTTATCAGCGAACATATTCGTGACGGTCCAAGAGCACGCGGCGAATATGGTTGGTTGGATGGTTTGAGTCGTGAGGCATTCGAGAACTTCCCGATAGTCATCCAGCATGTAGCATGTATCATAATATCCGCCAGCGCAATGGCCAAGCGAATTAACCTCCAATAATGGTGAAGATAGCAATGTTGTACTATTGCCTAGACGATAACGTTGCCGTTGGTGAATCCGCATTGACATACCGGGTGGGCATATCGTATGTCAATGCATGGCAGCAGCGCTGCATATGATACGCCCATCCGTCGCATGTGCCGTATCTATACCAGGTAAAATCTAGAAATTCCATGCAATCTACTCTGTAGCCATTGGCATGTCCTTTATCTATGCTCCGAAAAAATACACCTGTAAGCGTAGCAGCGCAAGTACCTGTCTATGCCTCCATTTCAACATTAAAGTTTAAGCAACTATAGATCGGTCCATTCTGACACACTTAGAAACCGCGTTGCAACTCTAGTGTGATTCGCAGCCTCAGCAGAGCGCATGTTTGCGCTGGCCGCGTCGAAGAGCCCATCTAGAATGCTCACATGAGACGAGGTGTGAGCCTGCCGTCGCAAATACTCATACAGTGTTGCCCCTAGTGCACATCGATGCGACCGCAAAGACCGCCACCTCGCTGCGATCTACATAGCGATCAACGCAAAGCCGAAAGACTTCCACGTAATCGGTGGGGAAAGATGAGGGCGTAAAGGAGAAAGGAAAAAATGGAACTTTGAGGATTTGGCAAAATAGTTTCCGTCATTGGTGTCTTACGGGTTGAGAAGGAATGTCACGAGCAAGATGGGAGTGGACGCGAGCTTGCAGCGAGGGGTCGATGAGGGGCTGCTCTACTGGCACAGCATAGCAGTGAAACTGGAAGGGGTGGCTGTTTTGCCAGTGAAGCAGATATGAGGCGTTCTGCAGCCTGTTCATTGCCGCGATTTGAGCGAGTTTCGAGATTTTGCCCAGTCACTCCTTACTTCTGTTCTGACAGTGTTGGTGGCTCGCTTTCCCAAAACCACCATTGTAAGGGTCGGTGAAGTTCAATCTACTCGCCTCGCCAGGGCAGCTGAGCGGCAAGTCTCGCTTGGCGTCCGCACAGGGTTCAGTTGGTTCATCCTGGCAGGCTTTGGACAGGACCCTTCGTCTGAGTTGCGGTGGTGGTGGGCAGGGTTTAACGCCACTGGCACTATGGGTTTGGCTTCTCTGGGGCGCCACGGCTTCCGCACAGAGCATCTAGACCTCGCCGGGATCCCTGGCGGGCGTGTAAATGGCCAAGCAACGGATCATTTCATCCTCGGCGATAGGCTTTAGGGGCGGCCTGTGGTTTTTCGGTGGAAGACCGTGAAGCTCAAATGATTTGGTCCTCACACTCGTAAAGCTGAAATGCGTTGTGACCTGTATACATCGGCTGTAACAGTACTGGGATGCGAAAAAGCCATTGTGGACGGCTTCCATGTCACCGAAATGAAAGGCGGGGAACAGTTCTCTTGCACGCCACGATAGGTACTCGTAGGAGTATGTGTGCAGTACATAGTAAAATCCTTCGGACAACTTGTCTGCACCGGTGGACTTGGTTTGGTTGCCAGGAAACCAGCAAACACAGCTGTAATTAATTACCTCGTCTTGTTTCTGTGGACGCGGCCGCTGGGTGATAGTGTAGAGTACCCTTGCGTGACAGTTGGTGGCGTCCAAAGGCTGGGGTAGCATTTTCGATAGAACGCCACGCCAGACGGGGAGCCGCCTCTCTGTTACCTACAGAACATAGTACATTTTCTCAAGAGCAGTGGTCGTCGACGAATTGCAGGGGTGACGAGGAAGGTACGAGAAGGCACGTATTAGCGGTGCCCGCTGTAGCAGCCTGAGCGGTTGGATGGCGGGTGACCGCCAACCAGGCGTCTCGACTAATACAATGCACCTAGTAGTCGAGCGATTGAGCGTCGAGGGCACGCGATAGGTCCATATCAAAAAGGCCCTGACGCACGTCATGACGCAAGCCTCAAGTCGCTATTCGTTTGACTGGTGATTGGTGATTGGTGATATGGGCCGGAGGCGGTGATGCAAGAATGCATGCACGACTCACTGGACAGGTGACGCCAGAACCAGTCGTCTGGGACAGGCTAGCGGTGGTAGCGGTGCCCATGGTGTGAGGCTGTCTCGGCGGTGGTGCGGGTCCCAGCAGCCTCAGCATCCAACCGCTCCGCTTGGGTACGGTGGTGTTAGTGGGCAATGCTGAGCATCTCGACTCCGTTATCATACTATTGCTTAGCTGCGTCTGCATTACGTTTGTGGAATTGTCTGCACTGTGGTTGGTTGGTTGATTACATGTTGAAGACGTAGCTTGCTCAGATGTCGTCGCCCTGTCCTGCCAGCCAAGTGGGAGCCTTTGCCGATGGATCCGTAGTCCCAACATTAAAGAGGTGGCTGTCGAGGAAAGTGGTGATGGTTGGCGAGAAGCGGCGCTCCTGGGCATGGGCGAAGTGGATATGCAGCCAGTGCCGAGAAACTCGGAGTCGACTGTACGACTGCATCTGAGTAACGGTATGGAATCAGGCTCTGCGCCCGTTTAAATGGTTGATACAGCGGTTGAGTTGAGTTGGAACTGGAAATGGACTGCTGGGTTGTTACCATACTCTTAGCACTGTCGACAGGTGGCTCGCTTGCGTGATTCGCTAGTGGTGCGGTGCAATACGTGGTCTGCCAGTGGTGCGGTGCAATGCGTGGTCTGCTACTGGTGCGTCGTGCGTCGAGTCGTTTCACATATGTCTGTAGCACTCGGCCCTGCGTCCGCCTATCCCTTTGATCGCCAGCATGATCAGCGTAGAGAACAAAGGGGGTTCGGGGCCGGCAAGCACACCTGTTTCGTCATCAAACCTGCTCATGTACAGGTTCCGTGGCACTCTTGGTATGCACGGGTAACTAGTTGGTCAATCACGGGCCGGGCTCTGTCCGAATGGCGCCTCCGTGGGCTAAGTTTGGGGGTGTGAAGGAGGCTAGGCCCATGGCTTGTGGTGTAACCTGGACTTTGGTATACAGTGCGGGCCACAGCTGAGGCGAACAGGTGGACAGGCGACAGAGAGTTGCGAGGGGAAATGTGTGCCGAACGACGACGCCTCCCAGAGTCTGTTGCCCAGTCAAAGAGTCAGGACAGGGCTCCTACGGCCCAGTCGAAAAGCCTCCTTTTGTTGGCGGCGTTTTGGGTGGTTATCCACCAACCCACCAACGAACGAACGCCACCGTTTTTGAGGAAGAAATGCAGGTGGAGGAGGAGGAGGAGGCGGTCGTGCAGGAAGGATCGTGGAGGGCCGGAAGAGGTGCTATGTGTAGGTAGGATTCACACCTTGCGGTAGTTGAGGTAGATAAATCATGGGATGAAGCAAGCATAAAGACGTTGGATTCTTGAAGCTCTGCAAAGAGAGAGAGAGAGAGAGAGAGGGCAAGGGAAAGGCACTGACTGACACACGACATCGACCGGGGGGGTTTGCAAGCGCAAATGTGGACGTGCGCTGTGGCGCCGCCGTTTGTGGGTGCGTATGTATGTGCGTGTGCGGCGGGCAGCTGCCAGGTGCCGCAGCCGCCAGCCGCCAGTCTCGCCTCTCGTCCAGCCTAACGTCCAGCCTGAGGCTAGCAAAACAGAGACAAAAGCGTACCTCAGACAGTGTGAGGCTTACAGCTTTGTTGGGTGCTTGCGTTGCCTCTGCTCCAGTCGAAACGCAAGAAACAAGCCCCTCTCCACTGGGGAAGGCTAAGATACGGGGTCTGCATGCAAGAGTAGGTAGTCCGTAGGTACTCCATGAGTTGGTACTGATAGCGTCTGGCGGCACGTACCGTAGTCTGATTTGTTTGGGCTTTTTTCTTTATGGTGCTGTAGGTATGTATGGAGTACAGCTAAGTACAGTACAGTGCAGGGCTGCAGCTCTTTTTTTCTTTCTCTTGGCCCGACTTTCATAAATTCCTACCCAAGCCCTCCCTCACCCATGTTCTCCCTGGTCTCTTGTCACCAACATTGTCGTCTTGTTCCTTCTTCTTTTTGTTTTGTTTCTTCATAAAGGTCCCCCAAGACCTCTCGTACGAGCAGTCTTACTAGAGGTACCTCGCCCTGGTTGTCTCCAAGCTCTGACAAGACCAGGCCAGCCTCTTTGCTCAGCTTTTGTCTCACCATTCCTCCGTCCTTGGCCCGGCGCTCGTCATTTTTCCACTTCCTTTCCCTTTCTTCTTTTTCTAGCCACGCCTCTTACGGATCTTTGCCTTTCTAATAATACCCTTTCTCTGGTCGTTGGCCTCTTTTCACCTCTTTCATCTTTTACTTCTCTCGCCATCTTGGATCTCAACTTCACCCCCTACTTTGCATCTCTTTTTCCACCTTCCTCTTTCTCTCTCGCTGGCCCCAAGACCCGATCCCGTCCTGCGCTCGGTCACCCGCCCGCCCGCGCCAATCCCTGCGACTACTAGACTAGCTCTTAGTGCTAGATCGTCCCTACTTGTGCCGCACTAATTCCTGCGCCGGGTCTGACATGCTTTGACCCTAGCTGGGGTCCTGCACGCCTAGACTCGACCGTTTGGACGTCATTCATACCGGTCGCCGCTCTGCCCGGACGACTGACTTGCTTTGGCTCCTCGCTTCGACTCCCTCCCTTGCCTCAGGGTTTTCTCAAGCGAGCCTTTTTCGGTTCTCGACGTTAATTCAAGCTCGGTTAATTTACTGTCAGTCATCTCTTTCGACTGCTACGCCTTTGCAACTGGACTTTCTTCTTTCTACAGTTCGTCTCGAGGGGCACAGTTTCATATAAGCTGTCCGTCTCGCTCTGCCCACCAGCGGCTGGTAGATTGTCTCAGCCTTTTGACGCAACCTTGTTACGGTTTTGGTCGCTGCAATCTTCGTTTGTTTATTTCCTCTTCTTTTTAATCATATTTTATCTGCATTGCAGATCATGATACCCAGCCTTTCTACTCTTTTTATTCTATAATTCCTTTCGATACCCCTACTCGAGTCTTCTTCGACCAACTTCCCGCCAACCTCGACATCACCACCAAACGACCAACCGCACCATGGCAGCTCCCCCACCTGTTCGGGAGCTCGACCTCCGCGAATGCGAAATCAGCTCGGCCGTCGATGGCATCAATGTCATGCAGGGCATTAAATCCAGTGCAGGTAAGCTTTTGTCTTCCACTGACAACATGACAGACCTCTGCTGTCCCCCGCATGCTGGGCCAACGAGAATACCAATATTCTCCGCAATGCAAGGCATAAATGCGCTTGATCTCGTTACTGACTTCCTTTTTTGGCAGCATTTTTTACCTTTTTGCGAGCAAATCTTGTCCTCAGTCCCTCCGTCCTCAATTCTGCTGCGAATACACCACAATTTGACCCCTTCAGCTTTACATCGACACCAGCTCCAAGCTCCGCGCCATCCTCACCCCTCAGCACCGACCCGTCTCTGTGCCCCCTCGAAGACATCCCGCCACTGTCCCTCGATACCCTGCAAACCGATGAAGAAAAAATTGAAGGTCTTGACCTTGTTTCGGAATCCGTCTCCCAAATGTACATCCGGGGCGCTGCCAGCGTCATGCTACACCCGACCTGCTTCATGCCCTTTACCGTTGCGCTGTCTGGAGCATACTATGCCACCGGAATGCCGTCGAAAAGTCGCCTTGGGGCAAACTTGTTTATCACACTCGGTATCGCTGTTTATATAGCCGCGGCTGTCTGGTACAGCAGCAGATACATCAGCCTGGCAAAGTCATACGACTGGTCATGGCTCGAAAAGGACGGGCCAGGTCGTGATATAATGCTTGGGGCAAGATACGACGACTCTCTCGTTGGTGTGGTGGTCCTCCGTCTCAGCCCCAAGATCATGCCCACCGGGAGCCGACGCCGCGCCCGAAGCTTGAGCTTCAAGGGTGGCCGGGGCATCATCCGCGCGTGGACCACACGAGCCTCGCATCGTGGCCGAGGCATCGGCAAGGACTTGCTTGGCGCCGCCGTGCGTCTGACCAAGGAGCGCTGCGGCAAGGATGCCCAGCTAGGTTTCTCGCAGGACCATGCCAACAGCGTCATGCTTCTCCACTCCAGGTTCAACGACGTCTTTAAAAGCAGAGAGGTGCGCGCCACCAAGGCACTGACGGAGGCCGTCGCCAGCTGGGACGGTCCCAGGAAGAAGAGGAACAGGAAGTAGGACGAATTACACTTGTCCAAGGCGGAGGCCTGCTCACATTATGGAAGAGCTGGAGCGGCTTTTTGACATATTTTGGCGTGATTTTTTTGGTATATCCTCGTTATATTCTGGTTATACTGGCAGATGGATTTACACAAGATACCCCACCTAGTTTTCATTTTCCATTATTAGACTGCACTCCCGTTTACTATATTACATTCATATAAAGCAAAAGTGTTATATGAATATTTAGCTAAATGTTACACAAACTACTGTGCCCTGGTTTTCATCACTCATCAAACATGTCGAAGACAGATAACCCCCGTCATCAACTACGCAGCCATTTTCTGTTCTTAATAAGACACAGCGCCAACTTGTGATATGGGCCTCCAATGCCAAGCCTGTATTTTCGTAAGCCTCCTAAATGTCCAACAGCGAAATCATCATCGCAGACACGCCCCTCGCATTTTTGGAGCTTTCCCTCTTCATCATTGTAAACCCAACCCAGCCCGAGTCACCTACGTTCGCAAACGCATCTTCTTGCTCTTGCTCACCGTGCAATCCGGGTCAAAGCCATACAAGGTCCGTCCGAGGCTATGTAGCGCATGAATCACCTGGGTACGAAACAACGTTAATTATCATCAAAATAATTCTTCTTCAAAGAGGATCAAAACGACGCAAGGTGGGCTGAAAGATGGTACGTACATCCAGAGTCGACACCGTCCTGGAGTTGCGGTGTTCGACATATGTGACGCAAATGCGGAGAACCTATACACGAAGAATATCCAGTTCGTCAGTCGAAGCTCCTTTTGAGATGGTTTTTCTTTGCGGTCATACGTTTCCGAGGTAGTCCTGCATCGCGCTGCGAGCCTCATCGTAGATGCTGGCTGACATGCGACTGACGCCGCCACGACGGGCGAGGCGTCTGGCATTCTTAGTTAGCAAAGGTTGAGGTTTCTCTTTTTTTATTCGTGGGAGCAAAAGAGGTAAAGAAACTCTAAAGCACTGATATCGTTTTCATCACCGACGGAAAAAATGGAAAATAGCAGTCGCGTACCTTAACGATGGACGGGCTAGCATCAGAGAGTCAGTCATCGCGTACGTTTGGGTTGCTGCTTTTTGGGAACTTACTTATTCCCCGAATGGAATCACGTAAAATGCGTCTATATTTCCCAAAGTGTTACCCGGAAGCCCGTGTACACACAGTCTTGCTTCCTTCATGTCTGCATGCCTTCGTCTCTGGGGTAAAGCAGTCTTGCCCGCGACGCCGTGCTTCACCGAGCCCGACTCTCTCGTTGGCCCGATATGCCAGTTACGAGCTGGTGTTGAGAAGGGCAACATTCTACACTTCTTTTTTCTTCAGACCTGTGTATTCCTTGTAGAGAGTCAAATCAAGCAGTTTCTTCCTTGGCTATCGCGTTGGCCGTTGACTGCAATAGCTAGTCCGTTCACGCCATTAAGGCAGCACTGGTGTCAATTGCCACAACGGTGCGGCAGGCGAGTCGATGAAAGCGGATATTATGTACAGAAAATAGGTCAAATTCGAATGATGAGTTGCTCTGGCTAAATAAAAGGAGCTCCAAGAGTGCAGCCAGGCGTGCGTGCAGGGTGGAGATGCTTGCCGGTTACTAGCAGTACATTAACACTCGTAGAGCATCACCCTTCACTTATGGCTCACTTTCATAGTATCGAAAAAAATGGAAAAGGGAGAATCATTTCATATCGTATTGCACCGCGCGTCTATACTGCAGTTCCGAACAGCCTATTAAACTTTTTCGCTGTTCGCCAAGTCATAAATCACGTTCCCAAAAGGATTTTGCACCTTGCGTGTCTGCCAACACGGTATTTTGTTTCACGCCGCGCAACTCCATTCATGCTAAGCTTCGCCGAGCCTTTGCTTTCCCTTTGTGTGCCAACAACATGGTTTCTGTGGCATCTTATTACCGTGGTATCGAACTCCTCCAAAACATCATCGTATCCTCTCCCAACTCCGTTACTAGTGAACAGCTTGTCAGGGGTGGCCGAGCTTTGACATTGCAGCCAGCCGTATTAACAAAAAAACGAACAAAAACGCCTTTAGTAAAACATGGACAGGGCAGGCAGCTGGCTTTGTGGCGACATTTATCGATCATAAATCAAATAATGGTCCCAGCGTAGCTCGAAGCCTTCGCAGCCTGCACCTGTAGAAAAAAGTATGGAGTTAAAAACAGTTGAGTAGAGAAATGAGTGTGCAACATATGGGGTAGGGCATCTAAGCTGCTGCCTCTGCCTCTGCCTCTGCGCTGACAGCAGCTTCCTCGGTCACAGCTGGATCGAGCTCTTGCACAGGCTCCTCCTCGGTGCGAGCCCTTTTAGCGCCTGGTTGGGCGTCGCCTCCGAGGGCCTCTTGTGCGGCTTCGAGTTCATCCAATCGTCGCTTCAAGTTGTTTTCACGGCGGTGGCTATCCTCGAGTTGCGCAAGCAGTTGCGCCTCGCTCTCCTGGGCAGCCTCGAGTTGTGAGCGGAGCTGTGTCTGCTCAGCCCCGGCAACTTCTTGTCCACGTCGCGCGGCAGCCTCTTGCTGCTCCAGTTGGCTAAGCCGACCGCGAAACAACTCATTGATGACTTCGAGCTCGCTCACTCTGGTCTTCAGGCTAGAGTTGTGAGCAATGAGTTGCTCCTGTGTCTGTGGTGTGTCCGAGTTGCGGTCACCATTCATAGGAGAGCCGCCGCTGCCATCGCCGTTGAAGCTCGTGTAAGCATCGTCCACCATGAAGGACGACAGAGAGGTATTGTACATCGAAGGAGTGCCGGTTCGAGAGATGGGCGAATCAACGCCGTCGGTACCGTTGTTTTTGGAGCGGCGCATCGCCTCTGCAGCCTGGGCCGCAGCATGTTCCGTGCCATTATGGTCGCCGACCATACCGAATCCTTGAGCCTGCTGATGCGCAACAAAGTCAGCAACCAAGTCAAGGTTTGGGGAGGTACTGCTGGGTGTGAACATACCTTCTTCTTGGCTATTAAATCCGGGCGCATCGTCTTGACGCGATTGCGACTCTTGATTACGTCCGTCTTCATAGAAATCGGGCGCGGGCGGCCCTTCAGCTTGAGGAAGAGACCACAGGCATTGCACAGGACAGAGCCAAACTCGTCTCGGCGCCATAGAGGGGTGCGCGAAGTGCCACAGTTCTGGCACGTCGGCTGCGAAGAAGTGTTAGTTGCCATCATGGTGCCGGCTTGGTTCAGTCGTGTCGCTCAGATAGAGGGAATCGGCTCCGATTAATACTATCAGGATCGATAAGGAACGGGGGACATGGGAATAAGTTCAAGGCAAGGCATCGTCACCGATAAGGCGATAACGAAAAAAAAATTTGATCCACCCACGACTATCAGTCCCAACGCGGCTTAGCGGCTCGCAATCGCCGACGTGATCCACGTGATCGCAATCTTATCCAAGCTGTTGCCGCAAAGGTGCCAGCAAAGGACGGCTTCTGATTGGCCAGCGGGAAACTTTTGCAGGGGAAACTTTGAAGGTCGAACGCGATAGCGATAAAGGAGGATAAGATGCTGATTTGGGTGCATGCGGAGGTCGGGAACAACAGGGATCGGACAAGCAAGTAGAGATATAGATGTAGACTTACCATGTCTCCAGAGCCTCCAGCGGTCGCTGCGGGCGATCCCTCGGCATGAGAGGGTGGCACGGGACGGTTCGTTGTCGTATCGCTGCTCGATAACTTGTCAGTCCAGTCGCATGCATGACGGATCAGTTGTATGCCCTCCGATGTAACTGCAGGCGTTATCTGGGCTTGATAACGTCCCAAAGTCCTGCACGTCTACATCTGCTCCTGCAACAACTGGGGATGCAATGCTGACATACCTTGGCTGGGTGGGCATGGTATGCGACATGTTTGCGCCGCTCAGCGAGGCTATGTTTGATAGCTGTGCGAGATTTGCCGATGCTGACGTCGATGTCGAGCTCGGCCGAGATATGGAATCGGCTGCGGGCGGATTACTGGTCTGCGCCTCTGGCTCCATTGTGAAAGGCACGTTCAGAGCGCGTTTGATGGGCTGGGTGGCCGACGATGGAGAAGACGCTTCGGCGCATGCGGTTGCTCCACGACTGTTTCGTGATCAAGTCTTGTTCGTGGCCTTATGCAGGTTCTTCGGGTATAGTATTCTGTCGCTTATGCGTAGTCGCCGTAGGAAAAGTTGATGGCGACGACAAATGGACGGTTGTTGTTGCAGTCGAGGATGGTGGGAGCGCAGGTAATAGACGCGATCGCAGGTAAGCACGGAAAGAACGTCGTTATGCGTCGGCTGATTGGTGGGCCATAAGACTATAATGCACTCGCGAATTCGGTGATGGATGTAGAAGTCGAAAAACAGGTAAAAGGCCAGTGCTGGACAACCTGTCAAAGTGATTGATCCAGAAATAGTATTAGCACGTTGGAGTGGCCAGTTTGGGAGTGGTGCGGCGCGACTTCATTGGGCGAAGCCGACTACACAGAGCGCGTGGGGCAAATTTGATGAACGCAGCTCTCGGGGGTTCCGAGCCTACCCTAGAGAGACAATTGACTATTAGCAGGCTGGCATGCGTGGGCTAAATAAACTTATAGTGCCATAAAGACATCTTTTTAGCTTACTTATTCAATTATGGGCAATATGCTAGCTGGGGAGGCGGTGTATTGAAGCTAAACTGGAGAGACAGGTCTTCTTACTTGCATACACATACTATCACTAAGATGTGCAGTTGGAACAAAACATTGCAAACGGGATTTCTGTGAGTTCGCGAGCTGTATCCCGCGCAAATACGTGAAATATAACTATTTTACCACGCAGTTTCCTCTCGTTGGCTATTCCAAAGCCCAAATCCCTCGCGGCACCGACTCATCGAGACGCGTTTGCTTCCAAACCAGCTTACCTTCAAGGCGCAGTCGCCGTTCCACAGCCCGTCACAATCCTACACAGCAAATCATTTCTGTAGAACCAGGTTGGTGTGGAAAATGCTATGAATCGGCATATCCCATGTGCTCGGAAGACGTGCAGATGCCTCATCAGCGCAAGTGGTAAGCTTGCCGCAATCGACAGGTCGTGCCCCACTCACCTTTCAAGCACTCTCCGGCGTCATAAAGTGGCTCCCCCCTCCAGCGGTGAGGTTAGCTCTGGGTCGACCGGATCTGAGATTGGAAAAGCTTTCTCCTTGCACCTCAGCAGCTGCAAATACCGACGAGTCCCCCGAGCCCTACATAAACGCATATTGAACCCCGCGGAACCCCTACCGAAAATGTTCAACTGGATTCAGCAGCAGTAAGTGAACGCCTCCCCCGCCGTGAACCAGGTGCGGTTCGGCACCTGGACGGCTCGGAGAAGGGACACCAGTGGGCTGACCACGAGGGCAACCTTGCCGTGCAACAGAGTCGCCAATGTCGCGGGCACCCAGGAGCCAATCTACGGCCCGACGGCCATCAAGTCAGTCGCCGAAGAGGCCAAGACGACTCCCTATACCGAGATTGGCCGCGATGACCTGAAGTGGAAGGAGATGGAATGGACCAATGTCGAGACCCAGACCTTTTACTTCTTCTCCGACGAAGGCACCATTGGCATGGCGCAGGTCATCTACAGCAACGTCGCGTAAGAAATTTCCCTCTCTGGGCACAACGAAAGCTGCAAATTTCTGCAAAGGCAGCTTCAGCCGCAGCCAGTCAAAAAGAAAGCTAACAGTCGGGTCGTAGTGGCATCCGCACAACTTGCCAGTTCAACTCCAAGATCTTCTCGAAGGATGGTTCGGAACCGCACCTATGGTGCTCGACGCCCCTCAACAACTTTGAAATCAGCGAGGACAAGTGCTCCTTCTACGCCGACGACTGCGCCCTCGAGCTCTCGGAAGACGGCAACTCGTACACCATCAAGAGCCTCAACGACGAGCGATCCATCGTCAACCTCAAAATCACAAAGGCCGCGCCCGGCTTCCAGGGCGGCAAGACCGGCACCACGTCGTTTGGCACCGACCACGAGAACCCGTGGGGCTGGATGCGCCACGCCTTTTGGCCGCGCTGCTCCGTCGAGGGAACCATCACCACCGACAAGGGCCCCGTCGACTTCAAGGGCCGCGGCATGTACAGCTACGCCCTGCAGGGCATGAAGCCTCACCACGCCGCTGCCAAGTGGGACTTTGTCAACTTCCAGGGCCCCAACTACTCGGCCATTCTGATGAAGTTTGTCACCCCGCCGTCGTATGGCTGCACGACTGTCAACGTCGGTGGCATTGCCAAGAACGACGCCATTGTTGGCGCTGGCTGCGACAACACAGTTGAGCACACCAAGATCAAGGCCGATGAGGAGAGCGAGTGGCCGGCGCCTAGCGAAGTCAAGTACGTTTGGAACGTCAAGGACAAGGATGGCAAGGTGGTAGAGGCTTCCATCGAGGGTCCCCTGGGAGAGCGCCTTGACCGCGTCGATGTCATGGCCGAAGTGCCCGGATTCGTCAAGAACATTGTCGCCGCCGCGGCCGGAACCAAGCCTTATATCTACCAGTACGCGCCCAAGGTCACGCTCAAGCTCAAGATTGATGGCCAAGAAATCACCGAGGAGGGCCAACTGTTTACCGAAGCCACCTTCATCTCCGACACTGAGACGCCGGCACAGTAAACAACACAAAATCGAAGAAACAAACCGAAAACAAAAAAAAAACTATGAAATTCAGAAACCCCGGGGCATTGAATCACGTCCCGTATATTCCATAATTCGCAACTGCATTGGGTAAAATATTCCGAATTTTACAAACTTGGCGTTAAAGAGATGGGTCTGTTCGCTCGTTTCGACAACTCGGCCGATGCCGTACATAATTGGAGGAAATAGCTCTCCCTTCCGTCTTTGTTAGGATACATTCACGCTTTTACACACACCTTTTTTTAATGAGAAATTGGCGATTTATTATATTGGATGGTTGCCCCCAAGAACCAGCACGAGCAGAGTCTACCTCGCTGTGTTTGTTTTTCTTAACATTTCTTGGAATAGCAGAATAACACCTTTAGACGTATCCTCTATGGCCGCACGTAGAAGCCTTTCCCAATGGTGATTGAGTGGTATATCAGAGCGCATCGTATTCGTCTGCAGATATGCAGTAGCTTTTTCTTTTTTTGTTCGTACATGTACATAATGGCCAGCCAATGTGTATTGTTGGCGACCTTTTGATCCGTAGATTCATCATTGCGACTTTTTGTCATCCGCAGACGTTGCGGAATCTTTCGAGTCTGGCTTTTCTTCTTGAGCAGTCGCCTTTATCGCATCCGCCTCCTTCTTTTGCGACTCCTCCTTTTCCAGTTCCTGTTGCACCTGCCAAACGGCGCGGTCCAGCTCCGTCTCCAGGCCCGGAACCGCCAGCGTATCCGAGAAGCTGCGAATCTGCTCGTGCGTGAGGAGCACGCGCTCCTTGGCCGCCGGTCGGTCTGCATCCGCCAAACGGTGGGCGTTGGCGCTGTATAATTGGTCCAACGTTTTCGACGGTGACGAGATCAGGAGCTTATTCTTGATGAGCCATTGGATGTGCTTGCCGCCAGCCAAGGCGCGATAATGTGACCAGGCGCGGTAGACGAGGTAGAAGAAGGGGAGGTTGGGTATTCTGTGCAAAAAATTGGACAGTCAGTATATGTGAACAGCCGGTGCAGAACTGTTCCCACAGAGGTCAGTGGGTGGGAAGAGGTTCAAACTTACACGGGGACGAGCGCAAAGGGTATCGTGATGGGCATGCCGACAAAACACCACAGCATACGCTTCCGGTGCAGCGCCTGCCTCTCAGTGGAGAGCATGTGCGCGACCGCCTCGGCCGTGTCGGGCGGGATGACGGTCCCGGGGAAGACGAGCTCGACCTTGCCGCCGTCCTGGAGCTCCTCCTGCTGGCGGCGCGCAGACAGCGGCGGAACCGACTTGAGGCCCCATTCCTGAAAGGCGATGCGCCGCAGCGCGTGGTTGCCGTAGTCGGTGACCTTGCGCTGCCAGCCCGACTCCTTCTTCTCCCAGCCGGCCCAGGTGCGGGCGGCGAAGCTGGTGGCCTTGTCGGCGTAGCTGCCCTTGGCCTGCTCCTTGGTCGTGATGCTGAGGCGCTGCGCGTAGAGGAGCGTGCGCCGCGTCGACACGGGGAGGAGGAAGAGGCGCATGGTTTGCTCTGTTTTTCTCGCGCCCTTTTTACTGCGGCTGCTGTTCTATATCCGTGTGCGCGAACTCGGTTTCGTATCTATTTCGTCGCAAGGAAACAAAAAAGGAGGATTGGGCGTCGTAGCTCGGCGGTTTGGGTGGGTTGGTGATCTCCTCTCCTTTTTTACCAGCGCGGGACAGGATGATGACGTTTTGCTTCTTGCTTCTCGTCGCGCGACCGAAGGGGGGGAAGAGAGCGGGATTCTTTCGTTTAATGACACATTGTGGGCAATATTATTTTGTACTTTGATGGCGATTTTCGATGATTCAAGACAGAGAAGAAGTAAAGGGAAGAGCAAGGCAGAAACAAGAAAAAAAAATGTCCTGAACCAAGTAATGGCATATGGCAAAATGCTAATAGGCGAGGCCTTGGTCTTTGGAGCTGAGCAGCGTCGGTCTTTAGCGGGTACCTTGACGGGGGCCCGGCAGACTGGGTGAGCCAGCTGCGCAAAAAGGGCCAGAGGCTGACGCACATGGGCCTTGGAACTGGCCCGTGTTGGTGGACGGCCTCCGAGGGGCAATGCTGAGCCGTTGGGGACCGCGATTAATAACGTGTGCCCTGGTCGCGGCTCAGCTCTTCATGGAAGCCGTCTACGAAAATAATAGTAGTTAAAATTTATAAAATACAGGGACCGGTTACATTGTAAACTCAAAATATAGAAATAATTCTCTATTGTTTTACATGTGCTAAACATACGCCAGGACCGACTGAAGCAAGAAAAGAAACAGATGGCCTCAAATCGTCCAAATACCTCCAAACTAAGAACTATACGCTATTTAAGCCCGATAAGAATTACTTGACACACGGGGCCCCTAACCGATTGGGGCTTCCATCCGTTTACAGGAAAATCATGGCAATGCTGGACAGCGCCAAAAATGTGTACAGCTGCGAGCCGCCAGCGATAGCAGAAGGCACCGCAGCGCTGTCGCCATCGCTACCATTGTTGCTGGGCTGCGTCTTGGCAAGCTTATCGCAGCTGCTAATCTTGCCGTCGGGCGTCTGGGTCGTGGCATTGCCGTCAAAGTCGCAGGCGTCGCTCGCCTGGTTCTGGTCGGCGTAGTAGGCGTTCAGGACGTAGGCCAGCTTATCCTTGTCGGCACACATGCTGTACGCGCCGTACTCGCCCTTGGACGTGTCGCCGTTGATGCCCGCGCAGGCCTTCTTGTCGTTGCCGCAGATGTAGTTGAACATTGTCTCGTAGCCCGAGGGGTCCAGGTCCTTGGCGGGCACGCAGCTGGCCGCCTTGACCATGCAGCTGCAGGCGTCCTTGTTGGGCGTGGGTGGCAGCGTGGAGCTCGACTCCCATGTAGAGTTGACCTTGGGGCAGTCGCGAGGCTTGTTGCTGGGGCTGTAGTCGGACATGGACACGCCCTTGGGGTCGACCTTGGCAATCTGCTTCTGGAAGGCAGCAAAGTCCTTCATCTTGGTAGCCTTGTCGCCGCTCAGCTCAACCAGACCTGTTGGAGGGGACAAACAAAAACGTATTAGCAAAAGATACAGATCATGATACTATGGAGGGTGTCAGGCAAGAGACAAAACATACCGTAATCGCGCTTGGCCTGGAAGTACTCGTAGACGATGCCTCCGCTCAGGACCTGGGACATGTTCTCGGCATAAATGGCGGGCGTCTCGGTAAAGGTGCGTCCCGCGCCGCCGTCGACGGTGTTGCAGCCGTACTCGGCGAAGAAGACGGGGATGGAGTACGACTTGAAGAATTCGAGGATGCGGTTGTAGCCCGACGTTTCAAAGTTGGAGTCGCCGCACCACTCGTAGACGTTGTAGCCGAAAAAGTCAACCGACTCGGCCTCGTCGCCGCAGTTGAAGTAGTTGGCAATGTTGTCGCGCAGGTCCGAGGTATCGTCGGCGGCGTAGCCGACGGCCAGGTTCTTATAGCCCTTGTCCTTGATGTACTTCTTCATGTCGCGGGCGGCGGCCTTGACGTAGGCGGAGGCGTCGGTGTTGGAGCCATTGTTGGTGACCTCGTTTCCGACGAAGAAGCCGATGACGTTGGGGTACTGGGAAAAGTTGTCAATGACCTGGGCGTAGTGGTCGTAGAGCTCGGTGGTCCAGGCCGGGTCCTCGCGGTTGATGGACTCGTCCGGGTTGGCCAGGTCGGAGATGACATAGATGCCGGCGTCGTTGAGGAGGTTCATGCACGCCTTGTGATCGCCCTTGGGGTCGACCTGGTACGTGCGGATCACATTGGCCCTGAGCTCCTGCAGCAGCGGCACGTCTCGCTCGCAATTATCCTGGCTGCTGAGCGGGTCGGTGTAGGTCGTGTCCGTGGAGGCGGTGCTGCCGCCGGGCGAGCTGTCCTGCTGGTAGGCGACGCCCTTGATGAAGAATTGCGTGCCATTTTCGTAGAAGAACTTGGAGCCCTGCAATGTGTGAAATTTCGTGTTAGCATGAGGGGCGCTTGTTCACCCATGTTTTGTTTGAAATCGATTTCACCCCCCGGTTGCTTGGCATCGTGCTTGGCAGATCAAGATTGTGCCATGTAAGCGACCGCAGAGGGGGGAAATTACTAGAGCGCACGCACCTTGATCTGGATCGGCGGAAGGTCCGCGGCGATCGCGCTGCCTGCAGCGGCAAGCAGAGGCAGCAAAAACTTGGTAATGGCCATTTTGAGGAAAAGGTGAAAAGAATTTGGAAATGTCAGAATTCGAAACGACGACTGGCGGCGGCGATTGCTGTTGCGGTTGCTATTTGCGCTGCGGAGCGGCGGCTGTGTTTGGAATGTCGCACAACAAGCGCTCGACCTTGCACTACACCAAGGCGGATATTCCCGGCGGGAATAGTCCTAAATCGATTTCAAAAGGGAATTAAGAAGTAAAAGAGAAGAAAAAGGTAAGCGAATGATCACGAAGAACCCGTGTCAGAAAACCGAAAAGAAGCCAGCAAGAGAGTGAGCCCGGTGTTTGTGTGTGGGAAGTTGTAACGAGAGAAGCCAGCCAGGTCAATGTCAACACAACAGAAAGAGAGGCAAATGACAGGAAGGGTACTAGTAGACTACGGGCTAGGAACCAGGCTATTTTTGACAAATTCCCGCCACACTGTCGACGGAGAAAGGGGGCGTGGTGGGTGGTGGCAGACCCTCTAACGAGTACGGCTATCACTGCTTCGTCCTCGTACAATCCAGCGCTACATTTACACATTTTGCCTCAGTTGCAGCCACCAAGAGACGCCTCCAGAAAGGGTAGAGACCGCGCGGCACACCCGCAAAAGCCCACTAAAAGCAGCGTTGCGTATTTTTGGTGGTGCCGAACATCCGCGAGCCACCAACACCGAACCGCCCTTGGGCCCTTGGGGATGTCCATCTCCGGGCCGGCCGTACGAGTCCCATAGTTAGTTCCGATGCCCAGAAAAAAACACATGCCAGAACAAACCCTCTACTCGTACAGTCGCAATAGCACGATTCCAAAAGGCTTTGCCCACAACCCACCGCCGCTTTTATTATGGAACCACTGGCACCGCCACCAAAGCAAAGACCAGAGAGAGAGGCCCTCTGGCTGACGCTATCTATTTGCGGCGACCACGCCCGCCCAGACGGCAAACCGTGCCGAGTTTCTCTGGGCGGCGCGACTCCAAGCCTAAGCGGAGTGGCTCCCAGGTTTGATTACCACCACAGAAATCGGCCGTTCTAGCCGTGGGAAATGGCGGCTGACAGGCCTTAGTTTCCCAAGTGCGACGCTCTGCCTTCGCGCCGCTGAACCCCCCCCCCTGATTTGTGTTTTTCCGGGTTCGTTCTTGGCTGTCGCGCCGTCTTTGCCGTGCTACGAGACAAGAAAAAGAGCCAGAATGATGCCGAGGAGATGATGGCAGCATGTTGGCGGTGCAACAATCTAATTTTCTTCGCTTGGCATACAGGGGAATGACATCGTCCTTGCCATCTTAACAATGTAAACGTCATTTTATGGGCGCAATGGCACGTAGAGGTCGTGTAAGAGGCATGTCAAGGGCAGTTATTTTCTCTCATTACTGTGGTCCTATTAGAAATATATACCAAAGTAAACTACTTGTTTTCAACAAGTTCCGGGCGAATGGTTTAGTGGTATAATACTCCCTTAGCATTCCGTTTGGATGTCCCGTTTGGGAGTGGTCCAGGGTTCGATTCCCTGTTCGTCCAGATTCAGTGGTTAAATTCCACTTCCTTTTTTGCACTTTGCTGCACCTGTGCTTGGCACTGCGTTTGTTTTTGTCCTTTAATGCAAAATAATTTTTTGAAATTCTTTTCTTTGTTCAATTATTCATAGGCGCGGTTGAAGAATTCGGCTCTTTTCTTTTTTGGTCGTATTAACATTATATTCGCTATTGTATAGTCCGGTTTATCCTGTACTCTACTCTACGCATTGCTTGCAGCATCCGTCTTATTATCCTTGGGAGGGGCAGAGGGACTCTTGCTTCTAGCCGTTCTGGCACCCTTGCCCACAATCTTCTCTGTCCATTTCCACGACGAAGGACTCAGCTGTCCCTTTTCATTAGATGTACTTTTCACCGGCGTCTTGTCTTCTTTATTGCCAATGCTCGTGTCAATGTCACTATCATTCTCGCTGTCCGCCCAGTCGCGCTCGCTCCAAGTCATCGACTCGTGTACCGGCGAATGGCGACTGTCCTCGCCGTCTGGCGACCCCTTGGGGAGTTCTGGCACGCTATCGCGGGCCTCACCGTCGTCGCCATCCGGGTGCGCGGCTTTGGCCGGCTTAGATGAAGGTCCTTTGCCGTAGCTGGCGACGGTGTTCGTCTCCTTGCCGTGCTCGTCTGGCGGCTGGTTCATGTCCAGAGCCCGTTCGCCGAGATGGTCATCCGCCGTACCCATGCGTGATGTGGCCGAGTCGCTAAAGTGAACGTCAACCATGTGCTTGATCACGGGCCAGCCGTACGCGTTGGCAAACATGCGCCGCACGATAATGTTGTTGTGCGCATCCGGCTCCAGCTTCACCAGCACTTTGCGCCATGACAGGCCGCGGTGGTATCCTCGCGCAATCTTTTCCTCCACACGCATGCTCGACCCGTCAACCACGTCGTCCGGGTGCTTGTTCGGGTTCGTGTGTTCCGTGTCGTCATAGTCCTTTGTAGAGTTTACAGAATCTTCATGGTTGATGCCACCGTAGGGAGACGACGTGCCACTGCCAGACGAGTTTTGCGAGTTCGACGATTTAAACGTCTTGCGCATGATGGATGGCTGCGATCGTCTCTTCAGAGGTGGCGGTGGAATGTCAGATGGATGGTATACACGGTCGTGAAAAATTGTTCGTGGCCGCTTTGCTGGGTCAATGAGGAAGTCGATGTCTGGCATCTTGGGGTTGAGGAGGTCTCCAGCTGCTTCAAAGAACGTAGTCTTTGGCGGCGCGCTAACTGTCCCAGTTTCGCCTTCCAGTTCGTGACCACTAGTTGCCTTTGTCGCCTTGGAGATATCTGATGTGCTCGATGCTGTCGTGGTGGACTCCTCCTCAGCTGCAATTGTCTGTCCCCGGCGGATGATGTTCTTTCGCTTGTTCGACATCACCTCCGGCTTGGGAGGCTCATTGCTTTTGAAGAAGTTGAAGAATCCCGAAAGAGGACCTTGCGTTGATGGCTCACTTGTTGCAGGTTGCGGAGGTTCTTCAGAGAACGGAGTCGGAACTGAGCGCAAGCTTGCTCTATCGTCCTCTTCAATTATATCGTCGTCAGGCTGAGGTACCTGTCGTGAGTGGCCACGAGGGGTCGTAGCCCCAGAGTCGGTATTGTCGTCAACATTCAAAAGCTGCTTCTGTCGCGACGTTGCCATGTTGGCGCCCGTCAGTTCGGCCCAGCCAAACCCGACCATTGTTTCTACAAGTCCGGCATCTCGCCGTGCCTTTTCAACTCGCCCTAAGCCGGACCAGTCGAGGAACAGCAGACAGCTAGTTCGCAGCGGCACAATACCGTCATTGACAACGTTGGAGTAGGTGGTCCTGCTTTTGAACTTTCGCAGCGCCGTGTGCGCCGGGCCGGTTGGGAGGATTCGGAGCAGCGGTTTAGACTCTGGCTGGCTCTCGCCGTACACCTTCTTATGGGCCGATTCGCCGAGATTGCCGACAAGCGCGCCCCAACCGTTCCTCGCAATCGTAGGGGCACGCCAGGTCAGGCCCAGATCTTTTCCAGTTCGGCCCACTAGCCCGAAGTCCAGCGCGAACTTGACATACACGGGATTCTCGTTGCTCAAGCCCAGAAACGGCGTCGCCATGGCAATAAAGTTGACGGGCTTGATAAGGTCGAAAAACTGTGGTGAATGCTTTTGGATGTAAGCAACAGCATATGTTTGGACCAAACCTCCCAACGAGTGGCCAACAAAACTGATGCTCGTGATTTTGAAGGGCCGGTGTGGCGTTTTGTTGGCCTCTTCCGTTTCGTCCTCGGCCACTGTGCTGTGCTTGTGCGCTTTCTTCAGTTGATGGTCCTTGATCCGATCCTCGTTGCCCATGCCCTCAATGAGACCATCGCCGGCGCCTTTTCCAATAGGTATATGTGGCTGATCAGGAAACGTTACGGACAACACATATCTCGCCAGGCGTTTGCCCAGGTACTTTATGCCACGTTCCGTCTTTGTGGCGTTTCCAGAGTAGCCACGCACAACAACCTCTTCGTCATCATCCTCATCCTCGTCTGAGCCTGGTCGTGGCGACGACCCGTCTTTGGATGCCTCCTCCCGCTCCCTCTGCCGCCTAGCCTTGGCATCTACCTGGGCCTGTCGTGCAGCGGCATCAATGCTCTCCTTCATGTAGAGCATATCGGCGCCGAGATTACTATGCAAGCCGTGGGTAAGGAGGACCAAATGAACTTTCTTTTGCTTCCGAACCGGCTCGTCCTCTTTTGTCTCCGGGTCACCTGTCTCGACTACACTTTCTACTGGCTCGTCGGCGCCCTTTGCCTCTTCAGCCCTTTCTTTGCCGCCATCGTCCCACCCTGGTAGCCGCGGCGTGTTCCACAAGGTAGCGGTATCTTCCACCTTGAGATGGACGGCACGAGAGAATACACCTCGCTGCTGAGCAGGATGGCTTCCATCCTTCGCGCCCACGCTCTGCTGATGGTCGCTAACCTTTCCGGGACGCGGGACCTGGCTACCGCCGCCAGACACTGGTATCGACTGGTTGTTGAGGCTCAGCGACTTCCTATCCCTTCCAACAACCACCTCGTATGACACAGCCGCTGAGGCCGAGAATATAACCTGGGATGAGACCTCGATGATCCAGCTGGCGCTCTCGCCCTCGTGCATGGGGCCGTTCCCAAACTGCCCATGTGCGCCCGCGCCAGCCGTCTGTCTTATGGTCGCCGGCACGACGAGCTCGCACTCCCATGAGCCGCCAGCCTTGACCATTGGCTCAAACTCGGGTACGCCATAACCATGCGGATCGGGGAACTGGTCATTTGGGTTGAAATTGGCGGGGTACGCTGCGGCGGACAGAGTATAGGGACCATGCACAAAGGCAGCGCGGAGGGCAATCGCAGAGGTGTTTCGGATGCGGACGTAGAGCCGCTCTGGCGAGGGCAGGATGCGGTCCTGCGACGGGGTGTAGGTGATTGTGTACCGGATGACCTCGCCGATCTTGACGGTGCCGACCTGATGGAGGAGCAGCATCGCGGCAGGATTCTACCTGGCACACGGGGGAAACGTTCGGAAGCGAGTGAACTAGGGGCACGTGCGTTCAGGAAACGCAAAGTGCTATTGAAGTCGGACGGCCAGCACCTGCATCGTCTCGCGATTCTGGGTCGATTTGCGCGCGGCTCGGTTCGGTTCGTCGGCTAGGAAGATGCGACGGGACGAAAACAAAGAGGTAAAACACACGGAGCAGCAGAAACGGCAAGCGTGCTTTCGAATCAAAGGTGTCGAGATTTCGTAGGGAGTGGTCTGTAGCGCCGTGGAATAGAAAAAGGGGAATCCGGGGCGATATAAGCTGGGACCCGGTGGGCGGAAGTAGCGGGATCGGGGAGCGCGTGACTGGGGATGTTTGCCTGGCCGGTTATGGTGGGCAGCGGTTTGCGGCAGAGGGGCAGAGCGCCTGGGTAGTGGTTGAGGCCGCCCAGCACCTTCACCGAACAGGGGCCCCAGTTGATGCCGATTTAGCGTGCGACACCTACGGCCGGGGCGGGCGCATGACGCAATCCAGCATCCGGTTTGACCGTGTCTCAACCCTGCTTTTTGGCTTGTGAAAGTTTCACTCGCGCTATGTATATAGGCGATTTGGAAACGATGCGTAATCTCGTCGCACAAATTTGCATGCACCATCTTGCCATCCTTCCGATCGGCTGCAGCTTCGAGTGAAACAACGCTCTCTGATCGTATTTTCCTCTTGGTTTGTATAGGAAGCGGCGTCATCGAAGTAGATATTGGCTGAGACCGGTTCAAAGGCGGCTCACGCGACCATATCATAAAGGTTTAAGGCTACATGAAAGAAGAGTAAAGTTGCATTCTAATTATAGAATATTAATACTATGAACCGTACACCACATCCGCATGCATTGCCGTGCCAGACCGGCACCAGTATCGAAACCCCAAGTGACATCGCAAATAAATCGACGAAACAAATTCCCAAAGGCCATTTTCCCCAAGGTATCTATCCAATGCAATTTCCGCGAAAGAATGTGTATACAAAGAAGAAAAATGCCAAAACTGCTCTCAATGCATTGCCTGCTCCCGCTCAATTCCGTTTCCATGTCGTCATAATCGTTAGAGGATCAGAAAAATATCTCCCATCCGGTCAGGTATCATTTCAATGCAATTATACATGTCCAACCACAGACTCGCCATCCGGCACACCCGGCTCCACGTAGCTCATCCACTCATTCACACGCCCCATGCCGCGTCCTTTGCCGTTAAGCCCGGCCAACGATGAGCCGCGTGGTGCTTCTTCGCTGCGGCGACGCCTATACGTTGGCCGACTGGCGTGGGCTACCTTCTCGTCTTCGTACCGGTGAGACGTGCGGCCGGGTGCCACGCGCTCTGATCTTGAGCGGCTGAGGCCGCTGCTATACCGCTCTTGGTCCAAGGAGCTGCGGCGCGGGGGTGGCTCTCGTCGAGGAGGGAAGTCGCTGGGTCCCATGGAGTATCGAAGAGGGGGCGCAGGCGGTGAATGTCGCCGTCCACGTTCAGACGGGCGTCGCTCTGGATAACCACTTCCGTGTCCTCTTGCTCGGTTGACGTCGTTTACGTATCCGGTGCCTCGCAAAGGCGGGTCTCGCCTGTAGCTGTCATTCATAAAATGGCCGGCCGCGTTTCCTAGCCCAGTCACCTCGCCATAATCACCACCCATGGTCTCGTATCCTTCGTCTTGCTGCATGTTTCGAGCCACGACCCTGTCCCTCATCTCTTGCAGCCGGCGCAGGCGCATCTCCTCGCTATATGTTTGAGGATACTCTCGTGAGCGGCGGGGGATATTCATATTCTCAAGGTAGTCCGCTCCCATGGCATCGTGGTTGAACCAAGGACAGTCGCATCCCTTCCACTTGATCCCGCATTGCATGCAGAATTCTGCACCGCATCGGCTATCGGCACGTTAGTACAGGAACAATCTGCGGCAGCTGCAGCTGGGTGCCGGGTTTGGACTTACCATGTCATGTGGTTGCAGCCCTCTTTTAATTCGACCATGGATTTGCATTTGTAGCACCGCTTCCAACCCTCTTGCGCCGCTTGGCTGAGAAACCTCGTCGTCTCCTCATCTTTGGGGCACGGGTCAGACCCATGGGATTTGAAACCGCACGACACACACATTTTGGTCCTGCACCGCCCACAGCGCGCAACCTTTCGCCCGTTCTCCCTCTTTATGGCTTCTGGTTTGATCCACTCGCCACATTTGCGAGACGGGCAATACAAGCGCGTACGGGCCGTGTACTCATCAAATTTGCGATTCCAAGTCTTTTTGAATTCAGAATCAAAGAGGCGATCGACGTAGCGAAGAGGGATATGGTCTGCTGTACAGCAACGAGGCGGCATGTGCTGTGAGTCCGTTATCGACATGCGAAAGATGCGGCGAAGACACGAGTTGCACATGCGGTGGCCGCACTTTAGGTCGGCTCCTTTGGACGGTGATACACCTTCGAGGCATACCACGCAAGCCGCACTTTGTGTGCGAGTTAGCAAATAATGGATACGAGGCGTCACTGGAACAGTATAACTTACAGTCGGCTTGGCCGTTCTGACCTTGATCGTCGTTCTCTCCTGAGCGGCTTCTCCGGAGACGGAGCTCGAGTCGACGACCCGCCGCCGCCAAACCACCGGCTGAAGCGGCTCGGAGAGGATCTGGATCTGCTCCGCCTTGATGACGTGGAGTTTTCTCGGCGCGGTGGTCCATCTACATATACAACCTCTGGGGTTGCATAGTTATGCCGCGGTATCCTGATTTTAGATCTGGTTAGTATATATGGGTCAATGGCATGAATCAGGACACTGATACCTACCCTCTCGAGATTGGCGGCCTTGAATCTTCGATAATGTGCGGCACATAGCGGCTTTTCCTTGACGACTCACTCCGGTCTGGAGTTCTTGATGACCCAGGATATCCGTATGAGTCTCGATCGCTCATGGAGCGACGCTGTCTCTCAACATCCTCTGCTGAAAAATAACGGCCTTTGTCTCTTCCACGATGCCGTCTATCCTCCTCATACACCGGTACATAATCGTACGACGAACTGCGGCGGGAAGAGCCGTAGAATCCAGACATGTCGATTCCTTTACGGGGCCGTCTGTCGTCTGCTAGGTATGCTCTGTCGGCAGATGTGGTATACACATCCGAGGGTTCGCGAATAATGCGCGCCGGCATGACCTATCGAAAACAGGCCGAGCGCGCGCCCTGCACGCTTCCGTTGACGGGCCCGCGCGAGCGCCTTTGTGCCCGTCAGCAACCACGGTCGTCGTCGTGCAGCTTCGATTTCCGGATTCGTGAACAAGCAGGGCCGACGCGGCTGGTGTAACCTGGCGTGGCCGTCAAGGCCCAACGTCTTCGAATCTGTATAACCTGTGTGTCGGTCGCCTCACAGTGCAGTTTCGGTGCAAGGAGAGGTAGGGGATAGCTGGTCCAGTAGGGGGCAGCCACGCAGCGACAAGACAATGCTGGCATTTACTGTCTCCAGGTTTTCTGCCAATGCCAAGGATGCAGTGCAATCGGACAGGTCAAGCAATGCAGGAGCTGATTCGTTGGATGCAGGTAGAGAAGTGGCTTGCTTGCTTCTGACGACAAAGATACAAAACTGCAACGCTGGATGCAAATGATGTTGACGCAAATGATGTTGACGCAAATGATGTTGACGCAAATGACGCTGACTATGCTGATGCTGTTGCGAAGAAATGGCTGGGAAAACAGACACCTTTCGTCCCCCAAATAAAAATGACAAGCCACGCAAGATATGAGCCAAGCCAAAAACCTGAGGCAAATGTAGCGCAAATGATGAAATGATGTTTCGGATCAGAGCGGAATGTCCAGCTACAAAACGGTGCAGGCCGGATCTGAATCACACCACCCACCGCAGAGCAAGAAGCCAATATTACCAGCAGCAAGCAGGTAAAATAAAATAAAAATAAAAAAGAAGAAGAACAGACGAGTCTGACGAAGGAGGCTTGCGGTTCTCTGTACAACCACCAAAAGAGGCGCGCGGAGGGCGTAAGTCACAAAAGCCAGCTTAGCCAGGGGTGGTGGGCAGCCTAATAATGTGCTCCCGACGACAACAGACGATCGATCCTATTTGTCTCGTGGGGAAGGGCGAATTGCTATACGATCGAGCAAGGCGGGAGGCGTATTCATATGATGCCACCCATCAGCACACCTCCAACACGAGGGCGTTTTCGGAGGAGGGAAAAATGTGAATACGTCGTTTGCCTCCCCGTTGGAGGCCCTTGAGGCGGTCGGTATAAAAGACGGTGGTTGGCTTTGTTCTGGCGCAGTGACCGGCACTACGTCACGTGGCTGGGACGTTTCTTTGGCTGAGGGGTCAGGTTGCTAGTGCCTGTAAGCGCTGTGGCTACCTACCTGGCAGCCCATTTAAAGAGGAACTCGCAGAGGTCTTCAGAGCTGGCCATTTAGGCAGAGCAAGCTCAGTAGAAAAAGCACATGAAAAGCGCACTGTATATCGGCTTCGAGATATCACCGTCGCATGGTTTCCCTCCGGACAGGGGTCCCGAACAGGCCATCAAGTGCCTGCATTTCGTGACTCTTGCACGAGACTCGCCACACTCTCACGTGGAGAGCCCAGCCATGGGGGCGCTGGGCGGCGCTGGGCCGCCTAACAGGGCCGCTACGGCTCGGGCCCTCGGTGGGTCCAGGCACCGCCGAGGCTCCACCGGCTCTATCTGATGGGCCTTCTTGGGGGAACTTACTGCACCGTTACGGCAGACTGCGTCGTGAAACGTCATCGGGTATAGCACTGGCTCTTTGTTAGCGAGTATTGACGAACAGCTCTGAGCGTATTCAAACATGTGCTTCTATTTAACCTATACAGTATATTACATACTAAAGCAGTATTCAGGACATCGCCATGTTGACCTGCTGGCCAACGTAGCTAATACGGCCGCTAAGCCTCTGACTCCAAATATTCCCCATCTTCCCAGGCAGACTCCGGACAAGCCACATATTGCTCCACGGCCCATCGAAAAGGCCCTTCTCGGCAGGCATTAGACGTGTCATCAAGGCTGGATTGACCGTCAGGCTGATTTTCAATAAACCAACGACGACGTTTCGATCCAACCCCCAAACAGGCCTTTGGCCTTTGACCGTACTTTTACCATGGTGCACATAGCGCCTTCTCTTCAAGGGCCTTGATTTGCCGGGCCAATATAATACCCCTTCGGAAACCGTTGCTTTCCTTTCTCCGTATTTCCAATTTCATCAGTGCCTTCTGAAACGGCCCAAGGCTTTTGCTAAAGAAAGGCCAGCAAGTCCTTTGATCCTGCTAAGCAAATGCTCTGTGACAAAGGGCCGTGAAAGAAGCCGACATAACGCCTTTGAATGTTGCGCCCCCATTATTAGTTATTTCCTTCATCTGCTTGCTCCAGCTCAGGTACCCAGGTACTTTCTCCGCCGCGCATCGGCATCTCGGATAATCTCAAATGCTAATCGCAAGCTCGGCGCCAAGTCGGCATACAAGCCCACTTCCGCTACAATCTTGTCCATGATGTCATCCAGCGCCTTGCTATCAGGCACAACGCTTAGCACGATGCCCTGTAGGGACGGCGACATTGTGGCTCCCATTATGAGCAGCGACTGCGAGACCATGGAAAGCGCGCCCTGCCACATGTACGGCATATGCCCCGCGTGACTAGATGGCTATATGTAAGCGGCAAAAGAAACTGGAAACGTCGTGTTCTCGCAAATAAGACTTACTGCTCTGAAATATTTTCCAGCTGCCTGACTGATGCATCGAGACACTTTTCACAGCCGCTGCGGACAACGGGATCTAAGAGAGCCTGGTCATTCTCCAACACGCACAAAATGTAGGGTCTGTAGATGATGACTCTGCACGCATAGAAGCGTAGCTTGAGAACCGTCTGCACAGGGTCCTCTAAGGCGGTGCGCGTAAATGGGAACTGGAGGGGCCGCGGGAGACCTTCGTACCACTGCATCAACTGGTAGTCCAGTTCCGTAACAATGGGCTCCAGGTTACTCGTTACGGCAAACGAGTCCTTGGAGTATAGCAGCTGACTGACTCTGTTCAGGAGACGCCGCAGCGCAATCTCGGCCAGAAAGTACCAGAGATCGTCAGATCCGACCTGCTCTTGCTCGTCGCCTTGGAATCCTCCGGGAAGCCCAACTTGTTCTTCAAACTGAACCACTCCCGAATGTGGCAGGTCCAGCTCAGCAAGTAGATCGCTCTCGAAGAGCAGCGTGTTCCAGTAAATTCGCTCCACCAATTCCTTTTGCTCTGGCGGTATTCGATTCGGCGCCATCAGCAGCAGCTGGAGCTTTGTGCTTGTGCTACCCAGCAAATTCCACGCTTCGAGCGGCCGCACCAGATAAAATAGGTACGCGGCAGCCAACAAATGGCATTGAGCTGCCATGACGTTGTTGGTAGTCATCATGCCAGGCAGAAGAGACCATGCTGCCGTAAAGTACTGCATCCCAGGCGGGTCTTCGTTGGCCGGAATCCGCGATATGCTTCCGCGAAGGCTGGCCTGCCCCAGCGCCAGGACCATTAACACAATGCAGCTTTCTGGGCCCTCACGAAAGCCGTTCGAAAGCGCAGTTCGATAGTGCTTCTTCCACGTATAGGGATTCACGCAGGCATACCACACGTTGACCTTTTCAAAGTACGCTTCAATATACGCCTGCGTATTCGACAGGTCCACGCACGGCGTCTTGGCCAAAGACTGTAGCGGCTCCCGCTCCATTTCCGCCTGAAGAAGTATCTGCGGATCGTACTTGCTAGAGACCAGATCCCTTATCAATGGCCACTGCAAGAGGTGAAGCGCAGCGTTAGTGTGGCATTTGGGCATGGTAGATATGTTTGTTCCGGCCGGCGCACTCTCCCAGGTGCCGAAGCCGCTGTTGGGAATAATTGGCACGAGTCCAGTATTGCCCATGCCCAAGGCATGCTCAGTCCTGATCGCCGTGTCGCTGCCCACGGTTGGCGACTGGTGGGAGACGCTACTGGTGCGTCCTGGCTGTGAAGAAGTCGACAGGTTTGCCTGAAGCATAGATTCTATGCGATTCAGCTGCTCAATAATCATCTTGTCGCCTGCATCCAGCTTGATGCCTGGTTCACGGTAGACGCATTTGGCGCCGAGCTCCGTGCATAGCTTGCATTTTGGTCTTGTTCCATCACAGCGCGACTTGCGCGATCTGCATACTTCGCACTGTTGGAAAATTGTCAATAAATACCCTTGATTCGTTTGCCTGCGCCAGTTGTGCTTACTGCGATGGTCGCTCTTCGGCGTGGATAGTCGAGAGCGCCGTCTATGAGACGACGCTTGAGCGGATTAGCATCGTCACCATCATATTCGATGCCGTTTTGCTCGCCAGATATCGAATCCATAGTATAAAACCCCAAAGAAGGACTCGTATTATTCTCAGCAGGTCCTTTCGCTGACGTTTCAGCTTTGCGACGCTGCCTGGAAGACATGGTGGTGGTTGGGCATGAGCAAGATTGCGAGACTCCGGCTTGGCAATCGCCCTCGGAATAATTCAGGACAAAGCTAAAGCAAATTTCAAAGGCTCAAAATGAGCTCTGCGATGAGACTGTGCGGCGCGCTGATGATATCAGCGAGACATTCCGCCTTCAGGAGCAGTGAGCAGTGAGGTCGGCGAATCGGGCAGAAGATGGTCAAGCTCCTAGCCGTTATCGCCGCCGCAATCACCAGGCGCAAGGACCGTCTCCTGGTCGCGCAGGTATAGGCTTTGGACTCGTCTTTCCGTTATGAGAGACGAGTCAGCGCTATTATCGTTGAGGCTGCCAGCAGCTGTGAGCACACTTCGTTGGACTTGCAACGGCCGGATTGAGGAGCTGGGCAGTGCAAGCAGTTGACCTCCAGTTGTCAATGGCGCTGTGGGGGCACAGTCCGGTCAGCAGTTGCGCGGAGACTTTCAACGTCCAGCCACTCGCCGTCCAAGCTTTCGCCCATACCTACAACAGTTAAATTACTCCGCACTCCATACAATGCGTTGAGAAGCGATGGAAAATGTGTTGGACTTTCTATTTTTCATTTTCATGTACTGAATGCATATATACAGCTGCCAAGTATGGACAGGATCTAACCCAATTTCTACCTCCCTTTAAGGCAGCTAGCCTCGTCATATCTACTCGTTGAAGATGACCGAGGTAATCTGGCCAGCAACGTTGGCGTATGAAACAAAGTCGCCAAGACGGCCGGTCGCGGGGTCTCGCTCGAGGACAACAACGCGGGCATCACTCTGCATGCCGACGGCAACGCGAGTTCCGGCCTTGTTGATGGAGAACTGGCGAGGGAACCTGCCGCCCGCCGCGACGTCCTGGATGACGGTGAGCTTGCCGGTGGCGCCGTCAATCTCAAAGTTGATGAGCGAGTCGGAGTCGATTTGCTGGTTCTTGTTGTCAAAGTCGGGGACCTTGTAAATGTTTTCGCGGCGCGAAGACGCGATGAGGTAGTTGTTGTCAGGCTGCGCGGATATAATGTTAGCTCTCAATCAACGGACAACGGCATTGCACCAGCAACGTAGACTTACAGAAACGACAACTTCAGAGGCGGCGGCGTTATCGGGGACGGGCTTGCCCTCGCCGTGGACGCCAATGGTGAAAATCTCCTTCAGCTGGATAGAGTCGCCGTAGGTAACCTCGTATCCGACAATGGTGTTGCCCAGCTCAGTAATGAGATAGGCAAACGTCTTGCCATCCTTGACAGCAAAGGCGATGTGTCGGGGCCCACTGCCGGCCTTGGCCTTGACTGACGGGAGAGCCGTCACCTTGAGCGAGTTGGGGTCGAAAGAGTAAATGCGAATGACATCGGCTCCCAGGTCCGGGATAAGGATGAACTTGCCCGTCGGGTCGAGGACGGCCTGGTGAGGGTGCGGCGCGTTCTGCTGGGGGTGGGGGCCAGGCGGGTCGGTGAACTTGATGGACTCGACACTCTGGATCTGCGCAGGGTTGGTAATGTCATATGTGGAAAACGTAGAGCCACCACTGAATAAAGCAGTTAGCAAAGCTAATTCGTAAGAATCTCAATCTCCGTGCAGATAAAAACATACTAGTGAGCCATGGCCAGACCGTGGCCCTTGGCGCCATAGATGACGGCACTAACAGGTCCACCGGCAGTGGTGATCTTGCCAAGGTTCTTCAGCGAGCCATCGCAGTTTGTCCTGAAAGAAGACAACGAGCCACCGGGCGTGGACAAGCCCTCGTCGACGCAGTACAGGGCAGCATTCTTGTAGTCGAGGGTGAGCCACGACGGGCTGGGCGAGCAGCCCTGGTTGGTAGAAATGGCCTTCATGGCCGGCGCGTTGCCGCCAGAAGGCGTCGTGTCCGTCATGTTGAGCGTGGTAATGGTCCCGGCATAAGACGAGACGTAGAGCAGCTTGGACGCGGTGGCCGCGCCCGCCATGAGCAGCGCAGCTAGAGAGAATCGCGCCATTTTCTGTAGCAAGAGGTTCTTTCTAGCCTGTGAAACTTCTTCTTTTACTTCTTGGGGAAAGATGACGAAAATGTACTGAGGAAAGACTGGCTTGAAGATTCTCCAGAGGAGACTTTTGCAGATTTATAACAGAAACCCAGCTCAGCTCATTAGCCCTGGTCAAACACATTACTATGTGCCGTAGCACAAAGCACTAAATAAAGGCTGACATGGGCCAAACAAGGAAAAAACAAAGAGAAACCCGTCCCCTATCCGCAAAAGCGCCCCGGCGCGGGTCCCCTTGTCCGGGCAGAGATGTAACCAGGGCAGCCGCCCATCATCAAGCTTCTCCAACGTTACTCCATTCCAGGTCGCGCCCGCGCGGCATTGTTTTAAACCCACCTAGGCGTCTCACAGTCTCACAGCCGGCCCCCCCTGTACCTGGCGAGCTGTGGCCACTCTAGAGCGCCGAAGCGGCACTCCATTCCACACCCTCATGCTGTGCTCCAGTGCCGTTCCCCGCTCTGGCTGAAGAGCGTTTCCCAACTAGGATGGTCGTCGGCGGTCCATTGGGTGCCGTGCCCCCCACAGAAAGTGAGCGATGGACTTTTAGACACAATTGGACTCGGAAGAATTACAGGACCTGTGCGCCCTGTGTGATGACGCCAGCGGTTATTTTCTCCGTCTCTTGTTTAAGATTGTCTCTCCTATGGTGGCACGGCCCTCGAGCGATCCGGCCATTATTACAAGTGAGGAATCTCTACACAAGGCAGTCCGTAAGCTGGCGCTTACCGCAGTCATTACACGCAATGGTCCAGGCAGCACCATATATGTCCCCGCTGGAGAATTAAAAGCAAGAGCTCGTCCCAAAATCCCACCAGTCACACACTAATAACGGACTACACCATCGGATGGGGCGCGGAGGGTCAGGACTCTACAGGGGGCGGCACCGAGTCCACCAGCCGGCGATTCGCTGTAGATTGACCCCATCCTGTGCTGTGGCCGGGCCACAGTTAGATGAAACAGTGTCCTCAATTTATACTCAAAGGCACACAAGGTCGGGACTCTCGCGACACTTGCAGAATAACTTAGTACTTGCATGTGTACATATCATGGCACATGATAACGCAGAAGAGATAAAGTCGCCCAGACTCTTCAATTCCGGAGAAGTGGCTGCGGTTCCTTACCACTACGAGCAGGTGCAAGCAGAATCGGACCTCCATGAGCCCTGGTCTGTGTCCCACGATCAGCACTAATACTACGGTCACAATGCGTACCCCAGCTGCTGACGCCAAAGTGGCTTCCCAAAGCTGCCGTCCCCCACGTATCGCTGCAACCTGCTGTGCCGCAGTCCGTCTGCATCATGGTATCAATTCATCTGTATCATAGCGGTATCTACTGTCTAGCAGCCAAACACGGCACCCCTCTCAATTTTGCCACATCCACTCAAAACTCCTCGCATCACCGTTATTGTCCGTTTTTCTAAAAAAACTCACACGCATCTATATCAGAAACCATCTGCCGCACTGCTCATTCAGCCAATAGGCGTCGTCGTTCCCTTGGACGCCGACATGCTATAAGGTGCCTGCATATTCACATTAGCAAAAACAGTCGCCATCACTCAATTGACGGATTCACAACGTACCAGTACTTCCTTGGCATTGCATATTCTCCACGCCAGCTTCCGCACATTGCGGTCGGCAAGCACCACAGCGGGCGCAAACTCAATGCCAAACATTTCGCGCACGGCATATACGATTCTTCTCGCGTACTTTCCATCCCGTTCGACGTGGCTGCCAAAGAGCTCATTCTCGTCCTTGGGTGCAATATTCGGGTCACGGTCCAGGCAGTTCTGTACGACGGACAAGATGGCCGACTCGACGGCGGTGGCGTACATGCCTTTGGTGTCGACTTCAACGTCTTCCTCGTCAAACTTGCCGATGCGGATCTCGAATGGCTCGGAGACGGTCATGACATTGTGGTGGCCGTTGTGATGGTATCGGAATTCAAACACGCCTTGGGTCCACCACAGTTTGTCGCCTTCAAAGACAACCTCGCCTTCTACCAGTTGTGTCCCTGAGCCTTGCGTCTTGGAGACGTTGTGCTCCGCTGTGGCGATGCTGAGGTCAAGGTTCGGGTTATCAAAGGCGCCAGCGTTCGTGGGCACCCAGCGGCCGAGAGACGAGACTTCTGTAATATCACGCTTGCGATTGTCCGTGACCATGTAGAGACCAATCCAGTCCTTCTTTGAGTGATTGACTGGGGCTCGCCACTTGACTCGAAGCGGAGCACCATACTGGTAGGTCATAGTCTTAATGTCCTTGTCGAATCGGCCAGTCAGGCCCTCTTTTCCGGTCGCACGATCATGGGCCGAATGATTAGTGGACGGAGTGCCGTTTACTTCAAGGGAAAAGTGCTTGGGGTTCAAGCCGGCAAGGTCAGGAGAGATCCGTGTGAGAGTGAGGCGAGCAGGGGCCATGTTGAAGAGAGCGGAAGTATCCCGGACAATGGTCTTGACTCCAGACGCAAATTTAGGACGGGCAGTATCAATAAAGTCCTCGACAAACTGCGTGGTGTCGTCGAGGACCTTGTCCACGCTCTCCTGCAGTGTCTTGACTGGGGGTGGCAACGAGCGCTTGATGAACTTGGTGAGACCAGCATCACCGCGCAGACCTCTTCCATAAATCTTTTGCATGTGTGGTCGCTCAATGTAGGAGATGAAGTAGTTTGTCAACAGCTGCGCCACCAGTGCCATGGCGAAGATGGACCTGCTCCAGGTGATGAGAGCAGCGCCCCAAGCGCCGGCAATGCCAAACACTCTGTCCGGGTTGTTTACGAACCGGTAAATGGAGGTGTAGTTAAGTTTAGCCTCGTGGTCAAAGAAGAAATCACCACAGAACCAGCCAAACTCTCCGAGTGACTCGTAGACGCTGAAGGCAGTCCAAAGCTGGAGCGCCACGAGACTGGCGCCAACTACATGCTTGAGCAGCACGAGGCCGTAGCCCCAGTCTTCCGGCAGCGAGTACATCTTCCAGCAAGCGGCAATAAAGGCCGTGTTACACATAATCATGCTGATGTGGTGCATGGCCTTCCATTGGCGCCAGGCTTCGTCGGCGGGCTCGCCATACTTTAAAAAGTGCCGTGTCCACATCTTGGTCTTGGACTGCCTGTCGAGGATCAGGCCAAGGCCGAGATGGTACCACACACGCCAGAGCATGGCATGGCCCACAAACATGGCCTGCCAGAAAGGCGTGGTAGGTGTCACCAGCGTCAGCACGGCTACGTACATTGGGAGAATGACAACAACGCAGTCAGGCACGCGAAACAGATCCATGTTCTTGAAACCGACGAGGTCATGAACGGCGGTAGGCATGTCTTTAATAGATGGAGCCGGGGATTGGTCGACGGACGATGGGTCGGTGTTTATGTCGGAAATCAGCGAGGCATCACTCTTTGTCCGGGCGGCCACCGTCTTTCGAGGCGGCGGGGGATTGTACGTCTTCTCAATATGTGGGTTCTCGACGATCACGAGGAAAGCGAACTGCGCAGCATGAGCGGCTATGGAGATGAAGAGGACCTCATAACTAGCGGCCATCATGGAGATGCCATAGTATCCGGCATAACCAATCGAGTACATGGGGTGGGGAGCCATCTCGAAGACACCATCAAAGGTCAGGTCTTGGTCGATGAGGTAGAAGAAGTCGCCCCAGTACCAGGCAAAGTCTTTGACGACTCGGTGCGCATCCAGCTTGACCCAGAGGTTGAAGCCAATGAGGGCGATGCCAGTGACCCAGCGCGTCATGCCGACAAGGGGGTTCTCGCCGTCCGGCGTGTGGCCGCAGATGATGGCGAAGAGACAGTATGAGACAAAATCACACATCAAGATCAAGTCGACGACTCGTCGGAATACCAGCCAGGTGTTGTACTCGAGGGGGGCTTTTTCAAATTCGTAGTCTTCCGGGATCTTGGCCTCGAGCTCTCGCTTGAGCAGCTTGTAGAGCCAGGGTCGAGGGTTGTTGCCTGTGTCGGGGTGCTCAAACAGCTTCCAGCGAACGGCCCAAGTGACGATGAGGCGGTAGTTGGACTGAATGTGCAATAGGACACCGATTCCGACGTTGTAACAGGCGCGCCAGAAAAGAAAGACGAGAGCGAAGACTGGCTTCTTCCATCCGGCAGGTAGTAGGTATGCGGCGGCAATGTGAAGCGCGAGAATGCCAATCACGATGGCGTCGGACAGGTTCTTGGGCTGGCGCGGGTCCAGAAGCTGGGAAACCATGTCGTGTGTAGTTGGTACCACAAAGACTGGTTGAAGTCAACAAATTAGCCGATAATTGCAAAGGGACGCTGACAAGGGGACAAAGACGACCACTTACCTGTGCCATTGGGGGTTCTCCCGTACGTCTTTTTGGACGCGCCTTTGGCATCGTCTTGGTCAACAGGTGCCAATTCAGGATCGGAAGCGGACAGTGGCGTTTCCTGTTGACTGTCGGCGGGACGCTGTGGTTGTCGTTGCCGAAGCTCAGACGCAGCCGGAGCGTCGACGTCATTGGAGACAGACATTGTTTTTCCTGTTGTCTATGTTGGATGCGGTGGCCCAGTATAGATTGGATCAGGAGCAATGTGGCAGGGCGAGAAACGGAAAACGGTCGCTGTACGACGCAAGACGGAGGAGAGGGGGATATCGTTACGAGGACGAGCAGTCGAGCACAGCGGGCCAGGATGCCATGGAAGTCGTCGACGTATTAAACGCGCAGATCGGGAACGCCAAACTGTGGGCGATAAAAGCCGTCGCCGTTTCTTATTGCTGGCCAACGTCACCAAGCTCCGCAGGAGTGCAGCGCGCAAAGTGCGGTGGGTGGTTCTCGGCACAGCGGCGACGAATCAATTTGGCCGACGGTGGACGTGACTGGGATAATTGGTCGCGTTTTGCGAGGTGACTACTCGCTAGCTTGCAGGACGAACAGGCTGGGGAACGGGGTGGTAGTGGTAGGTTAGGTAGGTCGGTGCTACTCCGTAGTGTGGGCGGAGTGGGTGGTGGTGGTTGGTGGTTGTGGTTGGAGTTGCAATCGAACAAGGTTTCTCGTTCTCGTGAGCTGCAATGCCACGTCGGAACACGGCGGCCGAGGACGAGAGGGAACGAAGCAGATAAAGAAAAGATGAAAAAGAAAGAAGAAAAGAGATGACAAAATATGGAGAGCAGTGTTGAACTCGCAATGATCCCCCCAGTGTCGCGCGACCTCAGCCTATAAACAGCTAATAACACGCTGGTCAGTCTCGGCAGGGAGGAGACGGGGCAAGGCGGGACAGCGTCATTTGTTGGGCCGGGAGAGCAGGGAGACCAAGGATAGACACGGAGCTGCGGATGCCTCAGCGCCGCACAGGAGGTATGGAGCGGCCGCCCACCCCTGCGGCGGGTTTAGCCCAACGGCGAATCAGCGGGCTTCTGGGGCGCCCTCTCCGCCTGCAGGTCCAGAGGGGGGCGCTCCAGAGGGGGTAACCCGCTCCAGAGCCTCCAAGTGTCTCCCAAGTGCCGCTTAATTTGACGGTGGCTGGTCGCTAAATGCGATGCAACCTCCCCGCAGGCCGCTAAAAAAAAACTGCGGTCATGCCCAGCTAATACTTACAAGCCTTCATTGGCAAGTACAAGCGTACAAAGTCGGCGTACAGCCAGCTTGGCTGGATTCAATACAGCTCCAGCGATTTGATTGATGCAAAATGGCGTGGGTGGGTATCCCTTTGTCACCAACTCTCCGTAATGTTCCCTTCCTACTCGTACTGTTCCTAGTGGCTCTCCCAAATGCTCCCTCTGTTTTAGCAATGCTCGCTGAGACACAGGCATCTGCTCGGCCAACTTGTTGTCCGTACATCCAGTACATCCATCGTCTCATTCAGTATGCGGCCTTTTCGTTTACAGACCTGATTCCTGTGCTATGCACCTGCTAGTACGCATATACCCTCAGATTCACCTACCATTACGGGATAAGCTGAACAGACAGGCTCTCAAAATGAACAGGATTGGTTGAGATTTGGATTGTTTCTAAGCCCAAGAGGCTCGCCCCCACAGCAATACTGGCTGGAATATCTGGTCTAGCCCCCATCTGAGCCAAAAGCAGGGCGGCCGGACAAAGCCATTGGCGACGCCCCCAGGAGGCTTGTTTTTCCACTAAATGATCATCAGCCTGGACATGTGATGCTGCTCCCCATTGGGCCAAGTACACATATACCTCCCCATTCAATACTGGGGATTTGCTGTGTTGTCTTGTGGATTGATAAGTCCCTCGAACTGCACATCTGTGGAATTGGTGGTGGCGTGAGCAACACTACCTGCTCACTGGGCTGCAGGACGTGCATGAAGCGGCGGTAATGCACGCCTACGTTGCTTCTGCCACATTGTAAAAAAGACACTCTACGTGCATAGTAGTATTTCCCGTGCCTCCATTTCAAATTCTGATCCAGGCTCGCTGGCAAAGAGAATCGGAGAGAAGCGGGACGTACTGAGAAACAGCTTTTGTTACGAGCTGAACCCCGGTTGCCTTTCACATGCCAAAAGAATGCGATACATTCAACGCTTTTACAACTCCCAACAATTCCATGCGTTCCAATGAATGAAACTGCTCCTTTACGTAAACCAAATCGAGCAGGCAAAGTCCCGCCTACCTACATGCGGCACAAATGACACGCCCATCACTACGTCACGGTACCCCAGGAAGCGTGTTGCTGTGCGCCAGCCAGTGTCGGTAAATCGTTTCAATTTTCCATTACCAGAGATTCCGTAAAACCATCCCAGAGAAACAACAAAACAACTATAATGCAATAATCTACTGAGCCTTCTTGGCAAACTCGACGCGGAGAATGAGATGCTTGAAACCAAATCCGTCCATCTTGTTGCACGCCTTGACGGCGTCGGCGCGGTCCACGAAGCTGATAAAGGCAAAGCCCTTGGCCATGCCGGTTTCTCTGTCCTTTGCCAAAAACACTCTGGTGACGCGTCCGAAGCGCTCAAACATGTCGCGCAGCTCGCCCTCCTCGGCCATTTCAGAAACCTGTTTGACGCGGCGTTAGCAAACCGAACAGCCCATGATGACCGCCGGGGCACGGGTATACTCACGTTAGTGACACGCAACGTAGCAAAGTCGTCTCTCTCGCCATACTTTGATCCCGCCACGGCGCCGGCCGCCGCGGCACCTCCACGCAGGGCAGGAGGCACGTATGATCCCTTCTTCGCACCGGGGCCGCCAGCGCCAGCCGGGGCGGGCTCGTCGCCCATACCAGCAGCCACATCGGCGGCGCCGTTCTCGCCGATGGGGGCCATGGTGTCCTTGTACGGACATCTGGCTGTAAAATGCTCTCCGTTGCAGATACGGCACTTGACTTGCTTGTCCTTTAGCTTGTCCTTCATGGCCTTTGCGTTGGCGTCGTTGCTCTCGTCCTTGGCATCCTTGCGCCAGTTGACGCTGGGTCGGAAAATAATGTTCTCGCCGACAGAGGTCGTGTCGGCGGCAGGGCCCGCGCCGTCCTTGCCGCTCAGGCCAAACTTGGTCCAGGTCTTGCGGTCGGCGACGCGAGGGTTGACCTTTTCGGTGTGCGTGGTGTAGCGGATGCGGCGCGTCGTCTTGACCTTCTTCCCTTGCTCGTTGAAGCGGAATGTGATGATTGTCTTCGTTCCATCTTTATTCGAAATCGTCTGCGTAGCAGGCAGCTCGGTGCTGGTCTCCTCGATATCATCGTCGTCGGCCCAATCGTGCCTGTTTTTACAATGGTGGGGTTAGGAATCGGTTCTGCGCACCTTTCCGCGCACACACAAGGCAACCCTCGAACGAGGGCGGCCCCCGTGGGAAAACTCACTTGGACTTGGTCGGTTCGGTGGTAGCCATGATGTCTGCCTTGTCCCTGGAACTCTTTGAGAAGTATCTGTTCTCGGTTCGCAGTCTGGAGGGGCCGTGCTATAAGGGGGATTGTCAAAGTGTTCAAAGCTCGCGCTGTCGTGGGGTTTCCTCTTGGATCATTGAATTTACCACTTTTTCGTGGTGCGCCACTAGCCACAGTGGGGCACGAGCCACGTTGGTGTTGTGGCGAGGTGAATAATATGTGTGCACGTGACTTCTATGACTCTTCTCTTATATGCGTCGTAATGGCTCCAATGGCTGTGTGCTGGTAAAAGGAAAATCATTATTTCATACTCCTGAGTATAATTCAGTCGAAAGCTCGGCGATTTGGCACATCGCTTCAGAAGTGTGCGCAGCGCGGCAGAACAAAGGTTCCATGCAAGCCTGCAAAAGGGCGATGATCATGCACCAATAACAGCTGCTGGCTATCTAAATTCAAAGCGAATTCCAAAGGCTATATCACTTGAAAATGACGATGATAATATCATAAAAATCGAAAAATATCCAACTTTAGCCAATCTACGAGCATCTGCCTGCAATAAGGCTCCTATTTGAGCCCTAGCAGGAAGAAGGGGTTGCCCACAATATTCTTCACTTAGATAAGCTAAAATAAAATACAGGACTACAACGATTGGTCCTCCGTAGCTCAATTGGCTAGAGCGTCGTAAGTTCTCCTCTAAAGAAGAGTACACACTACGCAACTCGGTACTAACCTATCTCCAGTGACTGTTAATCAGGAGGTCGGAAGTTCGAGCCTTCCCGGGGGAGCTCATAGGAGCTCAGCTCTAATTTTTTTGCTATTTCCGTATATATACGTATATTTTTACAATACGTCTTACAGTGTCTATCGCTCAGTTAAGCATTTTAATCTTTTTGTTTTTTTTGTTCTCGTGTTGATTCACCGCTGTTGCGCGTGTGAGCCATTGCAGCCTTAATGTAAGGAGAGTTGACTACGGCGATGTGACATGGCATGCTTGCTCCGTCGACTTCTCGTGTAAGTCACCACACTTCATGTACCAATAGGATCGATATTCTACTTTGCACATTAAAAATCTTGATTCTGCTTGTTTCCCCATTACCTGGCTGAAATCGCAATTATCCGGCGGTCGGCTTTCGGCCCTCGCTATTTGGAAAGGGAAGGTGAAAGATGACGCCACCCGCCGGCCGTAGCGCCAACGTTAATTTCCAGCGCTGTACGGAGTACACGCCAAGCTGCCGAGCAGCATGCACCCGCCCAGCGGGAGAAACCATACAAAGAAACCTATTGCCACGTTTCCTCTTCACATTTTGTCATTTTTAAATAGCAACAGGCGAAATCACCTTTTCATTTTCTCTACAACTTTTTTTGGTTTGCGATTTGGCATTCCGGCGTCGGCAGCCACCATCGCGCAACGTTTCCCACGCTCTCTTCTATCCCCGAAAGCCAAGAGTGGCGCAGCCGACTGACCATCTGGCACTGTCTCCCATCCGCGACCCGCTACTCTGCCACTCTGGAGTGCGTAATCGCAGTGCAAGCCGCCCCCCGTTTCCCAGCCGGCAACTCCGCGAAACCAACGTCGTTTCGGCCCTTGAACACGCCATTCCCGTCTTGCCGTTTGCCTTCATTTTTCACTCCTTCATCAACGTTTCCTAACACTTTTACGAACTTGTCCGCGGCTTGCGATTTTGTGTGACTTTGCAACTTGCGACTACGTCTACGACTGCGACTGCGACTCGACCGATCAAGCGCGCGCTCGAGTCTCCATACTCTTTGCAAACCACCACCATGTCTGGCAAACAGGAACAGCCACCGCCGTACGGTGGCAACGATCTCGCGCAGCCCAAGCCGGCGTACGGAGGGCCCTCTGGATCCCCGTACCAGCAAACGCCGCCGTTTTCGCCTCCTCCCGGCCAGCAGCAGCCCTACTATGAGCCCGGTCCTCAGATGGGCTACTACAACCAGCAGCCGCAACAGCAGTACGGTCCTCCAGGAGCGCCCGGCCCATATCCCTCTGGCCAAGGCCCCTATCCTCCCCAACAAGGACCTTATGGTCAGGATCCGTATGGTCAGGCTCCCTATGGTCAGGCTCCCTATGGCCAAGGTCCTCCAGGCCCAGGTTACGGTCCGGGACCGTATCCTCCGCAGGGCGGCTACTTCCCCGGCCAACAAGACCGTGGTGGCGGTGGAAAGGCGGGCGGAATCATGGGCGGTATTCTTGCTGGTCTGGCATGCTGCTGCTGTCTCGACATACTTTTCTAAACCGGAGGGTTGGTGGCCGCTCGACAGCACAGTACCTATAATCGCGTCGAGTTGGTGAACCACGGCACGACGTGCGACGGAGTGTCGGCAAATCGTGGGTGCTACATGGCGTTTGGCGGATATTGTCGGATCTTGATCTTGTTTCGGGTTTGCTTTGCGTGCATTTTTGTTGCTCGTACTCGTGGTTGCGTTCTATTAGTTTTGTGAGATGCCCCTGTTACAGTCATAGCAAATACAAGATTTCCCTTTGTTCACAACTTGCTTTTTTGCTCTTGTCAAAGTCTATTACACTCTGGCAAGGTGCTGCGAGGCGCATGTGCAAGTGCTGGAGTATACGTCATGTCTGTGCCTGTTTTATAAGTTCAATTTGTGGCGCTTACACGCAGGTGAGGAAATGCGTCGATCTGCCAGGCGCGGGAAAGCTTTCGGGTGAACTGAGGGCAAAGCTAGGCAAAGCTATAGTCACAACTCATACTTGTAGGATGCAAAGTTGTGGCAGATCGCACCCTCGTCGACGCTGTGTGTTGCATCATTACCACACAGTGACGCGGACAAGCCTCGCCGATCGAGAGGTGGTCTGCGATGCCCACGGCGTATCCTTGTAAGAGTCAGGATAACGAGCTTGTACCACGCCAGGCGAAACTAGGCAATCTGTGTTTGATACCGTGCAATTATGCTTTCGTCGTACGAGCATCTACCGTGTAATTACAGGACATCCAAATCAAGGTTTAGAGTTTCAACACGGGCTCACAAAGCAGGGTTCTGGGGCGGCGGCTATGGTCAATTAAAACATGTCACCAGCTGCAAGCAACAGCCTCTGGTTGTGCTTCGACCAGGGTGCACGACAAACCAGGCGCTGCAAAGGCCCTGTTTGGTAGGTAATTTGGTGGTGGCCCATGGCTTCCAGTGGCTCAGAAATGCCGTGTACCGTGTGGTGCTGCACCTGTAGTGGGTTTCGCCAGGCGCACCTAACCCTTTTGAGTGGCGGACGGGCAGCCTCTGATGTCACCACAGAGGATCCACGCATCCGCATGCCTGCTGGCTGTGACGCGCTGCGAAAGCTATTGAGATGGGATCTGCTCTTCCGCTTTCGCTTCACATTTTGCCCTCGCTACACCTTACAATTGCCTCCTTGGGCTGCCACTCCCTCTTCTCTTTCATTTTTTGCCTCCTTCATGGCACCATTTCCTTTTTTATTAACTTCTTTGTTCTTTCAATAGCACCTCTCCTTTTTATCGTCTTTGACACCCCTGTCAAACAGAGAGGCACAAGGGCGTCGGGAGCTGCCTCCGTGGAGATTCATGTGCAATCTCTCCCACCCCCTTTCTACGTCTACTTTTCGCCAACCGTCCCTCCACTTGCACTCTTCACCTGCCTACCTCTGTTGACGACATCTAGAGCACCGTCACCATGGGGTCGGCCCTTATATGGCCCATTTCGCGGTCGATGGTCCGAGTAATGGCAGCTGCCACCATGCTATCGACCGCGGTTGGCGCCGTCGACCTGAAGATGCTGCAGTCTCTGCCCCTACTCCGAAGAGATCAGCCAAGCGGCATTGGAGCGGGACTGGAACGGCAGGGCGTGGGCATCGTCAACTTCATCACGGCTATTGGTGTAGCCGTCATCATTTTCGTCGTTCAGGTCCTGCTATTTGCCTTGCTGCGCAATAAGCAAACCCGCATATAGTACGTCCACTGCTTCGGATGAGCTACTCGTGGCTAACCGTTGCTAACTTGTTCAATGCAGTAAACCAAAGACATACCTCGTCCCCGAACGCGAGCGAACGTCCCCGCCCCCAAACAACTTTCTCGCCATGATTCGAACTGTCTTTAACTTTGAAGACAGGGAGCTCATACAAAAATGCGGCCTCGATGCCTATTTCTTCCTCCGCTACCTTAAGACTCTTCTCATCATTTTCGTTCCGATATGCTGCATCGTTCTGCCAATATTAATTCCCATCAACTATGTTCACGGCATTGGACAGAGACTTGACGAGAACCGAAACATGACAAACGTGGACCCCGCCGGTGATGACAGCGATAGTACAGTCACCGGTCTTGACACACTGGCTTGGAAGAATATTCGACCCATGAACCACGATCGCTACGCTGCACACCTGGTCATGGCTATTCTCGTCGTCATTTGGGTCTGCGGAGTCTTCTTCTTCGAGCTCAGGGCATACATAAAAGTCCGACAAGACCACCTCACTAGTGCAGAGCATCGCCTTCGAGCTTCTGCAACTACTGTTCTCGTAAACACCATTCCCAAGAAGTGGGCGAGCGAAGAAGCTCTCCGGGGCCTGTTCGACGTCTTTCCTGGCGGAGTTCGCAATATCTGGCTGAACCGTGACCTCACCAAACTGCTCGACAAGGTCAATCTGCGTGCAAGCATCCACTCACAGCTTGAAAATGCTGAGACGAACCTGATCAAAGCTGCCAAAAGGCCCAGCTCAAGAAGAAGAAGGCAGTGGAGAAGGCTCATCGCCGCAAGATGCATCTTGGATCCCTGACAAGGAAAGAGCGGGCCGCGCAGAATGCCGAGGTTGATAAAGCGGCTAAGAAACTTGCAAGGAGTGGTGAAGGTGAAGCTTCTGGTCAGGACGATAGTGTCCCCCACACCGTCACTGCCGGTGTTCAGGAGTCGGCAAAGGAACAGCAAGAACTCAAACACGACCATGGCGAAGAAGGTTACGAGGAAGCAACTGCTGGCACAGGCGTCAACAAATCTCCCGAGCAGTCAGGGCTTCCACTCCCTAAGAAAGCTTCCGGCACCTCTGGATTTGCCCACTTGCCATCGACGCAGGAGAGGCAGACTGCCAGAAACGACAGACTACCGTCTCCGACAGAATCAGGGATGCTCGAGCCTCATCGCACTGGGTCCCAGGCTGGATCTGTCGGCTCTGTTGGCTCAACTACGGCTATCCAAAGGCACCAAACAAATGGCGCAGATGGGAATACTGTACGGAAGCTTGTTGAGCAAGAAAAGTCTGCAAGAGACGACTCTGTCCGTTTTTGGCAGTTTTGGAAGCCCCCGGCGGGTGGATATCCTTCTCCAATCCCCCAAGGTGCTGATGCCGACGACTACTTTGGCTCGAACAAAGAGACAGACAAGACACCATGGCAAACATTCAAAGGCTTCATCCCATTTATGGCCGATGATGACGAGAAATTTGAATACAAACCCGCGTTTGAATCCGATGTTGATTTGGCCAGCGAGGAGACGGCTGAATGGGCCAAGTATGTGAAGAAAAAGAATCGGCCCACCCATCACCTCGGTCTATTCGGCGTTAACTGGCTATTCGGAATGCCTTTCGTCACGGAAAAGGTTGATACCATCTACTGGTGTCGTAAAGAGCTTGCGCGATTGAATGTGGAGATTGAAGAGGATCAGAACCACCCTGAACGTTTCCCTCTGATGAACTCAGCTTTTGTGCAGTTCAATCACCAAGTTGCTGCACACATGGCTTGCCAGAGCTTAGTTCACCATATTCCTCGCCAAATGTGGCCACTCATGATTGAAGTGTCGCCACGCGACGTCGTTTGGGATAACATGGCTTTCCCTTGGTGGCAGACTTTGTTACGGTCATTCTTGGTTATTGCTATTGTCTGTACCATGATATTTCTCTGGGCAATTCCAGTCGCATTCACGGCCTCTTTGGGTCAGCTTGATACTATCATTGAGGATAGTGGCTTGTTTCCAAACCTGAGCGAACACGAGAATCTGGATAGGTTTATCAAAGCACTTGCTGGTGTCCTACCTGCAGCCGTGCTTGGGCTCCTGCTGGTGCTTATCCCACTCATTCTTACCTTTCTTGCTGGGCTGAAGGGCGAGAGGACCGGAGCTAAAAAGAGCGAGTTCGTCCAAATTTTCTACTTCGTGTTTCTCTTTGTCCAGGTATTCTTGGTTGTCTCTATCACTACATTCTTCGCCGCGGAAATCGGCACATTCATCAACAATATTGCCGACAACTTCACGTCCGTACAGTCGGTTCTTAACCTACTAGCAAAGAATCTGCCAAAAGCAGCCAACTACTTCTTTTCGTACATGGTTCTTCAAGCACTCTCTACCAGCTCGGGTACTTTGCTACAAATTGGGGCTCTATTCATGTGGTACATTATCGGGCCAATGTTTGACAGCACAGCGCGCAATAAGTGGACGAGGAATACAAACCTCAACACGGTCCGCTGGGGTGCACTGTTTCCAGTTTACACCAACTTTGCATGCATTGGGCTTGTTTACAGTGTAATTGCACCACTTATCTCCATATTCGCCATCATCACCTTCGGCCTTCTTTGGATGGCTCAGCGATATGCAATGGTATACATTTATCGCTTGGAGCACGACACCGGAGGAGTTTTGTATCCGAGGGCGATCAATCAGACATTCACCGGCCTCTACTTTATGCAGCTGTGCATGGCAGGGTTGTTCTTCATCGTTAAGGATGAGAATGGACACAATGCATGCATCCCGCATGGTGTTGTCATGATTGTTGTTTTTATCTTGACAGCCCTTTATCAAATTCTTCTCAACAAATCTTTCGCGCCGCTCTTCCGCTACCTTCCCATCACGTTTGAGGATGAGGCGGTCATTCGCGATGAGGCATTCCAGCGGGCTCAAGACACTCGACTTGGTCTTCTCCAAGAAGAAGACGAAGAAGACGACGAAGACGACGAAGACGACGACGATGACATCGGCAAGGAGACTCGCCCAGAGAGAGAAAAGTCCCCCTTGAACGACGAAGACGATGGAATCGAGATGGAGCATCTGAACAAAGTCAGCCGTCAGCCGACGGATGCTTTGTTTAACCAAGTCAAGAACGTCGGTACCTGGACCAAGCAGGGCGGGAAACAAATGGGCAAATGGGCCAAGGGCGGAGGAAACCAGCTGCTGAGACTGACGATGGCCGACCGAAACTCGCAAGCCGCTCAATACAGAAAGCAGCAGCGCAAGAAGGACCTCGAAGCGCAACGTGCTATTGGCGATGCTCTCTTCGGTGGTGTCCATGACGAAATTGAGGATTTGACGCCGGACGAGCGCGATGCTCTGACACGACATGCGTTTCTGCATTATGCGTTGCGCTCGCGGCGGCCAACGGTCTGGATTCCGAGGGACGATCTGGGCATCAGCGATGACGAGATTCGACGCACAAAGGAGTTTAGCAAGAATATCTGGATCAGCAATGAGGGCACGGCGCTTGATAGTAAATTGCGCGTGGTCTATGGCAAGAATCCACCGGACTTCTCAGAGGTTGACCTGATCAACCTATAAAGGCTCTTAACAGTCTAGTTTGCATTTTTTCTAACAAACGGTCAACTGTTGCTATCGTTCCGATACCTTTTCCTGCAGTGCAGATAGACATTTATTCACTTGCATAGAAGGAGTTTTGTTTATAATTAATTGAATCAAAGTAATTTTGGCAGTTCTCCTGCGCATTATTGCGACGTAGATGTTCCAGACTGTCTGGGTACGCGAGTCGCCTGTTGCTGTGCTGCAACAAAAGTCAAAGAGACAAAAGTTTACACTACACGTAAAACGCGACATTGTATAGGGGTTCAAGTGTGTGGTAATTAAATAATTGGCTCTATTTGTATAATATATCTAGGATAAAATCGCCATGGAAATCATGTAAACCCCAATGCTGTTCCCGCTTTGGCTCGGTTTTCTTCCAGAGCCAGCAATGCAAAAATGCGCCGTTTAAGATTAAACCGGTAAAAGGAAAAAACGGCCTATATACTCCAGTGGAACTCTCCCTTCCACGAAGGGACGGGCACACACTTTCTATGATTTGGACTTGCGTCTCTTTTCTGCTGCAATGGTGTCTTCCATTTCCTTTCGCAAAAGCTCGTTAAAGTCGTCGGGGTTGTCGAGGTAGAGGTGGTGTCCGGCCTTGGGCACGACGACGACGCGCGTGCTGCCGTTTTCGTTGCGCTTCTCCTCGGCAGTGGCGCTCTGCAGGGCTTTAGCTTGCGCCGCCTTGAGCTTCTCCTCTGCTGCCAGGCCGCCGGCCACGTCCATCCAGTCGTTTTCACCGTACATGAAGACAATGGGGATACCAGTCTCCTTGAGCGCAGGCTTCACGGCGCCGTCCTCGCCGGCCGGGGGGGGCAAGGTCTGTCGGCCGACTTGATCGATGCGGTTGATGACGGGGCGGCGGGCGTAGGCGCCGGGGGCGAGGATGTAGGCGAGGGCGTACTCGCCGCTGCCCTTTTGCTTGAAGATGGAGAAGGAGTAGTCGTGGAGGGCCTGGCTCTCCTCGGCGGGGAGGTGGTTGAAGCGGCGCGAGCTCCAGCCGGAGACGAAGCGAGGGCCGAGAGGCCCGGCCATGCGGACAATGCTGAAGGGAGACACGTTGGCGTCCCAGAGCCAGACGAGCCAGCTCGGTAGGGGGCGCTTGGGCGTGTTTGGCGCGGCGGGCGCCTTGCCCGAGTTTACGGCGGCGTTGTTGGGCTGGTCGGGGCCGCCGTCTTCGGTGACGTCCTTTTGGTCCTTTGTGAATTCGTTTTCGAGCGTCGATTCGCTAGGCTCGGGCATGGAGGCGTTGACGGCATAAGGGTCCTCGGGGACGCCGACGGGGGAGGCGAGGATGAGCTTCTTGAGGTGGCCGGGGTACTTGATGGCGTAGGAGACGGCGAGGTAGCCGCCGAGGGAGTGGCCGAGGAGGGTGAAGCGCTCAATCTTGCGGGCCTTGCGCCACTCCTCAAGGGCGTCGACGAACCAGTTCTCGGCCTCGATGACCTGCTGCTCCTTGTCCTTGGCGTGAATCTTGAAGGCCGGGCGCGACGAGTTGCCCATGCCCAGCATGTCGAGGGCGTAGAGCTTGAGACCCGGCAGGCGGGTAATGGGCTCGAGGTTCTTGTAGAAGAAGCCGAGCCCCGCGCCGTAGCCGTGGACCATGACGAGGGTCTCGTCGGCGACCTCGCCCACGCGCTCGACGCAGACCTCGTTGAGGGCGCGGTTCTTGCCGGAGAGCTGGACGAGGGAGCGGCGCCAGACGCGCGTGCCAAAGGGGTCCGGCGTCGTGGTCAGCGAGGCGTTTGTGTTGGCGTGGCTGTCGGCGGCTTCTTTGAGGGTCGGGATGAAGGAGAGGACGCGGCGCTCGACCATGGGCGGGGTGACGCTTTTCCACTGTGAAGAAGGAGCAGGAGGTTAGCAAGAAGCCAGTTGTACTGGTCAGGGGGGAAATTAACATACCCATTGGTAGGCAGCCTCTTTGTAGCCCAGCGGGAAGTAGACAGAGGGCGGCTTGCGGCTCATGTTCTGCTGGGCCTTGATATCCTCTGCGGCCGCGCCGTCAGCGGGCGGCTGGGGCGGGCGCCCACCAGTCTCGGCGGCAGCCATTTTGGACGAGGGCGGAGGGGAGGTCGGAAACGAAGAGGCCAGCGTGATGCGAGATCGCTGGAAAAAGACCTGCGCAGGTTGCTGCTTGAGCATTCCGGGGATCGCAGGCGAGGAGGGAGGGGGTGCAGAGGGGCTTTAAAGCAAAAGCCCCAGGCACCCTTTCCCGACGACGGGGGGGAAACAAGAAAAAACAATAGGCCAGTTACTAGACGAGGCTAGAAGGGCGGAGAAGGCAGTAAGACGATGACGCGCGACGCCGCGCCAGCTGCCGCTTTGCTGCCACGAGTGTCGCTAGGCTTAGCGGATGATAGGAGACTTTCCCAGGTTATTGCGGTGCGGTGCGGGTGCGGGTGCTGCTGCTGCGCTGGCGGAGGCGGATTCCGCAATGGGCCGCAGCAAGGGCCGGATTTAAGGGTCGGGGTTTGGATCGGGGCCCCGGGATTGGGTTTGGTTTGGGACGGTTCGCCGGAGGTTGAAGTCGCTGTTATCCCGCTGGGCAAGCAAGGGTGGCGGCACCGGCAGGCACTTGCAGGGCTGGGCTGGAATCGGTGACGGGTGGAGGGCTTGGTTTCATGTAAGAGGGAAGAAGGACGTTTGAAGGAGGCAATAAAAAAATAAAACGGTCAGAGGGCGGTGGGAACGAGGGGAGGGGGATGGTATTTCGGTTGGAGACGGGCGGTACTACTCGTCTTATTACTACATGGAAATGCTGCGGTACTATACTCCGTACTAAAAAAAAAATGACTTGGGAATGACCCGTTCAGTTCCCTACAAGGGGGGAAGCGCCCGGCCGGTTCTCTGGTAGAGCTCTTGTCCCCCGATCGATTGCCCCAGTCATATGCCTTTCCTTGTGAACGCTGCCCGTTGCGAGTACGTGCCTGGACCCGCCAGCCCAGGCCGCAGGGGGGATGAGAGTTTAGTTGGGGCAGCGGCGCGCGAAATGTTGGCCACCCAGGGCGCAGAGCCTCCACATGTCCCACTGGCACGGCCCAACGTGTGTGGTTCTGTGGCTACGACGTCACCAATTTCAATTCCTCAGGTACGTAGTAGCGCTCCGATCCCCCAAGCGGCGACCCGCGGCGACGCGTCGTGCGTGGCGTGTGGCCTCTAGGGTACCAACGAGGATGACTGGCAGGTTGGGATTGAAGCGGATAGTTGAGGAGGTTAAGCGTGTTGAATTATGGCAAGAGTGGTTTCAATCTGTTTCTTGATTTTTGATTATATTGTATCGTTCCAGAACCCAACCAGGGAAAGCAAGAACCGATCGCAGTATTGACAATAGATCCACGATGTTTTTCAATGTAACATACATAAAGCCTCACTTATGCCAGCACAACGTCTAGGTGCGAAAAGTCTCTACAAGCAACTCTAAATAACGAAATAAAAATATGCAAAAAATTCCTACAGCACTTCTAAACAAAAATAAAATAAAAAAGAAGCCATTTCACCACAGCATACATTGTCAAAAAATGCAAAAAAATATGGAGTTGTGCTCCCCCGGGAAGGCTCGAACTTCCGACCTGCGGAAGTGGGTTAGCATTTTGAAACTCTCGTGCCGAAGCGGCGAGGTTGTTGTGTGGTATATCTCATACCTCCTGATTAACAGTCACTAGGAGATTTGTTAGTAAGGAAGTCTTGTGTCGGATGAAACTCGAATGATGAGTAACTTACGACGCTCTAGCCAATTGAGCTACGGAGGACCAATTGTTGGACGACGGCTGCGCTATTGAATTATATAAACATAGCCCAAAACTTGTGGACCTCGGCTGGGGTTTTGGTGGAGCTGAGCTGGGCGGTGTCAGTGTGGTCATACGATACGAGTATTGCGGCAAGATATACTCTGTACAAGAAAATATATGGTCAATTGCTGTCCCGTGGCTGTGTTAAATCAATTAACGTGTCTAAATGCTAATTTCACTTACTCTGAATATATATGCCCATCCACTATCATGACTGTAACTCCTCTCTGGACCAGTAGAACCATGTCTTACACAAGGACGCCAGGCACGGCCGACAGCGCGCTCCATGGCAGAGTAGGATGTATTATTTTATTGCGAGCTTTTCGATCGAGAAAATTATCCAGCATGTATATTAGCACTCCTCGGTATGTATAAAAAAATCTGGAAAATTGTGCAGTCTATACGGAGTACAGACTACCCTCTTCCGTGCTAGTTGGCCAGCTCGATGAACCCAAATTAGAGCTTGTAACCGCGTTTATTTTTCCAGAAGCTAGGAATAAGTGAATCACGTACTACGTAGATAAATCAGTTTTAATTTCTTTCCCCCATTTTTTTTTTTTTTTTTTAATTTTACTCTTTACTTCTGAAGGCAGACAACGACGATGCCTATCCAACACGTCCCTTTCTTGCTGCCGTCTCGCTCCACAGAGCGGGGCAGCTACGGTAGCTCGATGCCGAGCGTTTTTAACCTGGCGTCATCATCTCACCCGCGTGACAGCCGACAGACACTCGACTAGCCACAGGGACTTTTCCCTTCTCAACGCCGCGTATCCAGGCACGCCTTGCCCAATTCCTCACACCTGGCACCTCGAGAAGCGCATCTACCACTTGACGATAATCTCTAATAGGCGTCACCCACGAGCTACAGGGCACGCGCCGCCCGACGCTGACCCGCAACCCCATCGGCACCAAGGGCAAGCTGTCGAATACGACCACAGAAAAAAGACGACGACGACCTATTTACCACCTCATCCACAGGCCCCTGCCGCTGCACCGGCAGCTCAATCATCGCAGCAATGGCCGACGAGATCGACTCCATTGTCAAAGGCGCCCCCGTGGCCGCGCCTCCCATCAAGGCCAACACCGGCCCGACCCCGATCCTGCCAGAGAACCCCAAGCAGGGCGATCCGCTGCACCACACCCCGAGCTCCCCGGCCATGATCTACCTCAACCTCCTCATCCTCGAGGCGTCGCTGCGCGCCCAGTTCCTCGAGCTGCGCGCCCGAAAACGCCACCACACCTTCTTCCTGACCTTGCTGACGCTCTGGGTCTCCTTCTTCGGCTACAAGCTCTACTTTGCGCCCCGCGAGGACGGCCAGGGTGTCGGCGGCTCCATTTACTGGGCCGTCGAGGGCGCGCAGAGGGTCTGCTTCATGGGCGGCATCATAACGGCCATTCTGGTCTGGGCCACGGGCATCTGGGATCGAGGCATCCGCTGGCCGCGCCGCTGGTTCGCCATTTCCAATAGGGGCCTGCGAGGCTTCAACTGCAAGCTGGTGCTGATTCGCAGGACATGGTGGGCCGAGGCCCTGTCTACGGCTGGCTTCTTTCTGACGTACGGCCTCTTTTCGCACACGGCCAGCTCGTCGTACCGCCACGTCGACCCTTCGCTGCTGCGCGAGGTGGAAAAGGAGCTGCAGCTCTCCAGCGACAGCCACCCGACCCTGATAGTACCGCACGAAGACGATGCCCGCGGAGGACACGAAGAAGACCTCGCCCCCGGCGGCGACTACGTCAAGCTACTGCTTCTCGCCAAGCCCTTTTCCCCGACCTTTCGAGAAAACTGGGAGCTCTACCGCACAGAGTACTGGGAGCGCGAAAACGAACGAAGAGCCCTGCTGAGGCAAAAGCTCAAGGAGCACGACAGCAAGCTGGCGAAGCAACAATACGGCTGGTTCTGGTGGCTGCCATGGCGAACCGGCCATGTTCGCCGCGTCGAGGCCCGCAAGGCGCCGGCTCACAAGAGCCATCCGAGCGTCGACAAGTCACACAAGCGCCGCAGCAGCAGCGTCCGCCGTGGGTCGGTCAGCTCGTCTCGCAGCCACACGCCTTCTCTGGATATGGATGACGGTCACCCGTCGCGCAGGACGGGGTCCATCTCCAGCCTGTCGGACAAGCGCCGCAAGAAGCCTGCGCCCAGCACCAAGACCAAGAAGCAAGGGACCGACTCGAGATCTGTCACCCCGGATCTGCCTTCGCCGCTATCGCGAGATAACAGCTCGAGGGGGGACGTGACGCCCGACGGCGGTAGAGTGCTGCGAAGCTCGGGGGTCAAGTCGCCGGCCGGCACGCCAAAGGAAAAGTCCAATTCGGCAAAGTAGACAGACAGATGGGTGGTGTAATTAGACTACGATAAATAGCGGGCGTAAGAATGAGAATTACAGAATGGCATACATTTTTTTCGGCCATACACGTCTTGCGATAGTCCACTGTCTTGTCGGATGTGAAGTGTATGAATGGTTGTTCCTACGTAATATGAAGAGTACCACCACGAGCTTAGCAAGCCCCGTGAGTCACCATGTAGGTACGGTGTAGCGCCGCAATTGACGCTACTGACCAGTTTCAAGAAACGATTTATGCAGGTGAGATCTACTTGCTTCCACAGAGTCACACTGACTCAGAGAAGGACGCTAATTGGGAAATGGGGTACGCGGAGAGAAAAAGTCGCCGGGCGTCCCTCACTGCTCATTGGCTCGTTCTTCCCAATTTGTCTGCGGGCATGTAAGTGATCCAAGCCCACCAGGTTCTTCGCAGACAATGGCTCATATGCATCCACAGACATAGCTTCATCACTCAATCGAGCATTGCAGACATATATAAAACAGAGATTTCCACAATCCAATCATTAAAACCTCTTCACTATTCTCTGTAACAGTCAAATTCGCAAAAAGCTGCAAATCCGCCACCATGGCCACGCAAGCTGTTCATTTGCAAACCCGGATCGAGTCCAAGACTCTCCCCATTACCCTGCGCAACGCCGAGGTCAAAGACGCCGCGCGCTTCGCGGCTATTCTCTCCGATCCATCCAACGACTCTGACCCCAATGCCTCGAAAATCGACACTGCAACCGCCGAAAAGTTCATCACCCAGATGCGCAAGTCGGCTACCCAGCCCACTATCCTAGGAACAGACGGGACTGTCATCAGCGGGCCGGGCCGCGTAAACATGGTCGTCGTGCTTGCCGGCTCACAAGGCGACGAAGGCACAGTAATTGGTCTCGGGGGCTACGGCGCCATCAAGGACTGGGTCCGCGATGGGCGCAAGGTGCGCGCCGGCGATGCCGGTGTCATGATTGACCCGGCGTACCGCGGCAAAGGGTACGCCACGGAGGCGATGAAGATGGCGATTGATTGGGCGTTTACGCCGGTGAGCGCTGGCGGGCCGCAGCTGGACCTTGTTACTATTACTACCGTGGTGGACAATAGTGCCATGATCAAGCTGGTGGATGAGAAGCTGGACTTGAAGAACAAGGGACAGCGTCGCGAGTCCCCGGAGGAGGATACGAACGGCGCTATTGAGATGTATTATGAATTTAACAAGGGGCAATGGGATTCGAGGCCGTGAAAGTTACTTAGATTCTGAAAAGCAAGGACAATATAAAGAAAACGATATATGCTACATTTGCCGAATTTGGTGTTGAAGGACGAAGCTCAGAGTCGGGGTATCTTACTTCCCGGCATTCCATATAAATAAAATCACAGAGTCAACTTCCATCTTTGCTCCCGACTCTGAATCCTCGCCTCGCTGCGCCTTTTTAACATACGCCTGCCACGCAACCCCTGACTCATCAAGATACGCGTCCAGCAGCCTCCATACGTTGCGTTCTCCCCCTTCCATAAGATGAACCCTCTCACTCTCCACATCATCATACACCAACTCCTCTGACAAGCCCGTCATCTGGCGCTGCCCAGTCTCCAGACGGACTTGGCGTTGATACTGGGTTATAGAGACGCCATTCACAAGCACCCACCCATCGCTAAACAAGTATCGCTGCATGAAGCACGCCTCGCCGCACTCATCTGCAACAAGGTACGCCTTGGTAAAGTCCCGCCATGTGGTGCGGCTGTGTAGTGCGAGCGGTCTACCGCCCGCCTCGTAAAGGTTGACGTCGTTGGTTTTCCTATCCAGTCTTGGCGAGTAGAGGCCTGGAAGGACGTTCATCTTCATTCCTCCCTTTGTGGTGAGGCATTCGTGCAGGAGCTTACCCCAGCGTTGCGAGTGATATGGTGCCTCTGATGCTGAAGGCTCGGCGCAGGACACGTTGAGGAACTTGTTTAATGCTGGCCGCGATAGCATGACTGCGCCGCCCCCGTGTGTGCTCAGTGCCCCGGCGTCTTCCTCCCAGTCATCGGCCTCGCTCGGTAGCCCAATGTAGACTGGTTTTTCGCTGTCGTAGGCTGATAGCCTCTGCCCTAGATAGTCCATGTTTGGGAAGAATACTGAATCATCAATGAGTGAGAACCACTTCTTATACAGCCCAGCAGCTGAGAGTGCCGACGAAAAGGCACGCAACTCCCTCGTCATCTGGATATACCGTGTCGCAGACGAGAGCGTCTCGTCCGTCTTGTATACCGATGCCGCAATATCCAGCGACTTTAACAGAGACTCCACCAGGAAAATCTGCTCGTGCGAGGCGTGGTCTAGAATTACAATAATATGCGCGCCATTCGTCGTTTGGTTGCCGTTGGTCAGCCACCATTGCCAGCCCTTGACAATGGCCCGCTCATTCTCCATGAGCCTCTCATACGTGGTTGACACCCCAAAGAGGTATTCCGAGGCGTCAAACTCTCCCGGCATTGCACCCCTTGGTGCTGGCAATTCCAGCGTATTGAAGGCGCCAGTGCTTAAGGGACTTTTGCCAACTGGTTCATCTAGATCGAAAACTTGGACCCCTCGAGGTTGGAACGGTTGGCGTAGTGACGTCAGTGAGTCCCAGCGAGGGAGTGTCTGTGTAGGCTTGATTTGCCATGCAGCCCATTCCACTTTATGCGTCAGCCCATTGTCTCGGATGACTTGCTCAAGGTAGTCTTCGGTCTGCAGGGCAAGCTTCGTCGTATTAATACCTCCAGACTGGCTTCGAAGCCAAGCTGGGGCGGCATCCCAACTTCTGGAGACGTGCAGGAAGAGACCCAAAGTTATAACTGCCAGCAGCAGAGGCAGCAGTCGCTTGGGAAATACTGTTGGACTCAGAGGAAGCTTCATGTTTCACGCGTGCAACAGAAAGACGCTGCTGGCAGAAGCAGCACAAGCCATAGACTTGAGCCTGCCTGGGAAAGATGTAAAGATGGGAATGCCAGATTCAAGAAGCAGCAAAAATGAAATGAGGTAAAAAAAAAAAACTCTCCTTCTTGACACCCACGTCAGCCTTGCACGATCACTGCAAGAGAAAACGTATTACTTTCTCTTGGCGGACAGGGTCGGACGGGGTTGAGCGAGTCGTTTGGCCGGAGTCAGCACGAGCCCGCGCTGACGGCTGCACATATGTGCTACAATTCGGCATTATGCACCGCACAAGTTCGTTTTAGGGTGCTGGTTACAATTAGCAGCCTGCAGGGGATATTTTGGGACACTGGATGCGACCGACATCAGATGTGGCACCTTCAACGATCGTCAGGCCTACCAACGGTGATGATGAAACTCGTGGGATGGGCCAAGTGGGACAGATACTACATCCCCTGCAAATCTTCACTGGAACTTGCACCAGACCCCTGAAAAGAGCAGCAGGTTATCAATTTAGCTTCTACAGCCTACCGACGGAGTATATTGCCAGCAGCCTTTTGCTAATCTACCACCTGCTATACATGGCAGTGCTCGGCATCCCAAGTCCCGCGAACTGGGGTTACTTCATCAACTGTCCCATCATGTCCCCGCCAACTGCCGCTCAATGTCAAAAAGTTCGCCTGCCCATGCCGCTTTAACTGCTGGCGCTATTCAATCGCCCACCGAGGCAATGTAACCCTACGGCGAATGAGTACATAGGTATTCCTCTCTACTTATTGCGTGAACTAATAATTCCACTCGCTTCCCCAGCCGCGCAACAGGTAATAATGCCCAGCTTTCGCCAAGATTCCGCATTGTTTTGATCTCATACACCATCTTTGACAGGTAGTTTCTATTTGGAAGCTTTGTTCGCTCCAAGGGCCGCGGGCCCTTTCAATCCGCCCTTTCCCTGTCCAGGTGTGCTTGTAGGATCTCTGCGGTCTGTAGGTGCAGGTTTGTCTTGCTCCTGACGTCGGACGGGAACAGTTTGGCGCGTCCGATAGTTTTCCGGCATATTCGCCGTTACAGTGGCCTTTGCATCCTGGTATAGATCAAAACATTCCGCCAGAATTTGCTCAAGGCTTAGTTCTGCTGGGGCGATGCCAGAGTCCAAGAGCTCTTTGATGTGGTCTTCCACCTCCCTGTATTCGTCCATGTCGTACCTATATCTGTCCGGCAGGCCGCTGTTGTGGAGAAAGGCAAGAATTCCAGAACTGATGGTGTTGATAGCTCCTAAGACCGTAATAGGAGTACCGTCCTTGAGGTCAGCAGACCCAAGTGCTGTGAGAACCGCGGAGATGCAGAGCTGCAGCAGCATAAATACCCATCGCAGTATGCTGGCCCCGTGGAACAGAAACATGGACTTTGTGCGTTCCTTCACCACATCTTTGTAGAGTCCAACCACCATTCCTTTGGGCGGCCACCACCAACGGACGGGGTGAACTGGCTTTGCCTGCTCCGCGTCCCTCACAGCTCCGACACCTCTGGCAATGGTATACTATTCTTGCGGTGTCAAGAATCTGTGTGGCCGGATCTTGTGCGTGTGGTGGCTCGATGAGGGAGCTGATCCTTGACCATTCTGATTGTTGTTATGCTCGCTTCCATGCTCTTCGGGGCTTGACCGGCTTGGCGGCGTGGTAATTGACGGGAGGACTGGCGGCTGCTTGGAGGAGCCTGTGTGGTCAGCCATTGTGGCAGGATATGTTGTGATATGACAGTAATCTGCTTGAAATGCGTATGTAAGGAGGCAAAATCGCTAAGAATGATGTAGTAGCAACGGATTCTAGGAACGATGTGTAAGGGGAAAAAGAAACAGGTTCGTAACACGCGACTTGAAATAGTTGGTGTGCAAGCTCAACGTTGGCTCCTGCCGTCGCTGGCTTCTTGCCACCGCCACTCAATCACCGACTACCTTAGTCATGCGGCTGTCTGGACAGTGAAGCACCTGTCCGGGGCTCTTGTTAATGTCTGTCGAGCGTGTTTAGATATCTGTCTCGAAGCAAGCCCGCGTCTAGTCAATTGGCTAGAGATGGAATTTCTGTATGCGCCGCAGACGGCGCAGCCCATACCGCCAAATGACAGCCGTAGCAAATAGAGAGAGTGTGGCCAGCATTCCAAAACCCCAAGCAGTCTCTTCCAGATAATTGATTACATTCATGCCGTAGAGGCCAGCAATGAGGGTAGCTGTTGCTAGTCCAACCATGATAATCTCAATCTTTGCCTCTAGAACCATGATCTGATTCCGCTGCACGTTAAGAATAGACTGAACCGTCCCTTCAGTTTGCTGAATATTCCCAATCAGGCGATTGGCAGATTGGACAATAGCGTCGCTCGATTTGAAGTATGCTTCGAACATGTATTCCACTTCTTGATGGTCTTGGACTGCATGGGCCCGCCCAGCCTTTTTGTCCGTCAGGTACATGTCTGCCATATCTTCGTCGTCGTTTAAAACTTCTTGTACTGTGGTTCTGATCTGCCGAGCACGATTCTCAATGCGTGTCAAGGTCCTGACAAGGTTCAGAACTCCCCTGAGCTTTGTTTGTACAAATCCGTGATCTTGGTCCATGGTTTCTAAAGCTTCAGTAACTTTTCTCTTGGTGAGAAGATATTCTGCTTCAAGAGTAGAAGTAACGGCCGAGAGCGCTGCCTCTAGAACACGCAGTTCGAAGGGGGCTTTTGATACCGGCTCAATCCCCCCCGATGTCTTCATTTTACTCTCTAGGTCGTGAATGAAGAGACGCATCGCATTTTTCGGTCGATTGCTGACAGAACCATCATTGTGAAATACGAGAACTTGGTCCGCAAATAGGATGAGTCGCAGGTCGAACACATGGAACACTACCAAGCCCTCGCGTATCAAGACATGTGATACCCGATTGGTAGGTAGGTCAATCGTTCGCAGATCTCTCGCTTTTAGCCCGTAATCTTTGGCAATATCTGTCTTTGTTTTTAGGGACGTCTGCGGACTAGTGCCATCAGCTTTGTATGCCGTGAACCGCAATTCAGCGGAACCGTTCATTGGCGTCTGTGTCAACTCTAGTGAGAGGTTGAAAAGGTCTTCTGGTGAGCCTGGATCTTGGCCCGTTGTGTCGGAAAAGCTATGGATTTCTCGAAGCGGACCAAGACGAATTGTGTGTAAAGACTGGGGTACAAAACCGGCCTGCATCTGCCGATTGATGAGTTGGCATCGATCGTCGAACGGCTTTGGCCAGCGACTTGGTGTGCCGCGACAGCTCGCCCGGAGCGACCGGAGCAGGAAGATTCCGCGGTTCATCATCTTGATTCCAGCCCAACACACTCAGGTAACGCGGATCCGTAAGAAGGTGCTTTATAAGGAAAGTCAATGGTCGATTCCGATATTCTATTGCTTTTGCGTGCAATGTTGAGATTGTTTGAACTGGGCGACGCGACTGTTGTGGCCCCAGTCTAACCTGTATCCGATTTCTTCGGTATTGAGGCAAATTACAGCAAAACTACTGGATTTCACTGAAGTGAAAATCCAACAGGTTCTTGAAGAATTTTCTTGGATTTCTACTAAGCCTTTTTCGCGGCTCAGATGCACCCTGTTACGGTCACTAATAAAGAGATGCCAAATCGAGGCACCCGGACTTCATGCGGGGCGCCGTGCAACGCGACTCACACCGCCTGCGCGCGCAAAGGAATTGCCGGCAGAAACCCAAAATTTTAGGCACAACTCGGCAATAGTCATATTTACAATCCTCCCAAACCACGACGCTTTCTTCAAGAATATATGGCCCATTGCCTCCGACCCTTCAGATTAGTGGCAAGAATTCAATTCGAAGGCTATACAGGCAGGATACCAGTCACAACCCCAAGGCACGTCTGGCGACAGAGGATATCGACATTGAAGATGACGGGCACTCCACCGGCTACGGAAACGGTGGATGTTGACGGCAAGCAGTTCAGGACCGTCACTGAAGGCCGAGCGAAAATCCTAGTACCCCATGGGGCCAAGATTGGAGAAGACCGCGGTGAGGTTCAGCAGGTGTTTTACAACCCTATCCAGCAGTACAATCGCGACCTGTCTGTTTTAGCGATCAAGACTTATGGCGAAGATGTGATGGAGAAGAAGGCGAAGAGTCTCAAGGAAGCGAAACGCGGGAAAAACGGAAAGAAGAGAAAGCGCGGCGATGAGAACGGCACCGGTACGGAAGCGTCTTCGACAGTAGAACCCAAGCCAGCAGCGGAAGCAGAAGCGACACCGGAGCTGTCACAAACGCCATCATTCAAGATTCTGGATGCCCTTTCAGCCTCAGGACTGAGAGCTCTTCGATACGCCCGCGAGATTCCTTTTGTTACTTCAGTTACGGCAAACGATCTTTCGAATTCCGCCTCGAAATCCATCAAGCAAAATGTGGACTACAATGAAGTTCAAGATAAAGTCTCTGTTACAAATGAGGACGCCCTTGCCCTCATGTATCGCGCCATTGCAGATGATCTCTCTTCTCCCAGAGATAGAAGCGGAAAGCCGAAGAAGACTAACAAGTTTGATGTAATCGACCTCGACCCCTATGGAACCGCGGCGCCATTCTTTGACGCCGCCATTCAGTCCGTGCGCGACGATGGTGGACTTCTATGCGTCACCTGCACCGACAGTGCAGTTTGGGCAGGGCACTCGTACAGCGAAAAAACCTTTGCATTGTATGGCGGAACGCCAATCCATGGAATGCATTCACACGAAGCCGGCCTGCGACTAATTCTGAATGCAATTGCTACGTCTGGCGCGAGATACGGTCTCACCATTGAGCCTCTGCTCTCGCTCTCTATAGATTTTTACACCAAAGTTTTCGTCAAGGTGGTCAAATCGCCACAAGCTGTCAAGTTTCTCGGCGCGAAGACGATACTGGTATACAGCTGTGATAGCGGATGCGGCGCTTGGGAGACGCAGCATCTGATGCGAAGCAAAGCCGTGCCAAACAAGAAAGCGACTGGTGCATTCTACAAGCACATCATTGCTCAGGGCCCAACAGCAGACAGGATGTGCCAGCACTGCGGCCAGAAAATGCACATCAACGGCCCAATGTACGGCGGCCACATCCACTCTAGAGACTTTGTCGAAAAGCTGCTGAAGCAAATACCCAATTCGCCAAGTGAGGTCTACGGTACGCTCCCGCGACTGGAAGGCATGCTTCAAAATGTCCTGGAAGAGATCATACCCGGACCTGAAGAGACTGAGCCTGTTGATGCCAGAGACGCAGAATATGCCAAGATTGATCCTTATCCGTTTTATATTATCCCCGGAAAGCTTGGCAGCGTTGTTTCCTGCACCACTCCTGGCGACGACATGTTCAAAGGGGCGTTGAAACATCTAGGCTATATCGCTGGCCGCAGCCACTGCCGTCCCGGAAGCATTAAAACAGACGCTCCTTGGTCGACAATATGGTGGATAATGACTGAGTGGATAAAGCAAAAGGCGCCCGTCAAGGTCTCCAAGTTTAAGCCTTCAATGGCCGCATGGAAGATTCTCAAAGATGCCGGTATCATTGGCACAGAGGAGAACGGGGCCGAGGTAGAGCTGCCCAAAGAGGAATTGAAGTCTGCGACAGATCAAGAAATGGAAGACGTGGAGATCAAGGTGGACGCAGCCAAGGACGCTCCTGCGGATAACAACGAGCAGCCAGCCAGCGAGGAAGAGTTGCGAAAGACCCTCGTTTTCAATGAAGCACTGGCAAGACTTGGACGTCAAGACACCCCCCGAAAGTTTGTCCGTTATCAGTCAAACCCGAGAAAGAACTGGGGTCCGCTGACAAAGGCCATGAGCAATTGATAACCGTTTCTTGGGCTTCGATCTTGCGCGTGTGGTGTTGCCGGGCACGAATGATGATGAAGTATTGTATCATATTGAGGAGAAAGAAGATGTAGTGTGATGATTTGTATATATCATGCAGCGTTTAGATGGAGAGAAACAATTCAAATACCCATTCTGGAGCGCGATCTACGCTGTATCAACTGCTCTGTCACAGGCCAACGCCAGAAGCTGACCCGTTGCGGTGTAAACCTGCAGTAACTTTGTTGGTCAAAATGCAACAAATAAATAACTTGACTAGGCTATGGCACATTAATTTATACCAGAAAAATAAGTCTCCGGCGCACAAGAGCCTCGCGTCGTGTCATGCGGTGCCTAGGTAGCCCAGTAATTACGTGACTGATTACCGACCCCACCCTTGCGTAACGCATGAGGGCCTTCACCTGTTTGCAACACGCATTTCGCTTGAACAGCCTATTACCATATCTGAGCTGCAATCTCTCGTTTGACATTACTTTAATTCGGTGAATTATAAAAGAAGAAATAACACAGACAAATAATTCACTGGGTCGCTGCATTACAGCGGCGTAGCTGAGAGAGATGGCCGCCGCTCGCGAACCCGAGGTTACCACTGTGGCCAGAGTCACCGTTCAAGATTCCACTATCAAAGCATCGGATGATATAAGCCTGAACCTGGACGAAATAATAATCATTACACGATCACCAGAGCACGAAGCATCGGAATACAACTACGTTATATGCGGATTGAAGGAGGATGAAGAGAACCAGAATGAGCCATTTCGGTTGCTGGTAGTGAGGGCTAAGGAAGTCCCTCAGGAATTACTGGACACACATCTGCTGCGAGAGCTACCTGAAAGCCTACATCCCGGAAATGTGTTCGATGTCCTGGTATCCACGAAGTCGGGAACAGGTCGAGCACTGGAGTTTTGGCGTCGCGTCCTGCAGCCGCTGCTACATCTTGCTGGCGAGAAGCCGGTGGAACCGCGCAGCCTGCTCATAACGGAAAGCGACGAGAGCGTCAGCGACTTCGCAAAGAGTCTCAAGGCGCAACAGCCGAATGTATCGACTACGGTAGTACTACTCAGCGGAGACGGTGGCGCCGTCGACATGTTAAACAGCTGCCCGGAGCTTCCAGGAGGGTCACTGGCACCGACCATGGCCTTGATACCGCTGGGCACTGGAAATGCGCTGTTCAACTCTCTGCATAAACCACTACAAATAACACCAGGGCCATCTGCGCTCGTTACAGGGCTGCGCACCCTCTTCCGCGGCGTCTCAGCTCCGCTTCCAGTCTTCAAGGCATCTTTCTCCCCCGGCTCTCAGGTTGTCGCCTTCAAGGGTAAGAACGATGGTGGCTCTAGTGACGCCAAGGGAGAGGAAGCGGCCGATATTTCGCGCCAGGAAACCGCTGTTTCGCACCTCTATGGCGCCATTGTTGCAAGCTATGGCTTCCATGCGAGCATTGTATACGAGAGCGACACGCCAGAATACCGCGTACACGGGTCCAAGAGATTTGGTATGGTGGCCGCGGAGCTTCTGCGCGAGTCGCACCCTTATGCGGCTCAGGTAGAAATATGCCGCTCCTCATCAAGCGAGTACGAAGCTATCCCACGCGAGACCCACGGCTACGTGCTCAGCTCCATGGTGAGCAATCTGGAGCGTACATTTACGATATCGCCTGCCAGCAAGCCGCTCGATGGGAAGCTACGAATTGTCCACTTTGGACCCGTAGGTAGAGAGCGGTGCATGGAGGCCATGATGAAGGCGTATGATGGCGGGAAGCATGTTGACCTGAAGTGGGATGACGGCCAGGAGGTGGGCTACGAGGAGATTGCCGGGCTCAAGGTGCATGTTCAGGAGGAGAATGAGAGATGGCGCAAGGTGTGCATTGATGGAACGATTGTTGATATTCCTCAGGGAGGAACAATGACTGTCACTCCACAGGAAAAAGGCAGGCTACAAGTTTTAGTCGATCCTCGTATAGCAGCAGCCGCAAAGTCTAGCTAGATTTGGAGTATACAGGGAACACAAATTGGAGATTGACTCTAGTTGGGTGATATAGAAGTCAATGCAATCGCACGCTATGATATATAGAGCAAATAGAACAAAATATGAAGCAATAGACTCAAAATGAGAAGAAGCACAATTCTTCGTCTGCTCTGAGAGATATAGATCAGCTGTTTAGCAGCTTTTTGACCCTCTTTTCCATCACATTCTCAAATTCGTCCACGCCATTCTCCAGCTTGGTCATCTCGCCCTTCTTGAGGCGATACATGGCACGTCTGCGGAACGGCTTATCGTCATCGTCACTGGCGTCACTGGCATCCTCATCATCGTCGACAGCTCCTTCAATGACACCGCGCATGAACCATCGGTCGTGGCTAACCAACACCACCGCGCCAGACCACTCATTCAGTGCCTCGCGCAAGGCAGTAACAGTCTCATAGTCAAGATGTGTTGTAACTTCGTCGAGTACCAAGCAGTGCGGGCGGCGCCAAAACAGACGCGCCAGTTCACAGCGCACAAGCTGTCCTCCTGAAAGCTTTGTAAGAGGCACATCAGATGCAAAGCGGCCGGGCAGACCCAGCTCACCGAGTAAACCGCGAACCTCGCCCTCGTTCAGCTGACCCTCCACTTCCTTGGTCAGCAAGGCAAGGGCAGTCATGTTAGGGTCCTCACGACCAATAGCCTTGAGTGCCTCGACTGCATGCTGCGAGTAGTACCCTAACTTGAGACGCGGATGTGTCGTCATTGTACCGACTGTTGGTCGGGTATCCTCGACGAGGAGCTTAATTAGGGTCGACTTTCCTCCACCATTCAAGCCCAGGATTCCGACGCGGTCACCCATGCCGACGGAGAGGTTGATTCCCTGGATAACCATTGGCGAGGTGCGCGAGTAGCGGTAGCTCGCCTTTTCCAGGGACAGGAGCGAGCCGGGGAAGCGCAGGTCTGGTGGCTCTGGAAGATTTATGACAATTGGCCGCTCTTCAACTGGAATATCAATCTCCTGGCGTTGGGTGAAGAAGAAGCCCGCTTGATCATTCAGTTTGAACCGGCCGCCCTTGGCATTGACTTGCATGCCCATGCGGTCGTCAAGCTTCTTCTGGCGTGACTTGGCCTGCCTGATTTTGTTCTGGTCATCATTCTGGCGGCCAGCCTTCATGTTCTGCGCAATAGTCTTTTCAATATGGGCCTTTTGCTTGTCCTGCGCCTCTTTCATCTTGGTAAGCCATTGCTTGCGTTCCGACTGCGATGCCTCAAACGTAGGCAGATCACCGTGAAAGTAAGTCAGCTCTTTGTCTTTGAGGATGAGCAGGTCGGTACAGAGTGTAACAAAGTCACGGTCGTGGGACACTAGAATCAGCGTGGGCGGCTTCTCTTGGTCTTCGAGCGCCTCGAGATATTTCTGGAGCCAGATAATTCCGAGGAGGTCGAGGAAATTGGTAGGTTCGTCGAGGATGAGAATGTCTGCTTCTTGAAGCAGCACGGCAGCAAGACTAGCACGCATGTGCCAGCCACCGGAAAGACTCGAAAGGGGCTTTTCCATGGTCGTCTCGTTGAAACCAAGACCGGTAAGAATCTTTCGCGCCCTGGACTCGATTTCGCTGATCCGTGTTGGCTCGACTTGGATTTGCAAGTCGGCCAGCATGTCGGCAGCTTCCTGGGTTTCTGCTTGCAAAGCGTCGGGAGTGATTTCGCTATTCGATTGTTCTAGCAAGGTGTTGGACTCGGCGACAACTTTTTCGAAAGCAACGAGAGCTTTTCGCGCAGCCATGCCGCGGGTACCGCTTCGAAGGCGGGCATCCTTGTCAAGAAGGAAGTGTTGCTTTTGTAAGCGTTCGTGCTTAAGTTCTCGCAGTGCTCGAATAGGTGCGAAGGGGTCCGTGGAGCTGACGCCGTCAGACAAAACTAGTGACTCGTTAGAAAACGAAACCAAACAGACACTGAAGAGTAGTATAATGTGAAATTGGCCAACGTACCACTGATCTCTTGCTCGACGACATTGCGCGAGGTTGCTCTCTCAACAACTTCTTGCAAAGTTGATGAAGGCGAATTGCTGGTTAAGTCTGATTTTGAGTTTTCTTCGCCTTCTGTGAGCTTTGTTTGCTGAAGGATGGCTATTCTAGATGCCTCAGGGATGCCAGGAATAAGCTTCTCCGCAATTGCCTTGAGAAGAGCTAGAGAGGGTGTCAGATCGGCCTGGAAAAGGTATCTGGAAATTGACGGCGCTTACTGGACTTCCCAGTGCCATTACGGCCCACGAGAGCGTATCTTTGACCTTCCTTTAATCGGAGCTTTGCTCCCGAGAGAATTTCAATGCCCTCAGATTTTCCCTTGGACTTTGACTTTGATGAGCCGGCCGTCTTTGGGCCACCGGTAACCGTAATGTTGAGGCCGTCAATGTCGAGCTGAGAGGCGCAATGCGTTAACCAAATTGCAAGGAGAAACGCTGGTTTTAAGATGTACGAACCTCTCGATAATTGGCAGAGTCGATATGGAAGCGAGTTTGCTTAGACGTGCATAAAATGGTGGCCACGGACTCCGAGGACATTGACGTCATAGTGAAGGAGGGGCCTGTTAGCCGGTCAGGATGGGGGTATGATTGCGCAGAGAAGGGCTTTGCACAAAGGCTTGATGGATGCGGTAAAAAAAGCAAACAAGAGGCAGACAGTATAAAAGACGCTGCCGCGATGCTACCGCCGAATGGAACAAGGGTCGAATCGGCAAGGAGGGATCTCAAAACGACTTTATATCAGTAGCGCGTCTAGCGGGAGGAACCCCACCAAAACGGCCCCGAGACGGCGTCCACGGAGCGGGGGTTTATGGAGTTCCGCGCCCCCGTGGCGTCGTGTGCGTATAGAGTCCGCAGCAACTCGCACCTCTCGCGAAGACTGCAGGGTTTGCTAGCAGCCGGTATAGTAATTACCGGGTGCGTATGAGTCTGGCCGATGAGAATTTGCCAGTGGATCTCAGGCTCGATCGTCGTGTTCGCCAGTGGTTTACAAGGACTTGTTGGTGGTCGTTGTGTGTGCAACAGCTTCCCAATCGGGCAACTGTGTGAGTGCGAGGGTGACTCACGCCGAGCAAGGTGGGCGTGGAGTCCACAACACGCAAAAGCAGTAACTCGTCCAACGTTTGCGAATCGCGACTCATGAGGCGAAACTGATCAGGATACCTTGTTTTGTTGGCAGTGGAACTCAGCGAGCGCGTATTATTATTTAGAGTCTCTGCCAAGTGCATTCTTCTTACCACGCGTCTGCGCCAAGGGTCTCTCCTTCCCCTCAACTGTGCGCACCCTGAGACGAGATGCTCCCTCGCACTAGTCTCTAATCACGCCCTGTCTTTTGTCCTTTGAATTACACACTGCTCGTAATGAACGCATCGATGTTAGCGGTATTACCCTACGTGAATGCAATTTTCCCCGACACAGTTTCTATACATAGTAATCTACCTCGCGCTGTCCGCCGATACGACCCCTTCCTGTTCCCTGTACAAGAAACGCCACAGCTCCTGTATCGAGACGCTAGTCTAATACCAGGAACAAAATGACACCACTCATAAAACCCCCTGAATCCCATGCACCAGTTCCCCGCTGCTTCTGTTTCCCTCTTCCTCTTCTCAACGTCGCGCTCACCACCGCGCTCCCGTCACCATGAATGCGTCTACCTCTCCTTGTCTCCCGTCTGCCGATGCTGCCTTTGGGCCCGTTGTCAGCGGCGAATGTCGTTCCGGTTTCGACTTTACCATTGTCTTTGAACAGTCCATTTTCGTTATTCTTCCCGCCCTACTGCTTCTCTTCGCCGCGCCAGTCCGACTTGCGTACCTCAACAAGGCACCTGTCAAGGTAGAAGCCACCAAGGCTAGGCATGTAAAGGTGGTACATTCGATCCCCGTCTAGCCCCATTGCATCTGGATGAAGCCCCGAGTTCGTCCCATTAACAGCGTCATGCTCCGCCAGTCCGTCGCGGCGGCATTGGCAATGGTCCAAATTGTCCTTGTCGTGCTCTGGGCGACGCGTCGCGGCTCCGCGCGCCTTAACAGCGTGTCCCTCGCAGCTGCTTGTGTATCCTCTGCCTCTAGCGTGATGTCCTGTGCCCTCTCGTATATAGAACATGCCAAGTCCCCCCGTCCATCCTCGCTGCCGAATGCCTTCCTCCTCGTATCTCTCCTCTTAGACTGTGCGCTTCTGCGCACATTGTGGCTCGCCCACAACATAAGCCTGGCCATTCAAGCCGTCTTTTCGGCAGCTTTTGCGCTCAAGACAATCCTGCTGTTCCTCGAAGCCCGCAGCAAGACCGGCAGCCTTGTCCCACGTGGCCGGGCTTATGCTCCGGAGGAGACAGCCAGCCTCTACGCCCGTGCCGTCTTGGCGTGGGTCGCCCCGTTGCTGCGAACCGGCTTTCAGAGATTACTCCGACCGGCGGACATGTTTGCTCTTGACGAGGAAATGGGCTCAGCTAAGCTGAACGGCAGCTTCTGGATACATTGGAACAAATGTTTGTTTTCCCAAAGACTTTCCTTTGTCTTCCTACTACTTCAATCTTCTCAAATACTGACGCTCGCTAACACGGTTTTTAGCTGTGTCATCCAAGTACCGGAAACAGCGCCTACTGAGATGCTGCATTTCTACTTTGGCACGGCCAATTCTAAAAATCATTCCTCCCAGGCTACTTCTCCTAGCTTTTACAATTTGCCAGCCTCTTATTCTCAGCCGCTTCCTCGAGTTTCTGCGGGATCTCTCACAGCCGGCCAACGTCGGCTATGGCTTGATTGGTGCCTATGGCGTCGTCTACCTCGGTATTGCAGTGTCCCAGGCACTGTACTGGCACTGCAATGCACGATGCGTCGCCATGCTGCGTGGAACTTTGGTCTCTGCAGTATATGCTAAAGTGACAGATATAAGCGTGTCTTTTGGCAAAGACGGAGCGGCCCTCACGCTCATGTCTTCGGATGTAAGTGATGCGCGTGTCTCGTACACCCCATGAACTGCTGCTGACAGAATTAGGTCGATGTTATAGTACGAGCGGCTCGTGAAATCCACGAATTTTGGGCGAATATTATCCAGATTGCCATTGGAACCTGGCTGCTTAGCCGGCACATTGGATATGCCGCCGCTGGACCAGTTATCGTGGCGGCGATTGCCCTGCTCGCCATCGTATTAATCTCCCCGCGGGCCAAAAAGTATCAGGTTGGATGGCTTTCCAAGACGCAAAAACGAGTCGGTAAGTAAATAACTAACATCGGCGTTGCCATCATAATACTGACAAATGCCAGGAATTACGTCTGCGATGATCGGGCACATCAAGAGCATCAAAATGACTGGTCTGTCCAAGACGCTGTCTAGCACTTTGTCTGCTCTACGGGTGGCTGAAGTCATGGCTTCACGGCCATTTCGTATAGTAGGCAGCATTACTTCGTCTGTCGCGCAAATCCCATCCTTTCTTTCGCCTGTTGTTGCGCTGGCCATGTACCAAGGCGTTGAACTCTCAACTGGCCAGACATTGGATGCAACGAAGATGTTTACTGCCCTTGCTCTCATCACTCTTCTCTCACAGCCATTGTTTTGGATGTTCGAAGTCGTTCTTAATCTCAGTGCCGCTAGTGGAGCGTTTGACTGAATTCAAAAGATTCTTTTGGAAGATACAAAGAAGGATACCCGCAACATCCTTCCTTCAGCTCAAGCTGATGACGGCCCAGTCATGGAAGGGATACAACTACACAGTATTATGTGCGAAAGCAGTGGGAACCTTGCCATCAAAGTAATGCACGCAAACATGGCCTGGTATGAGGACAGAATAGTCTTGTCCAATATCAGTTTCACGATAGACCAAGGAAGCATGGCAATGCTGCTCGGGCCAGTGGCGTCAGGAAAGAGTACTCTGCTAAAATCTCTGCTGGGTGAAGTACCTCATGTGGATGGGCAAGTTTCTATTGCCAGTGAAAAGATTTCTTGGTGCGAGCAGAGTCCCTGGATCGTGGTAGGTGATGTCGGCAATGCCCCGACAAGCTCAGAGGCTAACTTTGGAAAGAATCAAACCGTCCGCGACAATATTATCGGCTTTGCACCTTTTGATGAGGCGCTTTACAACAAAGTTGTCGACTGTTGTGCTCTGAGTGAAGATTTCAAACAATTACCACAAGGAGATATGACTCTTGTCGGTAGCAAAGGGCTTTCCCTCAGTGGCGGCCAGAAGCAGCGAGTTGTACGTCTCACTCACCGACAGAACCATTCACAAAATGCTGACATGACCAGGCACTCGCAAGAGCGGCTTACTCCAAACCTGAAGTTGCAATTTGATATTTTTAGTGGTCTAGACAACCAGACTGCTGCTCACATTTTCCGAAATCTGTTTGCCGAGAATGGATTGCTCCGTTCTTCTGGTGCCACGATCATCATGGCCACACAATCCAGTTGGTTCCATATGCCGCATCCTATACCACACACAACTAACAATTGGATAGCCAACTTCATATCGCAAGCTGACTTGTTGATCACCCTGACCGAAAGCGGCGTAATCGGCGAGACTGGCTCCTATTCCCAACTGAGCAAGTCTGGAGGATATGTGCAAAAGCTGCTCAAGAACCGGAGCAAGGGTCTCATCCTATCTTCCGACGCTGAAATAACACCAGAACGTCCCATTCAATCAGAAAGACCCCAATACAAAGAAAAACCGAAAGCAGTTACGGATGACAACAGGCGTCAGCTAGGCGACTCGACTGTCTATCGATACTACTTTGGAAGCATCGGGGCAGTGTTTGCTGGTGCTCTCATGGCGCTGGAAATAATATGGGCCTTTTTTCAAAGTTTTCCGAGTAAGTTTTACGGAGTTGGTAGATGAATTTCCGCATAGTTAACATGGTCAATCTAGCCGTGTGGCTTAACTTTTGGACCGAAGCCAATGAACGTTCTGGCAAGAACCACGCTGGCTACTACCTCGGTATATATGCGGCGCTGCAGGTCTTAGGGGTTCTTTGGTTTGCTTTATTGATTTGGTAAATATTGACTTTCATGATAGCGATGCGGCCAAGCTGACAACCGAATAGGTTTGTTCTTGTAAACATTGCAGCCAAGGTTGGCATTACCCTACATGGGCGGCTTTTGTCTGCTGTTCTTAGGTGTGTAATACAGGCGAGCATTAGGAAACAGATACTAACGCACTATAGTGCACCACTTGCCCTTTTCGCAACCGTGGACTTAGGGTCTATTACTACGAGGTTTGCCTCCTCTCCTATCCCGTTGCGGTTGACTCCAGCTTACATGGAAGCAGATTCTCACAAGACATCGGCATCCTTGATAACCAACTACCCCTGGCCCTGGTAGTTACTCTAGCCAGTGTGTAATACCACTCCATTTTTAGTATTCTGATTCTAACTATCTCAGGTTTTTTCACCGTCTTTGCCAAAGCTGCGTTGCTAGCTTCATCATCTTACTACGTCGCAATTAGTTTTCCGTTCCTCGGAGCTCTTTACTTCTACCTCCAGCACGGCTACCTCCGCACTTCGCGACAGCTACGATTTCTCGATCTCGAACAAAAGGCGCCCGTGTACTCACAGTTCCTAGAAACGCTCTCGGGCCTGGCCACGATCCGCGCTTTCGGCTGGGGCGCTGCCGCAATCGAAAAGAACCACGAGCTCGTCGACCGATCACAAAAACCGTTCTATTTACTTATAATGGTGCAGAGATGGCTGGTACTTGTGCTGGACTTGACTACCACAGTACTGGCGCTGCTTGTTGTCGGCTTTGCAGTGTATCTCCGAGGCAGCGTTTCCGTGGGACTCACAGGCGTTTCTCTCGTCCAGCTGATTTCCATGAGCGAGACGCTGAACACTCTGATTCAGTTCTGGACATCGATAGAAACGTCTATTGGTGCAGTGGCTAGAATCAAGCAGTTTACTGAAGAGGCCTGTGACGAGAATGCATCGGAAGAGGCTAGAGAGCCTCCGTCAGCATGGCCAGATTCTGGTCACATAGTTGTATCCAACCTCACTGCCAGCTACGATGAGACAGAGACGATCAAGGCTCTAGATGATATCAACCTGGTGATTCAACCGGGCGAGAAGATAGGCATCTGTGGCCGTACCGGAAGGTAACGATATTTTCCCACTCCAATACCATCTTTTGCAGCCCCGCTAACCACGAATCCGTACCGCAGCGGCAAATCTTCCCTCCTTCTCTGTCTCATGCGTCTTCTCGACAGCTCTAGTGGAAGCATAGTTGTAGATGGCGAGAACCTATCTACTCTTCCCCGTGATACCATCCGGAGCAGGGTTATCGCCGTTAGCCAAGATCAATTTGTCCTCCCGGGCTCTGTAAGACAGAACATCGATCCATTTGACCGAGCCACAACACACACCATCATAAACGCCTTGGAAGCTGTTGGAATATGGCAGGCTATTGAGGCTCGCGGTGGGCTTGAAGACGAGTTCTCAGACGATATGCTCAGCCATGGGCAGCAGCAGCTATTCTTTCTAAGCAGAGCTGTCCTTCGCAAGGACGCTGGCAGCATTTTACTCCTTGATGAAGCTACAAGCAGGTATGCACACACAACCTCTCCAACGGAATGGGCAATACTAACTGTGCCGACAGTGTGGACAGCGAGACGGAAGAGGCGGTTCGAAAGGTCATCGAGACAGAGTTCAAGGAACACACAGTTATCTCCATAGCTCATCGCCTGGATTCTGTCATGAGATATGACAGAGTCGTAGTTTTGGATAAGGGAAGAGTAGCAGAAGTCGGTCAGCCGCAGCAGCAGCTAGAGGTTGGAGGCAAGTTTCGTGATCTTTGGGAGGCTAGTCACTAGGCTCCCTGCCCCGTAAAGTTCTGCTGTGAATATACACTCTATTGTGGATGTATGTGGCTGCTGAAGTGCACCAGCTATTCTACTTAGTCTATCAGACTTGGTCGCTCTACCGTAATGAACCTGCCCCGTCCAGCGCGTGTAGAAATAATATGCCTTTCCACTGACGCAGCTGCCTGACGTGCCTCGTCATATGCTATAATGTCGGAAGGCATTGCATCGTCGCCGAGCCTCCAGCCAACATTCAGCCGTAATTGAGTGATTTTGCCCCAGTGCCCGGTCCAGTCGACAAAATCGTGTCCGTCCCGGAGTGTAAGAGCTTTGAACCATGAAACACAGCCTGTGAGATCGAGAAATTCGAGCTCGTAGAAGCTCTTGGCCAGCATCCTTAGCACCAGCAGCGCCTCACTCCAATCATGGTCGAGAGAATGCGAGTAGTAGTTTGTGCCCCCATAGGGTATAGAGCGGCCCTGTGGAGAAGCTACAGAGGTCAAGGTCGCATTGGGCGTCAGGCATGGTTCTGGCCAGTATGCAAGGCTCAAATGCGTTACTGCAGATAGCCTTTCAGCCATGGCGAGGAGGTGGCGCCAAGAGCCGTTTCGCGCATACTGCGGGTTCAGTGCCAGCGAGACGTGGGTCAGATGTGGCAGGAGTGCGCGAGGGATGCTGGCAGAAGCGTCTGCCTCTACATCCCAAGAGTCTTGGAGCTCGTCGGGAGGTGGACGACTGGCAGAGGGAAACAAAAGTTCCTTGACATCCTTTAAGCGAAGGGACTTGCCGATGCAGCCGGTCAAATCCAGTGCGTTGACGTCTACATCCGCATTGCCGCCTTGCTCTGGACGAAAACTGAGATCATCCTCATTGTCGGGCATGATGAGGAGAGCCTTGAGATCAGCAATTGTCATACCTGCTTCCCTTGACATACCAAGCTGGCGCATCAACGCCGGCTTTAGGTGGCTGGGGATGTGATACAAGTTGTACCAATCATAGACGCGGATAAAGTCCCATTCATTGGCTATGCGTTGCAGTACTACATCAAGAAGACTGCCTGGCGCCGGAAGATATTGTCCAGGCAGGGTGACGGCAGCAAGGACTTTGCAGCTCAAGGTACCAATACGAGGCGGATGGGATCCACGGTGCTGGGAACGGGTCGTCCAACTGCGCGGAGGCGGAGGACCGGGCGGGAGACGACGCCCACTGGTGTCAAATCTCTGCCTAACAGGGCGCCGGGGTCGAGGCGAAGGCGCTTCTGGGATCTGGAGAACATGTCTGACGGACGGAGGGAGGCTTGGGGCACTGGCTGGCTGAGCAGGATGAGCGTTTGGCGACGAGGATGCGGATGTGATACGGAGGTTGGCGAGCAGCTCGTTGACCGACTTGGGCGGTTTGTCTATTGGAGGAGGCCATCCATGACATATGTCAGCGGCGCGTTTTCACAGCCAGTCTCGGCGGGAGCGGCGAAGAGGGCGGCCAGAGTGTTTTGGCTCTGGTTGTTTGGTACTTGATGCCTGCCGCCTGCCGCCTGAAACAGATTCTTGCACAACGTGAAGGTACTTACCGGCGCCGGAGCTAGCTGCAGATGACGAGGCTGATGACGCCGCGGCTGCTTGTGACGACTTGAGGTAGTTTACGTGATGCCTTTTCCTCGGCATGCCAGGTGAAACGGTTTGCCCTGCAAAAAAGCAAACGTCGTCACGTCGCCTCGCGCTGCGCTGCCTCTGCTTCGTGTTGCGTGAGATGCAGAGGAGAGAATGGCGACAGGTGAGGGGTCACAGAGTAAGGTAGCAAGCTGTCTGTAGCTACTTTGGAGGATAATTGGATGAGGGTCGTGATCGAAAATGAGCTGCTGGCCAGCTCACCCGCACAGTATGGAGGCGACTGCCTGGGATGCCCCACGCCGCTTGTAGCCCCACGCCGGGCGGCGCTACGGCGGTCTGATTGCAGCTTTCCGCCACCACACGGGTAGGTGATATGACTTACCCCATACAACGTCTCGACCGCGCTGTACTGCGAACCGTTCAGCATCAGATATCGAGGCTACGGCATCCTCTGCTCGTAGCAAATATCGACGCGATGGCGAACTTGAGAAAGTGCCAGCAAACAGGCTCGATATAGCTGCTCGAATAGAGTGGTGTAAATAAGCACCCGTTAGCATCAGTCACACCGAACCCTCGGAGCTCACGCAACACCACCTCCGCTGCCGTCCATCATGCGTCGTATGGCAAATAAACGTCCCTTTGCCGCTTGACATGGGTCTTTCCTTGGTTCTCGTGGCCTAAGCTACGGAACACACTGACTTGCGTGCGTGGACCACATCGGGCTAGGGAGTTTGGGCAACTCTTTTGACGGAGCACAGTTTCGTTGTGTGCGACCACACAGGCTACAAAACAATGCCGCGATGAGCATCGGGGTCTACAATGTCGGGCAGAAGTCACAGAGCCAACCGGCTGCTGAGGCATCACTGGCGGTCAAGAGGCGGGAATCACAAGGTCTGCCATGAAGCTGCAGTGTCCCACGCCTCCCGTTGATGCCAGCCGTGCTACTTAGAATACCGCACACCCCCTACGATATGCCATCAACAGTCTGTGCATCATGGCAAAGTACCAAGTGTGTGATGGACCAGGCTAGCTCATCACACACATGCGCCAAATGCACAAAATCTTGTGAAAGCCTCTACATGTCTTACGGCGATTTTGACGCTCCGGGAGTACCAGTACAGTACGCCAACACAAGCGCCCCCTTCTCTGGCAGCGTGCACAGCATAGCTCTGTAACGGCCCTATTCCGGCGACAGAGGGAGCAATCGACGCGGCCAACCCTCTCTCTTGGGTATTTTGAAGCGACGTTGGCGAAAACGTGCTCGGAATGGACATGCAGGCTTGCATCCTCACCGCCAGGGGCTGTAACGACGGGCATTGAAGCTGTCACCGTGTCACTTAGCAATTGGCTAGCAACACGAGAAAATTGCGTGGCACAGAGTGAACAATTGACGCAATGTCTGCTTTGATGTGCAGTACAAGCCGCCCGACATCGCAAAAGGCCGTGGCGCTAATCAAGGGCAACTTGCACCCCTATTACTGCACGCCGGTGTCAATATTGCCTCTTTGAAGGCTTGACTGCTCCACTACTGATTCAAACGCATTAACTACGGTACCATACACGATAGACTACGAACACACCAAGTGACGTGCTTTGGCATGACAGGGAGCATCGAGATACAAGTGATGCCCAGGTAACGCTGCTTCTATGACATTGACTATGTTTGGAGACGCTTTAAAAAGCTTTGCTAGTCTTGTCCACCGACAAGATCACCGTACTGTGTTTAGCACTCAAGATCGACTGTGTACTTAAACGGGCATGGCATGCCTTTCCAATACTCACTTTGAGAAGGTCCGTGAACCTAAACGATTCAGGGCTGATGATTAGCGTTTGATTACGGAAATTGGAAATTGAAGGCCGTATCTCTATCAAAGGAATGCACTCTCCCTAAAAATTTCGGGGCTCATCCTGTCTCATCGGGTGGCGCCCGGATGCGAGTCCAAGTTCGGATTCACTGCCTTCTATGAGGATGTGCGCTATGGCCCAGTATAATGCAGCCACGCAGACGAAAACTGGCCAGCGTTTAACCCTTTTGACCGATTGGATCACATTTGTGTTAGGGTGTGAATAGCGAAGACGGCCAACCTCCCTTCCTTTCTCCTGGCCTTGAACGCTACAATTCTTGCATTCTAAAGACTCAGCCAAATTATAGCTTAGATGTGTACTGTATTAATGTGAATAGGACCACTCAGATCTGGCGTTGCAGATGTTCGTCTTGCACGACCAGTTTGCACCACAATGTCAAACTCTTCTTTTTTGTTTGACGTTCCAAGAAGGGTTATACCAAAAATGAAGGCTCTGCCAGAAAAGAAGTTTGCTCGCCTCGTTTCACGGGCACAAACACAGGATTGCTAGATGCCATAGGTGCATAACTTCGCCATTCAGCTGTCCACGACAACTGCTTCCCCTACTGTGGTGCCAACATTTGTCTCAGCCCCTCTGATCACGACATACCGAATAATGCTGATTGTAAATGCATGTGGTGTGACGACCAGGGTGCTGCTATCACCCTTAGAGTACCCTCAACCGAACGATATGGACTACTCATGGCAGGTTAACGACTGAAGTCTGCTTACAACTCCCTAGCGGCTGGTGGGATCCGCAAAAAAGGAAAAGGAAGCACATGAGGTCAAAGTGATGCGCGCAATGCGAGACAGCGTGCATAAATGCAAGACTGAGAACCCAATAGCTCCCCAGTGAAACGGACGGGCACTGCTGTTAATCCACGCCGCCTGCGTGGAGGTTGGGTAGACCGTTACGGGCCGAACCGCTCGCGAGACATCAAGGCCGCAGCGCCTAAGCATCGCGTTCTACTGCGCTGTAAATGCAGGCTAGATATCCCACTTCTCTCGGGACAAACACCTCGTGTTTCCCTGACCAATGGCGTGTTACACAATTATGCCCCATACCCCATTCATGCGCTGGGCCAGTCAGCCCGAAGGTACCAGGAGCGGGGGTGAGAAGCCGAATGCAACTTGATCCGTATCGGCCCTGTTGCCTCTCATTTTGAAGAGAACCCCCCTTTTTTTTTCGCGTAACAAAGAATCCTATTGGCCTTTGGCGGCCATGTTACACAGCACTGCGGTACATGCAGACTTGGGGATCCGGTACTCGGCCCCCACAATGATTCCGAAGTGGTTTTAGCTGGCCCAATATATCGTGATTAACTGGGAGCGAGCAGAGAAAGCAGCCAGTGCGATATATTCCGTTCATTATCTTAGATCATGTCACTTTGTAACTTCAGGGTACTAAAGCAATGTTGGAATACGAGCAAGCCTTCTACTTTCCGCCCGGTGCACTTTCTCCGGTGTGCAACTGGTGTGGGTGCAATAGTCGGGGTTGGCGGGCATTCCACGTTTTGAAGTTGGACAGTACGGCTTCTGGCATACTGGAGATGCAATCAAGGCATTTCTCGTGTTAGCACCAGGACCCGCTCCCCCTTGGTAAGAAGGGGCGTGAAAGCACCGACGTAGGGATAGAGAACTCGGCCGTCACTATCAGTCTTGTCCTCTAGACTTTGTAATAAGAGCCAATCGCAAGCATCGATCTTGACAACTGAATTACTCACTTCGCTGTAAATTTGAGGAATTGAAACACTAAGCTCACCGTCCTTCGCATGTTGCTAGCCGAACTACTTTCCAGCTAGCGACTCCTGGCATGTATAGGCGAGCTGGCGCGTCTCTGAGCTCGTTGCGTCACGGCTAGGTGCATGAGACGAAGAGCTGGTGCCGATAATGGATACGCACACCCCGTCTCAAAGTATGCATCTGAGGCTACACGGCGAACAGGCGTTTTGCTTTGCACAGGCAGTGCAGGAGGAACATGCACTGATGTGGCTAGCATAGTCCCGAATGGACCCCAGCAACGAATGCCTTGCTGCTAGTAATCCTGGTTTGCTTCTACTTTTATTCACGGCGCGTAGCGTTCCGGCTTGTAATGTATCTGTTTGATGGGCGCCTCCGTAGCGAGCTCGTCTTATTGGCCAAGTCTCGGGAAACAGTGCGTCAAGGGGCGTCAAGTCACTCTGTAGCCGGCACTTTTGGCTTGGCCATCTTGGTTCTCGTAACTTGCAGCACCGATTATGATTCACGACATGCATCTCGGAGCTGAAGTGCACCCCTGGAAGTGATCAGATGTGCCAGAGCTCATCTGGTGGATGTGAGATGGCTTAGGAAGCGCCGCTCACACTCACGTCAGTCGTTGACGGACAAGTACAAATAGCAGCCATGTTCTTGACTTTTTGAAGCCGATTCTTTCCCCATCCTCTTCACTTTCCACAAGATACCCAAAGACTTCCACATTGTTTCTTTACGCCCTTACAAAGTCTTCGGAAGCCAAGTGCAAGACCTCGCACGACGATCAATAGCCTCCCACCTGCTATTGACTCTGACAAAAGTGTAAGTCACACCGCCTCTATAAAGGACTGACAGTTGCAAGAGTGAAGAAGAGATGGAATCTGAGTTACGGTTGGATCCACATGCATCTTCCGCAGCCAGTCACTCTCGCCATTCGTGATTCACTGCCGCTGACACCTCTTCAGGCACGCTGAAACCCTGCTCTTTTAAAGCACGATCGCAGTACATCATCTGTACCGCAGTAAGTTCACACGGGCATGATTGTTATAACTATTTAAATAACACCAGTGTGGCAGGGACAACTTTGCGCACAGCGTACCGCAGACGGACCTCCGACGGATCTCGACGACGAGATCACCAAGGTTGTCTCCAAGTGAGAACCCTGTGCTGCATTGGACTGGATCGCTTCGGTCGATTCAGAAAGTAAGTAGCTGCTTCGAACGGCAAGTTACAGTCCACGGCTTGCTTCCAGACCTTGAAAGCTCAGCCAAGTAACAGAAATGTCGCACTTTCAGGTAAGTGTATACTCGCTCTCGTTCATTTTCTTTATTCCTTCGGATGGAAATTGAATAGTTATTCTATTCATTTCCCGTGGAACCCACCGGGCGTTTTCGCTCATTTCTCGACTGGCGAAAACTCGCGGCTTGACCGAGAATCCAGGTCACATAGTGGTAAGTTCAAACCTACTTCTGTTATTCTACCGCCGCGCCGTTTTATTCTTCTCGCACATACCCGCACACCTTATCCATATCCCACTTTGTTTCCTGCGAGCATCCCGATTGGCTGCAGCTCATGAGGACGAGCCATGAGGTTTGACTACTTCGCTACGCACGATCATTGGGCGAGTTCATCTGCTTTTGGCGATTAAGTGCAACGCAAACCTCTTCATGAGCATCTGTACGCCTTCTTTACAAGACATTTCCGGCTTTGGATGAAAAGCTGTGGAATGGCGACTTCGGTCGGGTGTTCCTGACCCTTGGATGGGGTGGTTGATGTACTCCTGCGTGGCTTGCGGGTATCCCCATGTACTGTACATGGGCACACCGGGACGGAGAACATGGGACTGCTCAGCCAACCCTGCAGGGTCGGCCATGCTCAGCATGCATGTCAAAGTCACCAAAGGGCCGCTAGCTGTACACCGGCCCCTCATTGCGTTCGGCTTTGGGCCTAGTTGCTATGCTCTGAAGTGTTGGTTAGCATGGCTCAGGGCAAGCCACACAGAAACAGACCCCCCTCCCATTATGCAAGACCCGAGGGTGGCAATGTGCTAATGCATCTGGATTTCGACTGCAGACTTGTTCATGAGCCTCGCTGTCAATGGAACGATGGCTTCGGGTCCACGGGAACACACGCAGGTCGGGCTCGCAGGTAGCAAAAGAGGAGTACTCTTCTTTGGCGACGACTTTACAACGAGCGAACGAATGGAATACTGGTACTCATACGCAGTCTAACATTTGGGATGACTTATAGCAGGTTTCCGATTCTTCCACATCCGCGACCGTGGAACCCGACCGCCTCAGCTCACAGTACCAGCACAGAGAGATGAGGTATGTTACCGTCTTACTTGTTGCCAAATCACCTCGCTCCCACACCCGTCCACCATCACTTGACCCCTTGACGTCCTTTTCGGCGTGCCCATCTGCAACCGCGGTTTACTGGCCCCCCACTGCAATGCCAGCCTTAGGGATTGGTACCTTGGCCGACCCCAAGTCTTTCAGGACGCGGGCTCCTGCGGGTGTGCAAGGCACTAGCCACAGCACTGCCGAGCTTGGTTTCTGTTTCATGCGGCGAGTGCGGCTGCCGTTATCCGCCTCCATGTCTAGAGTCGCAATATAAAAAGGCGGCCCGGCTTTGTTCACTCAAATCGTTGGGAGAGCATCCTAGGTCCTTGCACAGGGTTGTGACATTTACCTTCTCAGACCGAATATGAGTTTTCTCATGGTTAGGCTCAGAATTTTGACCCTGCCCTAGCAAATCATCATCATTGTCGCACCGTGACCAGGCTACTGATGTGTTGTGCTTGGGCTATTGTTGTGTCACATCGGGTTGCTTGATTACACTCTCTGCCTGCCACATGTGCGACACCAAACTCTGGTATTACCCTTAACGCCTGCCCCGGATTCTCGGCTTGCCACGATATTGAGCTGCATTCATTTTCGTGCTGCAGATCTCGTGGGGGGTTTGGGCGCCTACGTCTTCCTTTATTTGCTCGAGTCCCTGCCCCTCTTGGCCAGACTTCACCACTCTTGACTTGCTCTTCACTTTTCCATACTTCAGACCTTCCACCCCTTTTGCCACTTGCACTCTTCTGTTACTACTACACCTACTCTACAGCAACCCGTGTAAGTCTGCAAGTTTCGTGGAAACTAATTCTGGTTACTTAGATACAACCAGGATCAAGGCCCTTCCCACTTGCCTGCCGACAGTGCAGGCTCATCATCATTCATCAACCTGTACAACAACCCGGACATTGGTGGCACCGTTGCGTACACGCAAGATACCAACGGTTTTTACCAAACCACGCCACACCACAACGGAATCCCAGGCCAACGACCGTTGTAAGTTTGCTTCTCTGTCCACACAGTCGGCTAAGCTTGAATGCGATATGGTTCTTCTCCCAAGATGCAAATTCACTGACCCGTTTCTACCATGACAGACCGTCTGCGGCGATGATGCAAACAACAACCATGGCACAGCACCAACGAGCCTCTCTGCCCCATATGGGGCACCAACTCAGCAACTACTCTGTTCTTGTCTCCGGGAATAGGAGATCCTCGCCAGTAAACCCGAGGTCTCCAACATTCCACATCCCTCACCGGCCACAGATAACCCCTGTTGCGCCGCCGCCCGTCCCAACCTATCCGGCACCTATTCCGCAGTCCCCGGATCAGAGTTCCAATCCCAACCTGCCAATGGAAGAACATGGCTACTCGGGAACTCTGTTCCACGCTGATCAAGCGGGGGCGCAGATAGGTGAGCCGATCCTGCCGTCAATCGCCTGCCAGTCATACAAGAACTTCTTGGTTGACGATGGAGAGTGGACCTGCTATCGCAGGAACTACATCTCCGCAACATGCTCATTCTCCCTGGCGAATTATACGCCAGGTGCAAGAATCATGCTTTCACAGTCCGGAAACCCACAAGTGGACGTGCATGGCTTTGCAATGTACGTCTGTGGCACTGTGTCAGAGGATGCGGACCAGACCATGGACCTGGTCCAATATACCGCAAAGCGGGATAAAGGACCACTTCTAAGGCTTCACAAGGTCCCCATGGCCCCAAAAGGGTCAGGGCAGCATGTTGCGGGCTCCTATGGCGAAGGAAGCTCGGTTGGCTTGTCGGATGGGTATGGTCAAGTGCTCCCTACAGAGCACATATTTCAGCGATTGCAGTACCCATCTGCAACAATGAACAACGGGAACCGGAGGCAGACCCAGCAGTACTTCCACCTGCTGGTCGAGTTGTGGGCCGACATTGGGGGAGCTCAAGGGACTGGGCAGTACGTCCGAGTGGCGTACCGCCGGTCGAGGAGGATAATTGTTCGTGGGAGATCACCCGGCCATTACAAGGCCGACAGGAGGACACGGGGATCCACGGGAAGAGGAGGAAGGGGAAGAAGAGGCGGAAGAGGCGCAGGCGGCGGCCCAGGCGCTGGAGGCGCAAGCAATCTGGGTGGCGGCTACGGCACAATGGACGGCAGCGGTGGTATGGGGGATTTTGGCCAGGGTGGTATGCTTAGAGGGCATACCACTGGCTACAATCCAACATACGACCTCCGGAACACCCACATGTACGGGCATGGGGGCGCCAACAACACGCGAATGGGGCATGAGCTGTCCCATCGCGATGGTATGGATCACCAGACCAAGGCGTACCTTCCACCGTTTCATGGACCAGTGTACGAGGACCAAAATGGCAGGCTGAACATGTTCAACCAACCTGGGGAGCAGACGGCAACTATGCCGTCCTCTTCTCTGGACATGTACGCCAAGCAGGCCAGGTTGGAGGCGGGCGTGGACATCTTGCCACGCCCATCTCAGTACACAACGAGGAGCAGCCTCCAGAACGGAGGGCCCTCGTTCGATGGAAGATGCAACACAAATAGCATCTATCCATCACAAGGTCTCATTGGGAACTGCATGCTGACATGATGGGGCCAGGCAATCGCCTGATCTGGGGGCTATGTCCGCCCACCCGCCCGTCTGTCTGTGACGAATCGCGCCTGGTTTGAATTTTCGTGGAACCCGTGTTTATGAATTTGGTGATCAATTATCCTGTGTCGCTCTGAGGCTAGTGCCAAAGTTTTTTGCATTTTTCGCTTGCTTTTTTTTATATTCACCCAGCAAAAGGAATCGCTGGTAGACGGTAATGGTGTTTTGGAAACTTTCAGGGATATGTCTGGCATGGAGTTCGTTTAGAGGGTTTATGGTACAAGGCTTCAAAGCCGCGAATGAGATGAGTGCATGGATGGCATACGGCTTGAAGGACAAACGGTAACGCTTCTGTCTTTTTGTTTTCATTTAAAACCCCTTCAAGTTCAGCATTTGGCGTTTTTAGGGAAAGGGCATCTTCTGTGGCTGATTTAGGGCTCGGACGTTTTATTTCTCAATTTATAATTTGTTGTTTTTGTCAATTTTGAACAAGATACCATGGAATACGACCCGACAGAAGTGAGTCTATGTGAAGCGTACGAAGTAAACCTGAACCCAACGAATTTTCAAAACAATTATTTATATTTTTCCTTTGTACTTTGTTTATATGACGTGAAATGGGGACTGAGCAAGGGGAAAGGGGAGGGCCCAGCAACTCATCACACACACTCGCCACACCACATCGTCTCTCAAGCAAAACATCTGTAGAGAGTCCGTATGACCTGGCCTCAAGATGTGCCATTGTGAAGATGGGTAACAAAAATAATGCACAGCCCTTCCAGTGCTGTACATTGTTCCGCCGCCCATAAGCTTCCTCTATGCGGATCTCTTTGTCATGGGATCGCGGGAAATGCCAACGGCCTACAGAGTATAGAGCGGTGTAACGTTTTCGCCTCGAGTCCACCATGTGCCTATCACGCCAGAGGCACTACCGGTATACCATAATGCATTGTTCTCGCGTTAAGCCTGGTTAAGCGAGAACAAAGAAAGCCGCTAAGTATTAAACGGACCATTTTAACCGAGACGAAGGCGGTCTGCCCATGCTACGGAGTGCTGGTTTCCCTGTCCCGCTACGACAGCCCGCAAATAAACGCCCGCTGTCAGGTGGAATTACGATTACCCCCTTCTCTGGAATTCGACATGGTACAGCCTGTATTTGCCATGGTATTGTATCAGGAATCCAGGGCATCGGTTTGCACGGACCAATGTTGACATTGCGGGGGATTTCCCGAGTCCCGCCAATGGAGACACAACCCGATGAGGGGCCTGTCGCCTGGCGGTTGACCGGGGCGCTATCCGGGTGGGTGACATGTCGCACCTTTTGTCGTAAAGGGGGAGACTGACGCAGAATAGAGTTACGAAGGACTCAATTACAGTACAGTTACAGGCTTAGTCCCTTCATTGTCATTGAGGCGTGCAATTCCAAGACGTGCACTCTGTTCAGCCACAGCAGAGTCGCCTCTCCCGCCGGGACCGCGCTAACACTGATACGAGTACGGAGTAGTGCCATGACGTCTGTACCCGTCGGTCAGACTCGCACTAAAACCAAGCTGGACAAGGGCCATCGGGACGGAACCGTACCCGAACCACTAGCCCAAATAGGAATCCAAGTGTACTCCGTGTTATTCTGGGCTGTTTCTTGCTTCGCGGCAAGGGACCTGACGGAGAGAACTCACCAACCTTACCGTTTCGTAAATATTCCCGCGTTTAAAGTACGTCAGATGACTTGAAAAATCACGAAACCAGCCTGTTCATTGGTAAAAGGAGACAAACCGAGTTTCGCGTTGACGGCGCTAAAGCCGACGTCGAGTACCCTCGTGAACCCTTCTTCTGGTCGATATAGGCGCCGATGTTTTGCTTCAGGATACTTGTACAACGCAAATTACGTATGTGATGTAGAATATTTGCGGTAATGTGTGCTATTGGTATTCGAATAAGCTGGGCTCGAGGCACGACCACCCATCGGTTCCGCGAGCCACAGTTACACGGCAACGCTTTCCCTGACAAGGCGCCAATGCCACAAACTGATTGCCCGAGCTTGCATTTCTGTACTCCAACCATCTGGTACCATTGCCGCCAGCCCTTCTATTGCTGCGGATTCTTCCGTTTCACAGCAGCACCATCGCCGTCCGACGGGTTTGCCAGCGGCAAGCAGGAACCGCGTGACCTTGCACAACCCCCACGGTATTTGGAGCGCCAGCTTTCCGTACAGTACATTTGAGAAGTAGACAACAGTTGCGCAATCTGATATGCGTAGTGCGGGATTTTTCTCTTCGCCGAGCCCAAATTAGCAAGTATGCGTGGTGTATTGACACGCTGAAATCTGCCTAAAGAGAGAGATCACGCGCGACGTCCCAGCTTCTCTCAGATGTCTGTTATTGGAGCAGTCTTCGCTTAGTGACGTAGTTCTGCGTTGTCCATTGACGGCTACATGTCTCTGGTGGTGTGGGAGGATTGGATGTGAGTTGCGACGTATCCCGTCCTCGCCCGACTCGCCCGACATACCGCGATGTGCTTGCGGCCGCCGCCACCAACACGTGCGCACATACCTGTTTACCTACCTGCCAAGATAAGAAGGTATGTGTAGTTATGTTTCCGTCTGCAGGGATCGTGGCTAGTTGAAGAAGTGCCGACAACACTGGTCTGTACAGTCTCAGCCTCGGACTGAAGGCCCGAACAGCCGGAGCACTTCAAGGAACCAACGGCGTCGTGGCGGGTTGTTTTCTCCATGCTGCAAGCCCTCCATCACTTGTCTTGTTCTCCCCATGCTACACGCCGTTTATCCCGTGTCATTGACTTTACCTGCTATAGTCTAGTATAAAATCTCTGTAAGACGATATCATAAAAACCCATCGACATGAACATCCCTGACAAATCTTGTAAAAGCATGTATGCCTCCGCAAGATAACGTTCCACGTGTTTGACGTTACACAAAGTCTCTTGGAAAGGAGGCCGCCGCCTGGAAGGCTGACAGCAAGGCAGCCCTCACATGGCTTTACCCGATGGCGCTCAATGGTAGCACCGTGATTAGGCAGGCTTGGTAGCCAGTCGCAACAGTTCTTGCGTCGCACAAATCACGATGTTCGGGGCCAGAACCACTCACCTCACGACATTAACCGCCCCGTGTAGCCACATGCCATGCCATATCATGGCCCCCCACGTCACGCAATAAGAAGGCAAACCATTTCGTTTCCTAGTACAGAACAGGCGTCCAGAAAGCTGCGATTTGTATGCGCATTTCGGCACCCATACACCATTAGGCCCTATGCAAGTTTCATCCCCCTCTGCTAGTGCTAGAAACAGCTTGCCGGCTTCCGCTGATTCCGCCCTTTCGGCCTTGGCACGATAATTAGAGAATGAGACTCATAAGTCAAATACTGAAGTGACAACACATGATGAAGGAACTTTTTCCGCGGCTTAAGCCAGCCTCTTTTCGCTCGCCGCTCGAGACACCCCGGCCGCCACGGACGCTTCACTTACACACTCGGGATTCAACCAATACGAACTGACTGACGCGACAGTGGCTGTCCATATTCAGTCTAAATTATAAGAATAATTTTGAGATACATATAATGTGTGTACACACTCATACGTTACTCGCAGTACCAGCACGCGGAACCCCGCCAACCCCTGTCTATTTCCGCTGTATCCTTGCAGTGGCTTCATGCAAGCTCTCTCACCGGTGATCGACGTGCGTCACTTGGAAGGAGCCTATGCCTTCTCATTGGCTGGAATATATCTCAGACAACGGGTTGTGGCAGCCGTTTAATACACCTTTTATTTCCTGCGCAGTTTATTTGTTACCGCAGCGCTGCAGTATTCTAGCTCGTATTGAAAGGTACATCGTATCAGCTTACTATGCTCTTCTCTCTTTCCCTCATTTGTAAATATGCGAGACTCTTCACCGGGATTGTGCAAATGACTTGACTGGCATTCACGGAAAGAAAAGAGCAAGGGTATGGGGCGTGTGTGCGGAAGAGAAAAAGAGGCGTGGGAACAAAGAATACCAAAATGTACGGGGGATACTCGTGACACCACAGCGTCGGGCACCTAGCTATGCCAAAGCGGTTCTCTTGCGCTCATGAGCACGACCCAAGCATGGGAGCGGGCTTTAACGGCCGAGTTACACAGAAAGCTGTGTAACGCATCGACGACAAGGAAGATTGGCCTGTATTCCCTCTTCAACAGAGCCTAGGGTTTAGCGAGAGCCGCTTTACTGCGCTTGCCTGTAGATCTAACCGCCGTGACAGCTTTTTGGGCCCAAATCGCGTCCTGCGACACCGATGACCGGCGTAGCCTATCCTTTTGTGCCACAAAGCATGACCAACTATTACTTGCTCGCACCGGCTTTAATCCCCCGTTCCGTATCTTTTCTTTGAGTTCCCCGAATATACACACCCCCCATCCCGCACAACGAAACCACACACCCCGGCGCCTGAACCTCACCCTTGTCGCAGATGTACCTTTTCGCAGATGTACATGCGCCCCTGCAAAAAGTGACTTTCGATGCTGAAGTAGGTACTTTGAAATATCGCTTGTAAATTTTTACTTTTACAGAGTATGTACAGCTTAACCTATAGCTAACGTCGCCAGATGGCGTCCGACATGGCGGCAACCGTTGACATTTCCTTTACGTCGTGCACGCGAATGACGTCCGCTCCGCCTTGAATGGCCGCTGTTACGGTGGCCGCTGTGCCCCATGTTCTGGCTTCGGGATTATCTTCGCCAGTCACCTTGCCGATGAACGACTTGCGGCTCGAACCGACAAGCCAAGCAAAGCCCTCGAGGCCGGGCCAGCTGCGCAGGTCTCCTAATCTAGAGAGAAGCTCTAGATTCTGCTCCTTGGTCTTTGCGAAGCCCAGGCCAGGGTCGAGCATGATGCGCCAGCGCCGAATTCCTGCCGCCTCGGCAGCCTTGACGCGCTCGCTGAGCTCTGCAGCAACTGTAGGCAAGAGCCCGTCTGGATATGAAGTTAGGTCGTTCATGGTGCGCGGGTTGCCACGCATGTGCATCAAGCAAATCGTCGCACCAATTTTAGCGACGACAGGGAGCATGTCCGGATCCAGGGTGCCAGCCGACACATCGTTGATGATGTGCGCGCCCTGGGATACCGCCTGCTGAGCGACAGAAGCCCTGTATGTGTCAACACTGATGGCGACGTCGCTGCATTGAGGGATTGACCGGATAAGCTCTACAGCTGGCAGAACCCGCGAGGCTTCTTCCTCCGCTGTGACTTCCGGCCTGCCCGGCGCGGTGGACTGCCCACCAATGTCGATAATGCCCGCGCCGTTGCGGACCATGTCGAGAATGGTACTGGAGAGGTCAGGAGAGGCGTGCTTTCCGCCATCAGAGAATGAGTCGGGTGTGAGGTTTAGGATTGCCATGACCCTGGTCTTGCGAGTAGGGGTGAGCGGCGTCAGCGGCTTTGTAGTGGCCGAGAGCTCAGTGAGGGATGAGAGCGGCTCGCCAAGAGGTAGTTCATTTAGGTAGTCCTGAACCAATCTCCAAGGCTTGGAAGGATCAAGAGACTTGGACGGCGCGAGCCTAGATAGATATGGTCAGATGAATCAGGGAGTAAATGGTTCGGGACTGCTGTTGACTAACTCTGCCAGTGGCCGGAGGACAAACTCTCGTTCCGGAATGCCAATGTGAGGTACATTCAGACGCTCATTCGATACAACTTGATCTCCATAGAGTAGGATATCAAGGTCGATGTTGCGAGGGCCTTTGTCAATGATTTTGCGGCGGCCCATGTCCTTTTCAATGGCTTGTAGCTGGTCCAATAAAGCCATGGGCTCTAGGTCCGTTTCAATCTAAATGATGAGGCGTAAGTAAACATCCCTTGCACATCTCCCACAGTGAAGGGTCATTCGATTTCATACGAGAACCTCACTGCTTTCTCGTTTCACGTACCTCGCAAGCGCCATTCAGGAACCTATCCTGATCCGTGACATACATCGGCTCAGTCTCCCACAGGCTGCTGGTCCGCTTGACCTTGATGCCGCGCTTATCCATCTCATTGCAGGCCCTTTCAATCTCGGCCACGCGGTCACCAAGGTTGCTGCCCAGCGCAATGTAGGCCGTCGTCGGGCGCTTGGCACCGCTGCACGCGCATCCGGCATAGTGCCTGCGGGACTGCGCGACGCCATACAGAGGACCCGGCGAAGAAGAAGTCGCCGTACCCAGGCATGTCGCAGCCAGTGCAGGAGGAGCGGCAGTTGCAGCAGCAGCTACGCGGGCAGCGTGGCAATGGAGCGAACGGCGCCCCGAAGATCGGGCGGCCCGGGCAAAGGCCGCGGGGAAAGGCGCAGCCATTGGGCTAGTCTGGGGTTATCCGGGGTAAATGGATGGATCCTCGGTAAGATGTATCTCCTTTTTTTAGTTTATTGACGCATCGTGTACGATTTAATTGCGCACCTGGCCTGTGTTGTGTTGCGGCGGGTAAAAGTTGACCGGAGGACAGGGACGACAAACGGTCGCGGAAATTTTAAGGAACGCGCCCGCCGCCGCACACCGTGCCGGTGAGATGTTCTACGCCAAAGTTACAAAGCAGCCAAACTACGAGCCTCGCACGATGTTGAAAATAGATGCAACTAAACAATGAGGCATTGAAGCATTCAATGCGAGGCAGAACCGCCCCTGCTCGCAAGAGACGTGTTATATTCGCTACTCGTAGAGGATGCTGGGATGTTGTAAAGTCCGTAGGAACTTTCGGTGGTTCTCGGTGCTCAGTAAGCGGACAGGTGACGTCGGTTCGTCGGAGCTGGTTGGCTGGGGCAAGGCGATACATTGGGGAAGTACCGTTCTATTGGCCTGCGCTGGTTGGAGGCGAAAACCCCGACGCCGACGCGGGCAAGGCACACCCCGCATGTCCACTAGGAATCTCCAACGGCCACGGGAGGTGGCGGCGGCTGCAACAGCGTGGCCTGGTTATGCTGGCGAGTTGCATATGGCAAAGGAGGGGATCACGCGCGAAGAATGCACATCAGACGGGATTCGCTCGAGAAAAGGATGTGACATGCTGATTGATAAGGTGCACCGGTAGTAGAGCCAGGGCCCTGGCCAACGCAGACAGTCCCCGTAATACTCGTATAGAATACTGTTTCAACGACTCGGCATGCGGCGGGTATTCCGTTTTCCTTGTGATAGGGGACTCTAGAGACACAGCAAGGCCTACGGACGTACCGCCAGCGTCTTTCGCCTACGCCACAGTTCTGCGGTGCAGTACTATTCCGCAGTGGTAGGGCATGTCCCACCGAAGCGCACATCGCAGTAACCGAGCTCCCTCGCGCGAGATTATTCACCACCTTCTCTCCGCAATAATCCAAACTTCTCGCCCACTGAGAGGCACAGATGGACACGGAGGTGGTGTCCCTCCGGCGTGCGTAGCGGTAGTTAGTCTCTTTTCCCTCCCGGGGGCTGTCGTTCCTCGGCTTCTACCCCGGATTGAGCACCGCCCTCTCGGGGACCCCACCCAGCACCCGAGCAATGAGGCACCACCAACGCGCCCGACTTGCCTCGGCTCTTCCACTCTGGCCGCCACCACCGACGGCGGGCCAATATAGACCCTCATCCTCGCCCTCCTATCACTTGAACGCTGGGCTAGTTTTTTGATCCATTCTCATTCTCACCTCCTACAACTTCGCTTTCTTTTCCTCTTCCTATCCTTGACACATCCCACACAGCAGCACATCATGGCTTCTCCTCGTAAGCTCACCTCCTACTCTTCTTTCTTCTGCTGGGTTTCCCGCGAAGCCCGTCGTGCCAACGTTTTGCTAACCGCTCTTCCCTCGTCTCGCAGAGAAAATCCGCACCCCCATCACCGATCTTTTCAAGATCAACCACCCCATCCTCCTGGCTGGTATGAACGTCGCCGCCGGCCCCAAGCTGGCTGCTGCCGTCACCAACGCCGGAGGCATGGGTGTCATCGGTGGTGTCGGCTACACCCCCGACATGCTCAAGGAGCAGATTGCTGAGCTCAAGGAGCACCTCGACGACAAGAACGCCCCCTTTGGCGTTGACCTGCTTCTCCCCCAGGTTGGTGGCAGCGCTCGCAAGACCAAGTAAGTTACTCTTCTTATTTTTTTTGTCCCCTTTACGTCTGTGAGCCTCCCCTTCTCAGTCTTGGCCGCTCTCTCCGGAGTCGCGCGGGCGGGCGTCGGTTCGCGCTAGTCACATGTGACGACCGCTCTTTGTCCGGGTGGCTTCGCGGAAAACACCAACGACGGCCAGATCACGTAGATCCCCAAGACAGAGCAAAAAGCTAACATGGCATCTTCTCTCCCCCTAGCTACGACTACACAAAGGGCAAGCTCGACGAGCTCATCGACGTCGTCGTCGACTCCGGCGCTAAGCTCTTCGTCTCCGCCGTCGGTGTCCCCCCCAAGTCGGCCGTCGACAAGCTGCACAAGGCTGGCATCCTCTACATGAACATGATTGGCCACGTCAAGCACGTCAAGAAGTGCCTCGACGTCGGTGTCGACATCATCTGCGCCCAGGGCGGCGAGGGTGGTGGCCACACTGGTGACATCCCCACCACCGTCCTCATCCCCGCCGTCGTCGAGGAGTGCCGCGGCAAGAAGTCGCCCCTCACCGGCGGCCCCGTCCAGGTCATTGCTGCCGGCGGTATTCACAACGGCCAGCTCCTCGCCTCGGCCCTCATGATGGGCGCTTCCGGCGTCTGGGTCGGCACCCGCTTCATCCTCACCGACGAGGCCGGCGCTCCCCGCTCCCACAAGGAGGCCGTCCGCACCGCCGGCCACGACGACAACGTCCGCACAATCATCTTCACCGGTCGCCCCATGCGCGTCCGCAACAACCCTTACATTGACAACTGGGAGACCAGCCGTCAGGCCGAGATGAAGGAGCTCGCCGCCAAGGGCACCATCCCCTACGAGGCCGACCTCGACCAGTTCATGAAGATGGAGGAGGGCGACAAGAGCGGCGCTGGCGACCTCGGCAAGAAGATTGGCATCGAGAACCTCGCCGACGACGAGGATGATGACCCTCTTGAGGCTTTCCGCCCCTTCCTCATGGGCAAGTGCGCTGCCGTCGTCAACGAGCAGAAGTCGGCCAAGGGTGTCGTCGACGAGTTTGTCGATGATGCCGTTGCCTGGATACAGAAGGGTAACAAGATGATTGCTAAGCTGTAAATACCCCCTCCATTTGTTGAATATTCATCTTGCTAGCTTCTCTCATTCTTTCTGTCACGTCACGTCTGGCCTAATGGGTTTTATTTTTTTATCATTTACTATTTCCTTTGTTACCAAAATCTTGTAGATTAGACGGCATTTGAATGACGAGTCAAATTGATATACAAAAAGAAAAGCTTCCTTCAAAATAGTAGTGCTTAAAGTGAATTGGCAAGCAACCACCGCCTTGCCCATGCGCACACGGAGTAACCGCGAGAGGATCTGATAATAGTGTGACATGTGAAGATGGCCCACACCAGGTGACCAGCGCCCACGAATGCTCGCCCCATATCCCCGTTGGCAGCGAGGGCCGGTCGACGCGTCGGATCGGCAGCACATGTCTAGACACATTCAGGGCACCGAAGAAGTATTAAATTTCATAATCTATTTCATGCTAACCAACTTTAAATCAGCTATTCCTGCATATATGCGCCTACGTGTCCATCCTTTCAACAAACTCGACACAACTCTTCCCAAACGTATTTTGTTGCACCGTTTTTGCCATCTTTCTCTTGTTTTTCGTCGCAAGATTCTACCTTGAAGCCCTAAAACGTGAACCCAAAATGAAACAGATGAAACAGAAAACGAAAGAGCATTAAAAATCATGTCCACATCATCCATCTAGTTGCCGAGGTATGAACGGATGGCTCCCTGGAGTCGCGTGGCGCCCTCTCCCAAAACGTTGCTCAGGTTTTCCAAATCGTCACTGGCTGTGATGCCAAACTTGCGGACAAAATCCTTGGCTGCAGATTCCAGGTCACCATAATCCTCCTCGGGCTCCTCCTCAGGTCGGCCAAAATAGGCGTTTGAAGAGATAGAGGTTGCTCCTTCGAAGCCCTGGAGACGGCCCTTGGCCTCGGCTTGAGCATTGGGGTCAAAGTTCCCTTTGCCAAAGTACTCGTCCGATGAGATACCCTTCTGGGTACCAAACTTGGATCTCGCATAGTTGTCCGAGTCATCTATGAAGTAGTTAGTATAAGAAGCTTGGGGCGTATCGAATCCAAGGGAACGTACCTGCTACGGCCGCCTTAACAGGGCCAACAGAACCGAATCCACCTGCATTCTTCTTGGCGGGCGCGGCAGAAGCAGCAGCTTTGCTGCCGATTTGACCAAAGCCCAGCCTTCCCACACCCATGCCGAGTCTCTCGACGTCCGAGTTGGACTTTTGCCGGCCGTGTGATGAAGCACCGCCGCGGGGAGGGCTGACCGGTGTGGGAGACAAGATAGCAGCAGAGGAGCTGGCGCTCACGGGGGCCTGCTCCTCTTCGGCGTCGGGGTCGTAACCAAGCTTGGCGATGCGGTCCGCCTCTTCCTTGGCCTTCTTCTCCGCCTCATCAAAGTCAATAACGTCGCCAGTAACCTTCTTGGCTCCTAGCTTCGTAGTCTTCTTCGCTCCCAGGACATTGGCCTTTCGCGGAGCGCCGGTAGTGGTCGTCTTTCGCAGGGCTGAGGAAGTAGTTGTGCGACTAGCAGCAGGCTTGGAATCGCTAGCGCTCTCGGACTTGGTGAGCGGCGAAGCAGAGCGGCTGGTCTCCTTGCCATTGCCAGCATTCAGGAATGGCGAAGGCGTGCGACCGACGACGGGAGGAGTACCGGTTCGAGAGATGGGAGGGGTTGGTCTCTTGATGGCGGGCTTGTCCCAGGAAGAGAAGAAATCGTCGTCGGGCTCTCCGGCTGGGGTGGAAGAGCCGTCGGCTTCGGCAGCATCGGTGATGACGACTTCGTCGGGATATCTGGCGAGCTGAGCGTTAGCGCGTTGCCACTACGAGCATGTTGCTAATTTCTTACGTCTGCGCGTCCTTTGCGGCGCGTCTCTTGAGTTCATCCTTATACTTTGTGGCCGCGCCAGACTGATACTTGGTCTTGGGGTCTTTGCTGTTCAACGCGGCAGTGCCTCCATTTTGGCGGAAGAACTTGGTGGCGGACTCATTGCCACCAACCTTCATAAGACGCAGCTGATCCCATTGCCATTCTGTGCGCGAAAAGAGTTAGATGTTGTTACTCATCCAGCCATGATTGGGGTGACATACGGTCGAGATTTGTGGAACGAACAAACGAGATATGGACACCGAGGTTGCGGTGGTTCGAGGAGCAGTCGAGGCAGAGATAGATGGCAAACGGCACTGATGTCCAGGTCGGGTTATTCTGGCCGCAGTCAAAGCAGGTCTATACATCATAGAATCGTCAGCTGGCGGGCGGACTTGGTCTCTATTTGTCGCGTCTTTCTTACCTTGTTTGCCTGCTTGGATTTGAGTTTCTCAAAGATTTTGAGCGACTGCTGCTTGGTCGCGAGGCCACTCATCTTGGGCGCGCGCAGATCCGGTATAGATTAGAGAATCGAGTAGAGAGAAATTCGTGACGGGATGCTCTGGCAGGTTTCGATCGATTGGCGAGGACAGCGATGCTCTTGGCTGTGGATATGGCGATGTTCAGGAGACTGGAGGTCCAGAGTAGCGGGCCATCTGGTAAAGTGGCATGTCCAGAAGCGCTCGTCTTGATTGGGCGGGGGCGCACCACGGAACCCCACTGGCCAACTTTCTGCCGAGGGCGGTGGCCTGTGGAGCTTCATAGGCTTCACAGTGCTGGTGTAGGTTTGCGCACGCAACTTAAGCATACTTTCGAGACTGCTGTTAAATCGGCCGTAGCTTCCCTGCAGTGCATTACACCTTTGTGGCATGGAAGCTGGGCACCTCACAGAATGAAGCCAACCACATCCCTCGTCGCGATCCGACCTGCGACGACTCTCCTTGCTCCACATACGATTCGCCAGTCGCTAGTAGCCCGATCTTATTCGACACAAAAAGGACTAGGCACCAGTACGCCATTGGGCCCGAAGCGAAGGGGCATAACACCGTTTAACGATGACGGATTTGTACCCTGGAACGAGTTATCGGCGAGCGAAAAAGCGGCGCGGGCAACACAACAGAGCTTCAACTTTGGCCTAGTCATCGTTGGTCTGGTGCTCACGGTAAGTTGCCGTTGAGGCTGAACGTTTCTGTATCGCATGTCCTAACTGTATTCAAAGGGTGGCGTTGGGTATTTTCTTTGGACAGACGTCTTCTCGCCGGACAGCAAAACAGCACAATTCAACCGCGCTATCGACAAGATCAAGAAGGATCCCAGGTGTTTGGAGCTGTTTGGCGACGCAAAGAAGATTATTGCGCACGGAGATGAGACGGCCAACAAATGGCGAAGAGCGCGACCATTGGCGTAAGTTTTACTTCCTCGTGTTTACAGGGGCTGCTTTTAGTTTGGGCTTTAGCGACTGACTTTGATTCCGCAGCTCGTCTGAGAGAACCGACCAGCAGGGTAACCAACACCTGTTGATGCACTTTCATGTAAGCAAGCGTATTTTCCCTCTACTGAAGCCGCCATATGCTAACAGTACCAAGGTGGACGGTCCTTTGAACAACGGCACGGCGCAAATGCACATGGTCAAGCCCCGCGGTCATCACGACTATGAGTATAAGTACCTGTATGTCGAAGTTAAAGGCCACGAACGGATCTACCTCGAGAACGCAGATGTATCTGGTGGCTCGGGGAAGAAACAGCTCAGTCTTTTCGGAGTTAAGTGGTAAAGGCAGCTAGCTGTGCTTGGGTCCATAGCGTTTTGGGGACGAGCTCCTTCCAAACTGTTGTATAACACGTGTACTATAACACCATCATGCATTTGCTGGATGAGATCACGACACATGACAAAGACTTGCTTTTCGTTCTTTCAGTTTCCCGTGACATTAAGGCATATGACAGTCGTGGTGTGATGGATGGACAGACTTGGCAACGTAAATAACGCAATGCACTGGAACTTCACTACTCGTGCCGTTTATTGATCTGTCCATGGCACCTTTTCAAATTGTACATGTCGGAGGCTTTGAGATCCGGCCAAATGCATTAGGCTAAGTTATAGCGCATGCCGTGATATGGTGCATCCTGCTGCAGGGGTAGATCTCCTTCTTCGTCAAGAAGGTACGACGATGCACAGCGTAAGCTGCGTAGTCGAGCTGCCATGACAGGGGAAGATAAGCGTAACTTGCATCGCAGGAATAGCTACCCGGTACTATTGCCACGGGACGAAATAGACTGCAACCAATATTGACCCGCAATATGACTTGAAGATCCGTAACACGGCATATGACCCGCGTACTATGCAGAAATCCAAGAAATAAGTGGCAAAGGTAGACACGATATACCTTGCTGCAGCGGAAATTACCAAGGCCGCAGCTAAGCGGAGCAACCCATCACGAGCGGAAGTGTTCCAGACCTTTGCTATTTCGTAACTGTTTCCGCATAATACTCGATTGTGATACAATTGCACGTCACTATTGCCTGACCTTTGACAGCAGCCTGGATCCCTGCCTATACAGCCCGATACGCGGATAGAGTTTCGGCAAACGACCACAAGATAGAGCGAAGGGGCAGGGGGCGTGTATATACTGACGGTATCTTGAACGGTAGCGAGGGTGAAGCTCCCTGCAATTCTGTTTAGCCTTGGGGGCTAGCACGGATGTTTCCTGAAAGTCGAAGCATGTGAAGACGGCAACACTTTGCTCACAGCTCTCCCCAGTTTCGCGGGTAACTCCACATTCTGTCTCGGCACCTAAAAACGGAACATCAGTGCCGCCACTCTCAGCGATCGGTTATCGCTGAGTTAGGTGATTGTGGTTGTGCTGGTGGGCTGTTCTTCGGTGAGAGCGCGGGCAGCTTTTACCTCGGCTAACTACCTCTCCTAGCAATAAGTCGCAGTGGAAGCACCACCAAGGGTTTAATGGCGGGGTCATCGCGATAGCCGCCGGGGTTTCAATATCATTTTGGGTTCCGTCCGTGTCCTTCCCCCAAAAATCCATGATTGAGAGTATATTCTCGGCCTTTCGAAGCGGGGATCAGTGGCGCACCCCGTGTCTTGTGCCCGACTGGAAGTCGATCTAGCCGAGGCAAGCAGTATTCAGGCTTGTATCATGGCTTCGTCGCAGGGGTGAAACTTGTCCGACCAAAGCGCAGTATGGCGCTAGTCAATGGAGAACACGGCGCTAGTAGTAAATCTGCAGCAGTACATTTGCTTATGCTTCACAGGCGGCGCAACATACTCGGACGGAGCCGCAGCAGACCCGAAACGCCGTTCGTGATGCGAGGTACTTGACGGAAGAGGGGACGAAGTACACGCATGCTTGGACCTTGTTTGCTATTTACACACCTTTGCCCCCATTACATAGACAGAGAACTTATGAAAAGAGTATGTATTATTTAGAATAGCGTATGACGCCAACTTAACAGCATCACATGGCTCACGTAGCATGGTATCCCTCGCCGCCAGTGTAAGTAACAGGCCGCAACGGTTTGCTACGTACACAACGTTGCCGACGACAGAGTTTGAGAGGGTTGCGTGTAATAATCCTCATGCTACTATGGTATAATACGGTTGATTTATAGTGTCGCCGTCACCTGAATTGCTCCGTTACACAGCATGTGTTGTGTACCGTTAGAACAGTTAACCTATACCTTCCTGATCTGCCGCCTTGCAGGTTGACCCGGCAGAGTAGCAATTTGCAATCATAGTATGTACATGGTAATCGTTCAGTACCCAGAGCCCTCATCGACATAGTTGATGTTTCAGCCATGCCGGCTCATATGCACATTGCCTATCAGCACGGAATACATGGGCTCCAACGACGATGCAGTCGGAGCCCGGCACCCTCCATCACCACCAAAGGTTGTCAGCAATCGCAGTATCTAATGGGGGCCAGGGAAGCAGACGGCAGCTCATCTAGATCCCTCCCTGTTCATTATATTATACACATATGTACTGTCACATCACGTACCCAAACGATCCCATTGCAATGCAAGTAAGAGATAATTGGGCCTTTGCAGAGTTACACTGCTTTCGGGCGTGGCATATAACGGCCTGGCATATATGACAAGGTATACATCGGAAGATCGCACGGTGCATTGTGCGGGCATTGCCAGTGAGGGGTTTACCCAGGCACACTGGGTTGGACGATTCAACCCTCGCAGGTACAAAAGGATCTGGAATTGGCCTTTTGCACAAAGATGCATACTAGGTAGTACTCGTGCACCCAACCTGTCTTCCCGTGGCACAACGGTCTTGGACCTGCCACATTGGGGCAAATCTTCAGCGCTGCCGCGGGGCGCCAGGGCGCAGCGCTTAGCAAATAGTTATTCGATTTCCGCACACACCATCGTTGACGTTCCATGACCTTCCTCATTGAACAACATTGGCGCGGCAGGAGCAAGATCCATGCTTCTTCGCCGCCAAGTTGCACTTTTGCAAAGGTCAACTAGTATAAGCCAAGGCTTTGGGAGGAGTGGTCAGGCCATGCCGAGTCAAGAGTGCTTCCAAACGGCTGTAGCAAGCCCACCGTCTTTCCTGTAAGCCTCTTCGCCGTGGCATGTACGAGTATGTAATATCATCTAAGCTTGGGGAACTGGGGAAGTCCACTTTACCATTAAATTGTTCCTGGAAGATGACGAACATGTACCTCCCCGATAGTCTCCAGGCCAAAGGGAAGGTACTTGGCGCAATGTACCATGTTAGATTTCATTTTGATAGCAAAAGGGCAAAGTCCAGAGCCATGAGCGCTAGCCAGTTGGCGTTGTTCAATCGCCCAGGTGCACGCCCTCCAGGCTGGGGTACGTGGAGCTTCAACCCCAGAAAATGCCAGGGCCGCTGACGTGATGGATGTACCCCCAAGCCAGTGGCGCCTATGGCGGAGCAGCTAGAACCCAGAAGGAGGAGTACCTCTAAATGAAAGACGCCCACGGTGCTGTTACTGTACTTGTACAGCGGTTGTGTGTGTGGCTGCAACGTAACAAAAATGTGGACGACTCGTACAACTGTTATGCCCCAAAGAGGAAGACCGCCGACAGCCAGATGGACTCTTGGAGGTCCACGACCTTGATGGATGGGCATAATGACAAGGAATCTAGATAACTTTACACGTGTACTGGTCAACTCTTTCCAGCAAAGGCTTTAAAGACGAACCGAGAGTACTCGTAAGTTTCAGAAACAAGGGCCACCCGGGCGTCTAGATAAATGGACTGGCATTCGTCCCAAAGTTTGGAGGGTTACATTGTCCAGACTTGGCTTTTTGCATTGGGTTATTCCGGTACTCTCGGTACGATGCAAGGATAACCGGATAAGTAATGACGCCCCCCCTCCGGTTTACTTGCTCATTCCTGTCAGTTACTGGTCCGTTTCCCGCTGACACATACACCCCCCATCCAACATAAACCAGCGCGGCTACTACCCTAGCAGGCAGCGTTTTGAAGCTATCTTTTAGGGGGAGATACGAGTACCGGGTGTATGAGTAGCCACGAACACGTAACGGGGGCTGGTTTCGACTTCGGTGTATTCTGCGGACTAATAATTTCCACACACTGTTGCAATGGCTTTGGCTTGCAGAGTAGACCATTTTAGCGTCGGGGAGACTGTCCGCACCTCGCCCACGCTAAAAAGGGCCCGCCCCCGAGTTGGACTCCGTTACAGAGGGCAGCTTATCGGGCCGGGATGATTAAAGATAGTGAAGAAGACCGGCCCTGAGTGGGCGTGTGGGGGAGTCTGCCTTCGTATTGAAACCAAGAGGCTGTTCCCAACCAACTTTAAAAGCCTGGGCTATACGCTTCTTTAGCTGGTGGTCTGGGGGACTCTAGTCAGATCTTGGGGCGCAGGGCGATTACGTGTTGCACGCCAGATTAGGTAGTATGCATCGTGAGTGGTTGAGGACACTTTTTTTCGGCGTGCCCGAAGGCTGGGCGTGCTCCGCGTCGCCAGGGCACGTCCTCGGCGGTATAGGCCCGCGATTGGCCACTTGTCCGTGTGTGCGCGCCTTGAAGTGCGCAATGCGCGATAAGAAGAGATTTTGAAACCGCAATGGCGGAATATTGCTCGCTCGCCCTGTCAGGGCATTGACCAGGTACATACCAACCCTGCAGCAGCCATTTGCAAGCCAGAGCTGTACGACACTTTTCGTCTCCGGCTGTATACCCCAGGTAGTGCTAGAGACCGGGTTCAACTCATTGAACCGCCCCCTGTGTAAAAATTGCCCGATTCGGTACCCCGTATTCCCTCTGCTGACGATCGCGCAAAACAGCCTGCAATCGACGATGTGCTCAGCACTAATGAGAAAGATAACAGGTACATTCTTTCTCGTTATCAGCACCAGGACCACTAATCCACTCAAGCTTTAGCTTACGTCTTCTGAGGACGGGGCCTTCGACCCGTGGGCTTCTGGTGACAAAGACTATACCCCACCCCCACAACTTGGCCGCCCAGTGTTAGCGCCTCACCAGAGCAAAAGCCGGGCCCCAGAGAAAGCCCCGGCACATGCCAGTGGTGCGGCCTGGGGCGAAAAGAAGCAAAAAGAAGGAGCCGGATCGCCCCTAGAACTCCGCGGTGCTGTTGTTGGGTGCCGAACCCCACTGGAAGCTTCAAAGTCGACTCTGACACTTACGAGTAGCTGGCGCGAGGTGTGGTATTAGAGAACGTTTGCCGCGAGACTTGGGCCGGCAAAAAGCTCAATTGAGATACCAGGGTTCGTAAGGTCTTTCTTTGTGCTTTGTATAGAGGCTCTCCTGTGCAATTGACGCTGTAGGTCGAGTTGGTAGAGCTATGCGAGCTGGTGCTGGAATGATAGGGAAGAGGAGCTCGATCATAAATACGGGTCGGCGATCTTGACGCCGTCTATTACTCGCACATAATGTCATGCATATCGTGACTACAGAAAAAACAGCTATTGAGCTTTGCAAGTAAATCGTATTCTTTAGAAAGCGTTTTGGCTGTTGAGACTAAGTCAAAAGCCGATACTTTACAATAACGGCATCTCTAAGCCTGTAATGTAATACTTCTTTGAGCAGAACTACACGCCCATGTCGTCCCCATCACGACACATACTACACGCATGGCATCACAACCATGGGCATTCATCTGCCCTTCAAGCCGTGGCATAGGTCACGCACTCACCCGCCGTCTCCTCCGCAGCACGTCCCTCCCTATCCTCGCAACCACGCGCCACAGCGACACAGCCGCCACGAAAGCCTCACTTCTCGAGGAGCTGAGCGGCACATCCGCACCACCTCATAGCTCAAGCTCTGCCCAGCTCTCAGAGCGACTGCACCTGGTTCGGTGCGACGTGACTAATGAAGACTCCCTCCAGGCAGCGGCCAGCCGTGCCGCAGAGCTGTTTCCGTCCAAGACGCATCATCTGCACCTCGCCTGCGTGATTCCAGGCATTCTCCACGCGGAAAAGTCGCCAGCACAGGTCAGCCACGCCTCGTCGCTGCAGTCCTTTGAAGTGAATGCCGTCGGGCCCCTCCTGGTAGCAAAGTACTTTACCAACTTCCTTCCGAGGAAAACCACCCAAGTTGCAGAAGACGGCGATGGTGGTATAGCAGACAAGCACGGCAGTGAGCGGGTGCAACTCCCCAAGCACGCCACATGGCTGAGCATGGCGGCGCGCGTGGGCTCGACAACTGACAATCGGAGCGGCGGCTGGTACTCGTACCGGGCGAGCAAGGCGGCCGTCTTCAGTCTCATGCACAGCCTGGACCTGTTTCTGCAGACGCGGAGCGGCGACAGGGCGCTGGCCATGGCATATCACCCGGGGACGGTCAAGACGGACTTCACGCGCGCATACTGGCGCACGGTGCCGGAGGAGAAGCTGTTTAGCACGGAGTATGCCGCCCAGAGGATGCTGGATGTGATTTGCGCCATGAGGCTTGAGCAGCGGGGGAGGTGCCTGGACTGGAAAGGTGCAGAGATACCCCCGTGATCAACAGGTGAATCGGTATAATAGATGAGCCTACTAGTTTACATAGAATGTACTTTATAACAGGGTAAATGATATAAATGTCATAACCCGGCCAATATAATACTAATTTTGGTATATATTTTTGGCAATATTTATACAGCAAAAATACAGAGTAACTCACGCACAGTACATAAGCTATATGTCAAAACCATTACTTACAGACACCGCTCTACAACAAGCTAGCGTGACTATTGGAAACACAACCAGTCAAAGCTTGTCAACAATTAAGATACATCCTCACCGTACTATTACTCTTCCCTGCAAAAATTTTTCATCTCTAATCGCTCTGTTGACCCATAACACTACATGCCCCTACAGCTCTGTTGCATACCCCCCCCCCCCCCCCCCCCCCCCCCCACGCCATCGCTGCTGACAAGCCGATGGTGTGTTGCAGCCTCATCGCCAATTGGCCCACGAGCAGCGCCTCGCCCCAAGGGCACAAGCACATTGGTAGCATCAAGTACATAATTAGAACAGGCCAGCACCAACCAAAGCACGCACTAACCCCTTGGGCACCGTCCAGGACGCAGGTATCCCTGTTCCCCGGAACACAAGACTGCCAGAGCCAAGGGTTGCAACAACTACGGCGGCGTCAGGCAACCGTACACCGATGTCGCTTCTGGGCCAAACGTTGCGCCGTCGGCCCCCAACCAAGGCTTGTTCGCCTTTCTTTGCTAATCATGCGTGCGCGCCCTTTTCCCGTCAGGCTCAGTCCAATAAGCAGACGCCTTGGGCACATATGTGCACAGTTCACTCTTTTTCATTGTAAGACCTTTGGCGTTCGCGCCCTGGAGCGGTGAGGCAAGCAACCAAAATAAGGTCTCGATGGCTTACAGGGCTTACAGTGCCTTGCCCAGCTGGACATGAGGCGTCCGCCTTGACCTCTCAGATTTTCTGTGCAGTCTGGCTTGTATCCTTTTTTTGCTCTTGTCATTTTTACTGGCCGAGCCAAGCTGATGGCGTTAAGACAGACACACAACACGGCAAGTCTCACAAAGGAAAGAAGCGGTATTCTGGGGTGAGAAGATGAAAGTCAGCAGAGTGAGTAGTAGGCGCGGCCGCCCAGTCAGCCACGGCAAAAGCCACCCCAAACTCTCATTTGTTGTGTGTGTACTTTGGTGGTTGGTGCCGTCTACCGCTCTTGCGTAAGTATTTTGGTCATGGAGAAAAGACGCGGCACGTTTGCTCAGCTGCCCTCCCTTGTCTGTTGCCACAATAGCTTTTCCCATTATTGATTCCAACACAAGCTGAATCCATGTGTACACAACTGCACATGTACGGCGTAGTCAAAGGCGGCCCCATCCCCCATCGACACATATGCCGTGGGGTAACCGTCGATCTGCTAACACAAGAGGCCCGCTGCCCTGCAAAGGGCAACAGCCGCCGCCGCCGCCTCCTCGCTTATACCTACCAAATTGCTCTCTCATCCTGTTACGCAGACAATGGCCTGACGAACGAAGCTTTCTAGGCTTGCTTGTCTTATTTCGCAAAAAAAACCAAGGCGTCCCAAGACGAATCACGGAAATCGCGCTAGATGCATGAAGTTGCACTGCCCATCGGCCGCGTCTCCCACCCCTTGCTCTCCTTCTGCCCAAACATTGCCACTGCCAATATGCAATGGACACATGCCCTGTAACCCCATGGGCAGCTGCGCGACGCCTACCGGCGCCACCTCTCCAGCATTGGTCCATCTCGCCGCTAGAGCAGGGGGGTCCCAAGCTTTGCTTGCAAAAAAAAAACGGGTGGGTGGTGCCGTATGCCGAGCCCTTTCTCGGGCTTCCAAGGTGTGGGAGGACGCAGACCTTCTGGCCAGGTTCGGCAGGTCTCTTTGCTCCGTGTTGTGCTCGTTGTGCAGAGAGGTGCATTGGTTTACTTTCTTTTGCCTTTCCCTCTATTGATTTTGTTTTTAATTGTTTTATGTATTACTTTTGCTTTTCAACCTGTAAGAGCTGAGACATATTACACACATATACCTTGGCCCACGAATAGTATACGTTCTTTGAGCAATGGCCGCGTTAGCTGGTAAAGAGCTAACAAAACAGTCAGACAAGAGCAAAAAATGTTCCAAAGCAACAGCAAACTATCAAGATAAAACTAGAGTACAGAGACTCGCTACAATATAACATATATTCCCTATATCCGGAAATCATGTCCGAGCATATTAACCGACCATGGTGTCACCGAAAGTATAAAATAAATACAAAAAAAACATTCCTCTTACCAACTAACCTACCAATCGTCTACGTAATACACGGCGTCCATAGTTACCAAAAAAAAAAGCCCTCCTCGGAAGTCCACGCTCGCCTCCGACCCGGCTCGCTCCCCAGTACCCCGTCTGAGCCCGCCGCCCGCCCGCCTGCCGTCGGCTCAGAGCGCTATTCCCCCACACGTCAGCGCGCCATTTTTGGTGTGGGCGGCCCGGGGTGTGTAGGCTACTGACGAGTACTCGTACATATCTGTTACTGTACCGTGGGCGATTTTTGTTCTGGGCTCGGGCCCCCGCGGGTCTGCCCCCCTTCGGGATCACTTCATGCAACTGGAAATGGCATAAACTGGCCACGATATGGTACGAGTTTTTAAAACCAACTGCGGCTTGTTAGGTACCGCGTAGTTCCCTGGTGTGTAACGAGTACATTACATACGACCGTTTCCCCCTTTCCATCCCCCCGGCACTGGTTTTCCGGTGGGTGGCCCTTGGGCCGAGAGAGAGGGCCAGCCAGCTTGCTTTGCGAGCGAGCCACAAATGGGCAAAGGACGAATGACGACATGCCGACTAGAGTGGTGCCAACGGCTGGGCAGATTTGTGGCTGCAGCGCCGCCTTGGGGGAGGCGGCCCATTCCCAGCTCCACTGAGTCACCCTCGTGCCAGAGATGCATGGTCCTCAGTCACTTGATGCCTCAAGGATTTTTTCTGGGCCGAGTGTTCATAATACGAGTGGATAATAGATGATGTGAGATGTGTGGTATTAAGTAGTTAAAAGTGCGTGGCTTTTAAGTTCCTATACGTCCCTGAGCCGTATGAGCCCAGAGAGGAGTAGAGTAAGTGAAATAGTCAAAAAATATTATCCTTTGCAATACAATCTCGAAGAAGAGCTGTCAAATCCGCCAGGGAAGTGGTGATGTCTATGTCCTTGCCTTGCTGTTCCGTCCGTCCATGCCAATGTTTCCTGCACAAAGTGAAAAAGAAAAAAAAAAAGAATTCTTTCCCGTCCTTGAACTGCGGAGCGGGAAGCCAACCAAGATAAAAGTAAAAAGCAACAGTAGACAAAGGAAAATGCAGGGCATACTAATCACCGCGTCGAGCAAGAGCCAGCCGACGACGGTAAAAGCCCGCCGAAATCATCCGTGAACGCCAGTATCCGTCTATCCTTCTATAGTCTGAAATCATCAAATCATTGCAACGGCGAAACGTGGGAGTCTCCTAAACCCGGTCCATGAGATCGCCGCCGGCAACGCTGCCCGTGGCCGAGCTGCGGCCGCTGTTGCTGTAGTCGTTCTCCGAGAGCAGGTCCTGCACGGCCACCTTGGGCGCCTGGGGCACAGGCAGCTTTCTTTGGCTGCCGTCAGGACGGCTGATAATGTCGGTCAGAGACATGCCGTCACTGCGGTGCTGGCGATTGCCCTGCTGGTGCAGGACAGGAGGGAACGCCGGGGTCTCCAGGTGCGGCTCCATGGGCGCCAGAGCCGGCGTGGTGTTGTTCTGCAGAGACAGGTTGCGCAGGCTAGGCAGCTCGTAGCCCGAGAAGGGACGCAGACGCGGCGAGTGAGCCGGAGTTGCAATGGGAGTGTGGTCGGGGGTGGGCGAGAGGGAGTCATGGGAAAAGGTGGGAGACGAGGGCGCGGTCGAGTTGGGCGAGTTGGGTCTCGATCGCTTGATGTGGCGGATGGCACCGTGGTAGTGGTCATCGTTGTGGTCCTCGTTGGAGTGGGATCTCGACATGTGGTAGGACGAGAGGCCAGCAGGGTTGCCGCGAGGGTGCATGCCGGGGCTGTAGTAGGGGTGATGGCGGGCGCTGTGGCCGTGGCCGTTGTTCTCGCGCTCGACCTGGTGAGCAGCCTTTGCCAGCATGGAGATGTCGCCGTTGCGGTTGTAGTGGTGAACCGACGACTGGGGCGAGGCAAACGAGGCAAACGAGTGAGGAGGGGAGACGTTTGGCGAGGCCAGGGCCGAAGTGGGAGCGGAGCGGACGGCCTTGGGCGGCGGAGGCGCCATCAGGCCCTCAGAGTGCATGTGAGGCGGCAGCCCCTGGTGCATGGCATGCTGATGCTGGAGATGCGACTGTTGGTGCTGCTGAGGGAGCTGCTGCTGGTGGTGATGTTGCTGCTGGGCAGCCTTGTTGCCGCGACGCGAGTTGGGGTTGTTGTGAATTCTCGAGTGACGGGTGAGCTCGTCGGAGCGGGAGAACTTCTTGCTGCAGCCGGGGAACTGGCAGGCGTGAGGCTTCTCGCCAGTGTGGGTGCGGATGTGTCTCGTCTGGTGCTCGAGGCGGTGGAAGGCCTTGTCACAGAGGGGGCACTTGTAGGGGCGAGGCAGCTCGTTGGAGGTGCTCTCGGGGGCCTGGGCACCGGGGAGCGGGCCGTTGGGCTTGATGACGGTGACAGCTGCGGAAGCCATGTCTGCGTCGCCGTGTTCCGGTCGATTGCTGTTGGCGCTGGGTGAGGCGGAAGACTGGTGTAGGTAGCTGGGGAAGTCGACCGCAGACTGTGCTCGTTGCATGTGATCGGCGGTGCGGGCGAGGTGGCGCGATCTAGATGCCGGCTGTTGTGCTCTGGGGGAGGCGGCCAGCAGTGGGCGGTGATTGCGAGATTGATTCGTTCTTTTCCTTGTCCTTGGAGTCCCGGTTGGAAACGATTGTGTTTGTTCGAGTCTCGGTAGGTAGGCTTGGGCGAGGGAAAGTGGCTTTGTAGTTGACAGATGGGGGATGTAAGGTGACGAAAGATTTGGGGTGGGAAGAAACGGAATCTTTTTTTTTCTGGAGGGGAATGGGGGGGGGAGGCACAGATTTTAAAAGGGCGGGTTCGGGGGACGGGGGGGTACACTGGACTGAGTTTGCAGAGGTACCACGGGCATCCGGGGGGCAGGCCGGCGGGCGAAGCACATGCTTGCGGCCCACCGGAGACAGAGCTTAGCAGGCGGGGAGGGGAGCGCTGAAAGGAACCTTACAGCGGGTGTCTGACGCCGGACGGAGTGGTGTGTGGTGGTGTTTGGGTGGTGCGTGGTGCGTGGGGAGGGGAACACGCAACCTGGAGAGGGCGAGGCGCGAGGTACTTGTCGGCTGTGGATGGCATGTACCTTTTTCTCTTTTTTTTTTTTTTGGGGGTGGCCTCGCTCGCTCGGTACGGCAAGGGAAGGGGAGTAGCCCAAAGGCAAGGTAGTAACCACACGCCCCCCCTTCCCACCCGCGTCGCTCGCATCCCCGCCGGCCCCAGCCTGGGGCGGGAGTACTGCGGCATTCGTGGTACTTCTGGAGTTTGGGGCAGCCGCTGCTTGGCTGAGACTGACTTTTCGCTACCTGAGTAGGTACGAGACTTTGCGCTGCTGCGTGCTCGAGTACCACCTACGAGACCCGGGTACCCTCTGGCGGGGGACGTTGCGCAAACACCCCTCCCCATTTGGGCATCCCCCCAGAGCCAGAGAGGCCCCAAGAAAATTCTTCCACGCCCCTCCCCTCCCCTCTCCATCCATCCCCCCTCCTCTCCTCGCTCTGGGCCTTCTTCTGGCGTGCGGTGTCATCTTGTCGATGCACTCGTAACTGGCGGCACCGACTTTCCCTGAACCGGTACGTACCGCCGAGATCGTGATGCCTGGACTGGCCTGTCGCGTTCCGAGTGGCCTGTTTTCCTGTCCTTCTTTCCTGCCTTGGATCTGACTGCTCATGTTTACTCGTAGCCGCCCAACCTCGCCGTCCCCAATGCGATTCGATTCGATTCGGAACCTTGCGGCACTGGACAAGACACATGGTGTGATATCCATCAGAGCACTACGGGAATATTCGCAATCGACTTTATCAGTTCACCCGCCCTGTCGGCCTGTCCTCTACTCGTATCCTGTCCGCTCAGAGATAGGCCGCTCACTGGTGGGAGCACACCACTGGGGACACATTGCCAGTGGCCCAAGACACTCCCCCTAACAAGCGCGCCATTGGCGTGCAGGCATGTGGAAACTTGTGTGAGTAACCCCCCCAGCCCGTGAGAGATAGCACTCTGTTTGTCCACCAGTATGTGCCCGGCGTGGATGCTCTCACTCGCTGCCAGCCTCTCTCCCCCTGGGCGTTATGGTGATACATGTACTCGCAACACTGCCTGTACGCCAATCGGTACCTGTACGCGAAGGGCTAGACGATTTTCAGGTGGCATTTTTTTAGTTTTTGCTCCACCGGCCCTCTCTAATGGTCTCGTAACTGGAGGCGCAGCATCGTCGTGCTGGGCTGATTGGCCCCCATTCCAGCTGCCTGGTGGTCCTTGCCTGGGTTATGGTAGGGGCCTATGAGCAAGACTATCCAAGGAGGCCAAGCTTCTCGTATGCACCAGTGATGCTCGCATGCTGATCAAGCTATATACAGCATGTGGTATTCACATTTATGCTATGCCGTAATAATACAGACAAAGAAAAATGGTTGCAAGTACTACTCGCACCCGCCCTTCCCAAGGACAATCATGCAAAGGAGGTGGCTGTTCACTCTTCACTTCCCCTACCTGCCTTGGTGCAATCCCATCCATGTGTGCCTCCTTGCTCTGTGCGATGGTGACATGAGCAGCTGTACGATCTATCCTCAACAAGGGGTGGCTACTAATAATACCCTTTCCCCGGTCCGAGGTCAGACAAGGGGAGAGTTTGGACCTGCCTCATTTTAAACCAGCCCGCAGGTAGGTGGCCGTGAGGACCTTGCAAGCCAGTCCCCGTCCTGGATGGAACGCCTGAGCCCTTTCTGCTGCTCTCCGATGACGGATAAACCTTTACTCACAACATCGGACGTCTCCTCGCAAAAGCTGCTAAAAACACACTGATTGCGTGTACAGCGTGTCCTCCGTTCCAAAGCCTGTTACGAAATATAGAAGGGATCGACCAAAGTAAAAATACGGGGTCGGAACTCGGCCAACCCTCCCACCCAGTAGTCTGTAGATAGCAAAGGACTTCGGCCGAAACCCCGATACAAGCCCGTCAACTCTGCTAGCCAACTTACTAGCACCATACGAGTATAGAGTCTTTTTTTTAAAAAAAAAAAAAAAAAAACCACCGAGCTTGGTGGATTGAGTTGAATTGATTTGCTCGTTCAGCATAGTTGGAACCCGCTGTATACTCCATAACGCATAGTATATCGCTCCCCATGTACGAGTTACAGAGTTTCGGCCCAACCGGCGTGTCAACCCCGAGGCCTGGACTGGTACTCCTTTCCAACAAAAACTTGGGGTTCCAAGACAAAGGGGGTTCGCTTAGACTGCATTAAACGGGCACGGGTGCGTGTTCATCTGGGGCCGCAATCGCAATGTCAGGTACAAGAGCAGATGTACTGTTGAATGTACCATGGCTCAGAACACCACGGTGTCACTATCACCTCATATGTGTGTGCGATGTTACGTGTCAGGGAAACCAGCGCCTCCACAAAGGGGCACTACAGGCATGGGGAAAGGTCTGGTACATACGGCCGGCGCGAGGTCAAGGGTTCCCTTCGGTGAAATGCATCGCCCACACCTATCCACACATCCCACATCGTCTCATCAGGCGCAATCTGTACCCCGTACATAGCTCCATCCAGGAATTTGGGTGCCAGTAAAAGCCTGGTCTACCATGTCAGCACTGTCCTTGTACGAGGTAGTATAGCTTAGTAGGCTGACAGCTGGAACAGCCTGACTCGGCAAGCTTTTGATGCAAAGTCTCCGTACGGGAGGGAGCACTCAGCCTGACGTATAGTACAAGCGCAGCCTGAAGGGCCTACTTTGATTTGCCAATACTTGCTCATTCAACTCAAAATTATAATCATACGCCTTTTCGCAGAAGGAGCAGGCGTTTTTTTCCCAAACATCCATTAGCGTCCGTTTACCTAATTCAGTGGCGTGTTGAACAAGCTCTATGGGGTAAAATCACTAAACGCCCCAAGCAAAAGGCCCTTTTGACAGCACTAGTGCCTGCTGAAAAGGGCAGCTGCCAGCGTGCCATGGCTTCCCGCGACGAAGCCCGCAACAAGCCGGCGCAAAAAAGTCGAGACAAGGTTTTTGGGCGTTCTTTGGTTGTACTCGTGCGTTGTATTGCCAAAAGTTCCAAGATGTTGAGCAACAGATCAACGCCATTTTTGTCTTTCTCAAGCCATCGTTTTGTCTACTGCATGATGCTGCATTCTTCTTTTCGCTTTTGGGAGCGAGCCGTCGAATGCGATTGGTACAGAAGGACCTTCGGTGCTTGGCAGAGTCGCGAAACACTACCAGAAGCACCAGCAAGTTTTCTTCCCCACAAACTCGGCATTCCATACAATCTATTACCCCGTACCACGCCCCCAAAACGAGCTAGCTCACCGCGGGCAGTCGCTGGGCCGTTTGATTAGGACGTAACCTCTTGGCGTACAGCATGTTGTACGAGTAAGAGGACGAGTTGTGAAACTGAATAGCCCGGGTAAGGTAGCTGCCTTCACCCGTGGCACATCAATTGTGCACTTCCCAGTAGAATGTGCCACTTTGACTGCGGCCCGTTGCCTAATCGCAGGCGCAACTTTGCTTTTTGCAGGACGACAGGGATCGGGACGGGTATACCCAGCCTGCAGTGAATCACTGCCGCCCTCTTCATCCCCAGAAGCGCGTATCAATGTCTCGGCTGCTGGTTCGACTTTGTTTTTCGTACCCCCCCTTGCCGCAGCCAATTGGATGGCCCTGGCCCTGCTTTCCTTTTTCTGTACGGAGTAGATTCATTTGGGGGCTAGAGACTTGGTGGGCTGTGGTGTGCGGTTACTCTGTTGTCAGCCGAGTACCTCGTAGCTTGTCTTATCATGACTTTGCTCGCGCTGAACTGCACATTCCCTTCGGAAATGCGCGTTTATTCAAGTCCAAGTCCAAGGGGGATAAGCTTCCGAGTCCTCCCGCTGAATAAGAGGCCGCTGCCTTGTTAATGTCAATGACGCGCACAACGGTTCAATGCTAGGTTTCTGAATTGTGACATGCTCCTGTTTGTCTCCCTCCTTGACCCGCAATGGCTTATCAAACAGCGTCTTCGCTGTTCTTTGGCACGTGTACCGGATACAGAGCAATTTGTCCATGTTTATCACGCCACCAACGACGGTAGACTTTGAACTGTGCACATGTTTGGTCAGTACATACGGGTTACTCGCGAGAGTACTGTTAACGCCACGAATACGGCTCTTCTGCAACGCCCTCTCCCACACCTCCTTTGACCTTGTCTTCCCCGCAGAGTACCCCGTAGCTGGCTCATAGCTTGTACTCAAGGACGAACTAATTGGCGTGTCTTAATGCTTTTGGTTTGCCACTGGGGACCCCTGGGAAAGGGTTCCAGGCCCATGGTAGCCCCCTGCCACGAAGCTACGTTTGCGGGGTGACACGTTGCTTGCGGTGGCCTGTGGCGGCGTGTGGGCGTCAGTGTCGTTGGAGCTTTGGCTTTGGCTTGGTTGCGCGCCAATTCAGCCCGCTCCCCCACGCGCCGCGCAAAGTACACTAGTGGCATCCTGGGGGAGGCGCCATGTGTCGGTCGCAAGCTGGGCAAGGCGTCCGCCTCTGTTTGCGCCGTGTCTGTGATGCATTTGCAGAGAGACGCCACCCAAACTGACCGACTTGCCTCCCCGCAACTCCCACTCTAAATACTTTGTTTTCTCACGTGTAGTTGTTGTGATATCCGGCGCCTAGGGAATAGCCTATGCCGCTGTGTATGGTACAGTACGGAATACAGCTGTGCAGCTCACATGCTAAGTAGCGTTCCATCCCTATCCGGGCGAGATTGCGCGGCTAGCTGCTTTGGGCACTTCCGAGGAGCGCGATCTAAGATCTGCTAGACGCTGACACCCCCTCCCTCCAAGGGCTCCCAAAGGCCGAGAGAGCCCCAAGACACACCCGTCACCAAAGGGGCCTAGCCCACGGGGAACTTCGGAATGGGGCAGGGACAAGAAAAAAGTTTCGCCTTGGGCCGAATTTTGCTGTAGTCGCCCACGGTCCACACTTTTGCCACTGTGCCCTTTTGCACCAAAAACGCCCTTGCCCAGGTGTCCCCTTGAGCCCGCTACGGGGTATGGCATTGAGCACTAAGAAATGCCAGGCCACAGTTGGCCATGGTGCATGAAACGTGGAGGGTCGTAGACTGGTTTGTGCCGTATTACGAGTAAGAGAGCCTCTCTGGATGTAACATCACCAAACGGCATTGACGAGACTCCACAGAAACAAGTAAGCGATGGCTGTCACGCCGTAGGTACGACAGAGTCTTTCAACATTGCCTGTCCTGGTAAAAACTTTGCAAAGGCCGAGTTGGCGTCGGGACGCATTTGGCAGTCGCCGACTGCGCCTTGAGAAGGGCCAATCTCTTCATCGAATAAGGTTTCGCCGCCCAACTTGGGCCTCTTCAAGGAAGGAGAATTGGCCATGTTTCGACGCCGCGGCCCCCGAGTTGCATGGCATGGCATCAATTGTCTAATACTGCGTACAATGTACGTAACTGTTCTGTTATGACCTTCCCGATCCGACCGTCGCGCAGTTACCCCATCTTTCGCATTCGCCATGGACGGCTAAGTATCAGCATCGCTCGCCGCCGTGCTGATCGGCGTCTGGGGGAAGCGTGATAGGCGCTCCAGATCTGAGGGGGCCGCTAGGCGAGACTCGGGAGGTGCTTAGTGCCGCCGTGGGCGTGTAACTCGAATTGGTCCTGGGTAAAAGCAGCGCCAAGTTACCTAATAACCTGTTGCTTACGGGGCTGCGCCTTTTTTCCACTGCGATGAAGGAACTTTTTTTCTTCTTGTTATCGAACAAGCCGAGCCAAGAGATCAACTAGGTACTTTAGGCCGCTACTCGTAATGCTGGGCGGACCAAAAAGTTGCAAAATAGCCCGAAAGAGTAGCCGATAGCCTAACGCCAAGACACTGACTCGTAGGGACATGTTGGTTCCATTTGCCTTCACTGCCTCCTCAACATGAAGACTTGCATGGAAGAGGTCATAGGTGGCATGGTGACATTGAATAATAATTGCCAAGGCTTGGAAAACTCCGTTATCTACTCATGTCCTGGATTCTCTCATGCTATCGTACAGAAGTGTGTGTCCTATCAAGAACAGCACCAAAGTTGTATCAATGCTTTCCTTATAGGACATGGTTACAGTGACTAACTCTCTTGGGCGCATATTCGAATCTGGTCGGCAGTACGGCCTGGAAACCTAGCCGCCGGGCCATCAGGCCTGTCAAAGTCTCGAGGGGGCGTGTACTCTGTACAGTTCTCAACCACCTACCTCTTCTGATACTGGAGCCACTGGGCCTCTCCCCGTACCCGCTCTGTTTACCACCATAGCGCAGTGCTATTACGTGCTGGCTACTCAGTAGCCTGCTGTCTTGTCCATTAGCTCCCAAGGTTCTCACCTTGTGGGCTCTTGCACCAGTTTTGGTGGCGTGACTTTGCAGAGGTGCGAATCCAGGCTAGTCACACATTCACAAACAAATGGATGAAAAATTGTAGATTATTCTGCTCAGTCACAGCAACGAAAGTCGTATACCCGGCTGTATCCGGCCGTACCTTGCATGAAAGCTACCACGGTACTTGCTTGCGGCTCTGTTACTCTGTCACATTGTGGTCTCACCATCTCCCCACGTTTCTCGACTTTGACGCTGGGCTGGTTTCTGGTGGCCGTTTTGCATGTGCGCGACTCTCCCCCAGCTTCTAGCTTCCCCCGTAACATCCCCAGGCTCGCCCACGTGCCCGGCCATCGCGGGGCCAGCGCGGCCGCCACCGTCGGCCCTAGTAGGCCGCCTCCCCTCCGCCTCCGCTCGGTGTCCGATGCTTGCGCTCCGTAGTGCACTACTCACACCAGAGGGCACTCCTTTCAGGTGGGTAATGGCCTGGCAAAACCGCCTGATACCTCCAGTAGCCGACAACCTCGCCTCGGCCAGCCCGGTTGCCAACAGCACTTTGACCAGACGGGCCCTCCGTAACAGGCGATGGCCGCTACAGTCAAATGCCACCGCGGCACGAAGTTTATGAGCCCAACTAAAAAGTACGGGGCGACTTCCGGCAAGGCTGTAAAGGGGTGTCTTTTTTTGAGGCTCGTGAGCCGGCGTTTAATTACATGTTTACATGTTTGTTTCTATCACGCGCTGCGACGTAGGAGCTCGATGTACTCGTACACTCTGGGACTCATGGACACGGGCCGCGGCCGCCACCGCGCGCGAGCAAGGCATCGTGGCCGGCCTGTCTGTGCAAACGAACCTCCTTATACTGCCTCCTCTCGCCTTCTGTACAACTTACTCACTCGAGCGGAGAGTCTGACATGTCCCTTTGTTACTCGTAGGTCGTTTGTACGAGTACTGTAGAAGCACTCCCCGCAATTCTAGCCCTCGGAACGTCAAACACGGCCTGTTCTTTCCGGAGAAATTGCAAGTAATATGACCAGGTACACGGGGCGCTGGGGTAGCATGGCTCTCCTTTAACCCTGCTCAAGAATCTGAAAGGCTGGAAGGTACGCGGGCTTCCCCTTGTTGACGCCCTTGAAGCAGCGCTCGCTGCGGTTACCAGATCTCCGTCAATTATATTAGACACTCCCTTTGTGCATACAAGCCCCTGTAGCAGATCTTGGTCGACACGACTCTGCTCAGGCACCGACATGCAAAGAGGGCCCCGACGACGCAAGAAAATGAAATTCAGGCCCGTGACGGCCCAATCCACACCATAGCGGTGACTGCGATGGTGGATCCTATCTGGCCAAGCTCCAGCAAAAAGCCCACGCCTGAGAGCCTCCCATGGGAACAAGACGGGTGGCCTCGTAACGGGGATGGATCTGATATGGAGAAGAAGCGCTCAAGCCCGCCTACGCGCCCACGATACAGCTTTTACTCGTCGGTGTATCAATCGTGTATCAAGCCACATGGGGGTGTCTGTTTATGGAACTTGTACCCAAGTCTCAAGTGAAATGCCTCAGTGCATCTCCACCGGCAAGGACAGGCGGTGGATGGCATCGTCTTGCTCCCGCGCCTGCTGTCGGAATGGCTCCCCGTTTATGCAGAATACGTCACTCTTAGTTTCCCTTATGCGGACATTCTCGGAGGCGTCACGTCCAACGTCAATGCAAGCTTCCTGCAATAATCCGGTGCCGTCTCAAAGTATGGCTCAACTGGGCAACATACAAATTACTGGTTTAGTTAACAGAGTGTTGCATAGTAGCCTCTTGCTACAAGTTATGTCTCGTGCAGCATAACGAGTACTGAAGAACCGTTGCACATTTACCCACGTCCGCCATGTCCGCGGCTTTTCTAGAGGGAAATAAAAAGCTTGGCCCTGAGTCTCTTTTTGCTACAGGCATGTACCAGCCCGCGCCAAAGGGGGTGTGCATGGTACTTTGCCCAGCACTGCTCAAAGGGTAGCCGCTTTGGGGATATTTCGGCGAATCCACTGCTTAACCGCCTGTATCATCCACTGACGCTGCCCTGTGCCGCTTTGAATGAGTCTTTGCAGCTCCACTGGCCAGCGGGTCTACGTGGACACGATGGATGCAACGGAAAAAGTTGAAAGACGCAAGGCAGAGAGGACTGCCAAACAGACCGCTTTTGCGAGACTGCAGAAAATGGGGATGGAAAGAAAAAAAATTCACCAAGGCCATTGGGATCCAATATTTGGGGACCTGAGGGTCTTGGGAGGCCCGTCGTAGGCATGTGTATCCCTGACTGGCTCCCTGACTGGCTCGACTGGGGTTCAATTCAGCTTTGCTCTGGTGATTCGCTGTGGAGTCTTGCTGATAATCGCGTCCGGCCCGGTGACTGTGGACCGTGATGTCGTGATCTTCGGCTGGATGCGGCTTGACCCTACTTTTGCCCGATGCCTGCAAGTAGGCGTAGGGAGCGGATGTTCGACGTCGGTTCTGGATGTTTCGTAGGGAGTGAAGATATCATGCAGGAAAGGTTCAACACAGAAATGTCCCTCTTGCAGTTGGACTATCCGCACCTGTGTATTACATAGCCTTCTCCTACGCCGTAGGAGCTTCTTTCTCGGAAATAAAACGCATAATATGCGCTCTACGCTGTATTCCATAATTCCGGAAGAGAAATTGTTTCGTATGAGTCCCAAGTCAAATATCTTTGTACAGCTATTCGTACTTATTATCTGACATACCGTCCATGTATCCCATACCCCACACAACCGTTAAAGTCTACCTTCGTTGTTGAAGAAACGCTCGCAGGATACAGATACCCAATCCCACACTGCAGCCAAAGCGTAGCTGGAGCTATTCAAGTGTGCTTCTTGTACTACTCTAAGTCTTTTTACACTTATTTCGCAAAAGCGGATGTTTGGTTTGAATGCGATCCAACTCGGATATACATCTACATCGCCGTAATGTCGGCGCTTACAAGGTCCGTGATGCGATGCCCGCTGTCCTTCAATGTTCAACTCCGTTAATAAAGTCCATATATCCTTCATGATTCCGATTCTAAGATGAATGCATCTCTCGATGGGTCATACATCTTTTCTCCGTCTACGTATATTCGATAACATCGTCTTCTCATATTGCGTACTGATAAAGCGCTACTCCTGTCACAGCAAGTGAATGACATCTATCAACTACGTTTCCGCCACGCCACATCCAGAAACGTCAATGGCCCTTCCCGGCGCACACCTCCGCGTCGCACGCCCTACGGACAACATTGATGGCTTGCTTCCCTTCTACCGAGACGGATTAGGTTTCGAAGTCCTCCTCCGCTTCGGCGAGCATGAAGGGTTTAATGGAGTAATGTTAGGCCTACGGGGCGAGGCGTATCATCTGGAATTTACCGTCGCCTCAGGTCACATCGCTGGGAGGGCGCCGACACAGGACAACTTGCTCGTTTTTTATCTGCCGGAGCAGGACAAGTACAATGCCGCCGTCGCCCGGATGGAGCAATGCGGTTTCGCAGCCGTGCCGAGCTTCAATCCATACTGGGACCGGCGCGGCAAGACCTTCGAGGACCCCGACGGCTATCGAGTCGTCTTGGCGAACATGAATAACCCCGCTGAGTGAGTTGCGGGGAAAGTTTGATATGCAGCTACTAAACATTTGATCATCGTTATTGTGCCCCTCTGTCGCAGCTGAATTGCTACCTCGTGATGTCCTGCTAGTACGAGTGGTCACTTCAGCATCTCGCATGCTACATAGGCGGGTATTGCGATGCGACTGGCAGAGTACAACGCGCCGATCACGCCGGTGCAATACTACTAGGCATGATGGGGTTGCATCGCCTGTCAACTTGTGACGCCGGATTCCGCAGAGCGGGTTACAATTGCGTCAAGGAAACCCCCCAAGATCTTCGGCAACTCTCTACCACTCTAGGCAGGTGTATAATGCCCAATCATCTAGAGCCAAACCCCGAGTCCGGAGAATTAAGCGGACAATGTAGACAAATCAAGCTTCAGGCTATTCCGTAATTAGGTTGCATTTCACGGCGGTGAAGCCCTTCAGCACAAACAGATCATCGATGACGAGCGCTTTCTCCGCACTTCCAAACACCCCCCACGATGGCATTTTTGAAGCCAAGCTTCTTTCAACCTAGCAGGATATCATTAGGCTCTGCTAAGAGGGTCCTCAGAGGCCGAGAAGTCGGGGTTCAAGAATGCGGGTTTCCGCGGCCGGGGAAGCGGGTTCCCCCAGACATTCCATTCGCCGAGGAAAGTTTAGGCTTCCATATTCTCAATGCTCGTTGATTGGGCCAAAACCAGGGCAGTAAGAAGCTTTTTTAGCCCAGGCCTGTGCTGATCACGGACTACTCGCAACTATCCCGAGCGAAAGTACGGATTTGGGTTTGGTATGTTGCGACTTGCGGGGAAACCCACTTCAGGCGACCGTCATCGGCTAGTGAGTGGCGAGCCGGCGCCGCCGACTTCCCCGATTGGCAACGCCGGGCGCATCACGTGATTGACGTGACAGTGTCGCGAGGCCCTTTGCGCGTCCACCGACTGCGGCTGAGGGGCATGGCGGGACTGAGCAAGTGGTGGCATTGACGCGCCAGGATGATGCTGCTGTATAATGGACTACCATGCATTGCACGGGAATGATGTAGCCAGCTTCGACATATCTCAAACGCGTAAGAGTTTATGCTACTGTCCTGCCTCGTATGTTGACCTAACTTGGCCCTGTCCAGATCGCCTTCCCACAGTAGCTGCCTCACAGGTCCTGGACGAGCTGCAGGATGACGATACAGGCTATATCCCCACCGGTATTGACGCGCTGGACAAGCAGCTTCTTTTCGATACGTCTTTGTCTTTGACAGGCGGCTCTGAGCGGTCAGGCGGTATCCAACGAGGAGCTGTTACCGAGATATGGGGTCCGCCAGGCAGCGGACGGACCGCGCTTGGGTAAGTAGCGAGAGCACTTTTAATGGCGACGGCATACTAACGGGTGTTGAAGAATCCAATTAGCCTCAGAGACGATATGTAGTGGCAATAGCGTGGTCTGGATAGGTATGTTGGACTGTCACATAACAAGGAGCAACAGTTCAATTGGGATGGCTCTAACAAGGACACTTGGCAGATTGTTTTCAGAAGGTTCAGATTCCGCGGATAAAGGCCGTTTTGGAAGCATCAATCTCCAAAAGGGGCTTGAAGACTGACAATGAGGCTGAAGAAACGTTGCTGGGCAACTTGACGCATTATTCGTGCCTCACTCTTCCTCATTTTCTGGCATTGATATCGCGGCCGACGCCAAAAGCCATTGCGCCAAACACCTCACTGGTAGTGGTCAATAGCATATCAGCCCTTGTCAACTCCGCTCTGCCGCGATCGCATGAGAACAGAAGTAGCGCCAAGGGAGGCCAAGGCAAGCGTGTTGACGAATGAGACTACGGAGCAGCATTCTAACGAGGTGTATCTACAGGACCGACAACATCCGCAAAACGATTACAGGGGCTACAGTCCATCATTTCTTCGCTGAAGAAGCTGGCAGCTACGAGAAACTGCGCAGTTGTAATCCTGTCGCAATGTGCCACGAGAATGCACTCTGAGCAAGGTGCCGCGTTGGTCCCGGCCATCAACGCAACTGTCTGGGAGCAAGGCATTGCCACGAGACTGGCTCTCTTTCGCAACTGGACATGGCACAACGCACGGCCTAGCAGCGTCTTCCTGGCCGGGGTGCAGAAGCTCAATGGCAGGATTGCAGACGATGTAATCGACCAGGCAGTCGCGTTTACCGTCGAGCCTGTAAGTGCCAGCCTACGCAATGCGGATCCAATACGTATGCAGTGAACTAACACATCAATGCGCCAACTCCAGACGGGCGTTAAGGGCGCGGAATACGAGGCCAGCCATCCTCAGGAGATTGCCGCCGCGGCACAGCAGAAGCGAAAGCTGGAGCACACTGAGCTTGAGGTCCCCGATAGCGAAGACGAGGACTACGGGTGGGCAGAGGAAGACGAGGCAGCCCTGCCTGCCCCGCCGCAGCAGTGGCAAGGCTCCGAAGACGTGATTCTGGGGCAGGAAATCGGACAGAGCGACGAGGAATCCGATGGTGTGGCGCAACAAGGCGACGACGAACTCGAGGACAGACTGGCGAGCGCCGACTACGACTACGACTATGGCCATGAGGAGGAACTAGGAACTCATGACGGCGGCGAATAAAATATTTCAATTGCCGACGGGGGTATCGCCAAATTTAGCAACGAGGCACCTCGGTGTGTGTGAGAGGAGACGGCTTAGGAGGACAAGAGTCAGGAGAGGCCAGCCGCCAACGACGCAACAGAGGCAAATGTCGAGGCTTTGCTCAGTGATCGGGGTTTCGATGGACACGGACATCGAGTTAAACTGGAGCAGGCACCCATCAAAAACCATGGCAGTGTCGCAGAAAGCTCCGTAGCGCGCATCGGGGGCACAGCCTATGGGCGGCCGTCCGTCTGGCCTGATCGTCTCTGTGTGGAGGCGGGCGAGGCGCCGAGCAAAAAGGCAAGCAGCGGCGGCTTGGCGGGATGAGTTTATCAGGGCGTGCCAAGAGGCACCCCATACCTTCTGGAAGGGCCAGAAAAAAATAGAATGAGTGGGAGAAAAACTTTTTTCTCGGGCCGGCTATAGCAGCCAGTGAGGGTTTCTGTGGGCGGGTGGGTGATGAATGAGTGGGCTGGTGGTGCGATGGGGGAGAGGGGGGGGGAGAGGTGGGATGGGAAAGTTGGCCGGCGCCTCGTACTCGCGACCAATTTTTTTTTTTTCGCTCACTGTGAAGCACGCTGTACGTCGACTTATTGCTGGGCGGCCGCGGGCGGAGGCGGCCCACTAAAGCAGCACCAGAGAAAGAAACGGGTGCGGGAGAGTCAGGGAAACGAAACTTGCTCGCCGCCCGTACTGGACGGAAGCCCAGCGCAAGGGGCCCGAGTTTTGTATATCTTTCAAAATTTACACCGCAATGTACCATATTCTTTATGGGTATCAATAGATTTTCATTTCATAGGAATGAATTTTACGATTAAAATTGGAATTTTACAGCCGAAACCAAAAATATGAAAAATCAGACAAATCGTACCCTTCTTCTCCCCCGATCCTGTCTGTGCAGTCCACCTTTTTCGGAATGCCCCAGTTCGGCCGTAGCACACCGAGTCGCAACCACCCACCCACGCCTCGCCCGCCCAAAAAAAGCTGTCCATGGGGTTTGCGGTCTTGGGCTGGGCTGGGCTGGGCTCCCAGCGGTGGTGAATGTACCTGTGGGGAAAAAGGTACCTCGCCCATCCTAGGATCCCCCGGCATTTTCCTGCGAGGGGGGGTCCCGACCAACCAGGCACAGAGCCGCAGGGGCGTGCACCGTGAAAAAAAAGGTGAAGTGAGGTGAAGTGAGGTGAAGTGAGGTGACGGAGGTGATTGATTGTACGTTATCGTACTCTCGTACTCGTACATTCCCGCCCAACCAAACTACGAGTACGGGCTGAGCCGCGTCTTCAGCAAATCAATCGCCAAAGGTACATGCAAGTAGACAATAGTTCTGACAGATGCTCGTACAATGTCCTCGTGCTGGTTACGTGGACGCTCCCCTGGTGGGTGCTGATACATGCGTCACCTCCGTCTTGGCTGTCTGCCGTGCTGGGCCATATACATCTCTCTCTGCGTGATTTGTTCCCGTCGCAAGCAGTTCCATAACCCTCTGCGCCTTCACACACTGCATCATACACACGGCCGTATACCACATCATCCATTCACTTACCTAGCCTACCGTAGCGATTGTACAACGTTGAATAATTCCCAAAAGTGCACCTGGCCATGCTCATCCTCCAGCAGCATGCCCAATCAGGTAATTTCGTCACCGCCCGCAAAAACGTCGGAGCGGGACACAAATCCACACCGCACCACCCAACCAACCGTTGCGCATTGGAACGTCTGAGGCCTCTTTTGACCCAGGAGCTGGAGACGACCGATCAAGCTTGAACAGGTCCACGCAAGCATACAAAGGCACATATCCGAAAAACGCCCCCGGTGACGACACGCCCAGTCCTTCACCATGTCCACCACCACCTCCTCGACGGCCACCGAGGCCCAGCCCATCACTGCCTCTAACATCCTTCGCCTCTTCCCCGACATTGACCAGACCAGCGATGCGCTGTCGGGGCACGACGAGGAGCAGATCCGTCTGATGGACGAGGTCTGCATCGTCACCGACGAGAACGACATGCCCATTGGCAACTTTAGCAAGAAGATCTGTACGTATCCCCGTCCCTCCACGGCCCCCCTGCCCGCCGTGGCCCTTTGCATATCAAGACCAAGCTCTGCTAACCAAAATACCCCGCGATCGCGTGTAGGCCATCTCATGACCAACATCGACAAGGGCCTCCTCCACCGCGCTTTTTCCGTCTTCCTCTTCAACGACAAGAACGAGCTGCTCCTCCAGCAGCGCGCCTCCGAGAAAATTACCTTCCCCGACATGTGGACAAACACTTGCTGCTCCCACCCGCTGGGCATCCCTGGCGAGGGCGGCTCCAACCTGGCCGATGCTGTCGAGGGCGCCAAGCGCGCCGCCCAGCGCAAGCTGGACCACGAGCTCGGCATCAAGAAGGAGCAGGTCCCCATTGAGAAGTTCAAGTTCCTCACCCGCATCCACTACAAGGCCCCCAGCGACGGCAAATGGGGCGAGCACGAGAGTACGTCTTACCCTGCGAGCACTTACACGCACGCATCTATAGGCACTTTATATTGCATGATTGCAAGTTGGGCTAACATTGATATCACCCAGTCGACTACATCCTCTTCATCAAGGCCAACGTTGACCTCAACCCCAGCCCCAACGAGGTCCAGGCTACCCAATACGTTTCGCCCGAAGAGCTCAAGAAGCAATTCGACGACCCTAGCTTGAAGTTCACCCCTTGGTTCAAGCTCATCTGCAACTCCATGCTGTTTGAGTGGTGGGCCAACCTCGACACCGGCCTCGAGAAGTTTATGAACGAGCAGGAGATTCGCCGCATGTTGTAAAATCGACGAGGGCACGTGCACGAGAAAATAGGAGGGATAACTTTCAAGGCAAAACGAAGCATAGTAAAAGGGGTTAGGCATTGCTGCATATAACCATGGCCGCGCACAAAATCAAGTTGCGCTGAGCGATGGGGAACTTAATCAAGGTACATACAAAGTGTCTACCGGCACTGTTAATAGAACACTGTCAAAATGACATTAACTAAGATGCGTTGCTGACATCGCATTACACATACATCAAGCATACTTGGGCGGTTGGCTCTGTTACATTCATTGGCTATATTGACCATTCTCATGCTAATAAATATCTTTCCCGAAGCGACAGGTCGAATAAATTGTACATCACCTCATCTCCCTAGCGGCTCGCTTCTATTCTACTGTGTGTACCCGGGTGGGCTCTGATCCGCTACGTAGTACGATGCCTTGAGGAAGAACAAGACCTCATATACAGCTCTAGCAATTTCGATATTCTTCTTCTTCCACTCGCTCTCTGACCACAGGCCGGACAGCATGTTATCCTGAATCACCGTCACCATGAAGCGGATATGATGGTCCTCGGGCGACCAGTTGGTTTTTTCCGGGTGATACATCAAAAACTTTGGCGATCGTGAGCTGATGGCGTCCTTGACCGCGCTCGCCGTCTTGTTCTTGTCCGGGTCCGGGTGGCCAGCCGGAACCTTGGTCATGAAGTCGCGGTAGAACTCGGCCCACGACCCCTTGACCATGTCTCCGCGCAGCCACTCGTGGAACTTGCCGCTGTCTTTGAACGGCAGGAGCTCGAGGATGAGCCGCTCGTGCTGCATGGAGAAGTATGAGGGCATGGCGGCGTGGCCGGAGCCGTTGAGGGATGGTGGTCCGCCCATGGGGGAAACTAGGCGTTGTGTAGGAGAGGGGGCGTCTGTGACCATGCGCACTCGGGGAGCGAGCTCAAGGGTATCGGTGGATTGGAGTTGTCGATATCTATTTGACGACTTGCGTTTGATTTCGAAGCACATGAAGGCCTCGGTCACTAGAGATGGGCGAGAGGTAGTGGGCTGTGTGTTTCAATCCCAGAATGAAATAGTATATAGCACGAAAGAACGCTTATAGGAACTCTTCAACGCAAGGAAAGAGAGATCTTTCCAACTTTTGATGAGCAGGCACTGGTGTTTTGTACTTGGGCTCTCAGGTGTCCCAGGGCATTGTAAGCCAACGCTTCTACGCCAGGACACAGCCGTGGCTTGCGAACAACACTGCTTACAACAATAATACGAAACAAAAACTATTCCTATTGCGCTTCAACTGCCTCCAGGGCCGCGTAGTGCTGCAATCAGGCTGCATACGCCCGGTTACTAGGCTGCGAAATGGCAACTTTGGCGAATCAGCGTCGCGTGTGCGCAGACTTACGCGGCCTCACTCGAGCTGAACCCACCACAAAAGCGGTTGGTTGGTGCCGTTTGCGCCAGGACAGGGAGGCTTAGCTTCGCTTTTATAAATACCCGCGCTCGTTATCGGGGCTTTTGTGTATTTTTGGAGGTTTTTATGCGGCAAGTGAGGATTTGGTGTCTTGTAACGGGGAGGCGGCCGCGTGTTTTGTCTGAGAGTCCGAGGAGAAACCGAGTCCGAGATGTCCGGGGTCACCGGTTTCGCGCCCGGCTCCGACTGGCGAGTCCTTGATTGGGAGAAAGTCTTTCTTGTCCTATGTTCTAGTGTTGTAGATGAAATGCAAGTGGCTTTTCTTTTTGGAATCCTATGGCCGACTATTTGATGTAATATTTGGTTTACATTCCTTCATATGTACAAGGGCGGCTGGCATGTGGTTTGTGCAAGCACACCAAACTTACATGTTTCCTACGTAAGGGTTGTCCAACAACTTCCATGTCCCATTTCAACTACGTAGTAATTTGTATTTTTTCATGTCCTTAACACTATATGAGCGCCATTAACTCATCATCAACATACACAAAACCCTAAATCATGGCCAAACTCGATTATTTGGGCTAAAAGGTCCAAAGCGAGTGCTACCCTATACCAAGCTCGCTTACATAACAATTCTCCGCCACCAACGACCTGCCCATTCCGGCAGCCACAATGACCACGCCACATCCTGCGGTCTCCAAGTCGCTGGGCGGCCCAGCATTGCATCTCAATTCCATCCTTTATGGAGGTTCTGTTGAACCGATTTCACTCATTAGGCGTTTGCCAATCTGAACGATAGAAATTCCACGTATACCGAAGCGTCTAACGAAGCGACGGCGTTTGCCGGTCGATTTGAGCGGGTTTGCAGGCAAACGTTTTGACAAAGTAATGTGCACAATCGCAGGTGAGTTCATCTGTTTGCTTGACAGCTTTCATTTCCCTTCATCAAGAAAGCGCTATATTATTTGGTCAATGGCAATTGAGTGAGGTGATTGTCTCTCCCGTGGCCTATGAATCAGCATACGCCTGTGGCAGCGAAGTAAATCGCACCAGCCTTGCAATGAAGTTTCAAGGCTATGACTATACTGGCACCACACTTTGTTTCTTCTGCATTTATAAATACGACAATGCAGCCTTCCAAGTGCTAACGTTAGCCACAGTAGCGTCATGATGTCTGTCGATGCTGTTACAAACGGGGTTGCCCAGCCTTCAATGGACGCAGCCAATGTCGCAGCTCCTATACCTGCACCCGCACCCGCATCCGCACCCGCACCTGCACCTTCAGTCACACCAGCGTCAACGGCCGCTCACGAAGCCACTGCCATAAATGCGCCAGCGGAAGCCCCGAAATTTTCATGGCTGTAAGGGAAAAACCAGTGTTTATATCTTACTACATGGCATGGTTATACTGACACGATGCAGGAAACCGCACCCCATCTTCGTCATAATCCTCGTCGGGCCAGAAGAGCAACCGTTTGGCCTCCAAAAAGATTTCCTTTGCTACCGCTCCGGATACTACCGCAGATTCTTTGCCGAGAACCAACAGCCCGACACCGTTGAACATGTGGTGAAGCTGCCAGACTCATCGGCTGAAGTCTTTGGTTTGGCGCAGCATTTCCTTTTCACCGGCGATGTCATTTCGGATGAAACGGGCATTCCGTCGTACGAAGCCTTGGTCCAGTTGTGGAACCTGGGGCACCGATTGGATATTGCGGGATTGTGCGACAGAACGCTCGAGGCAATGATTGAGTGTCGACGGCTCACCGAGCGGATCCCTGCAACACCGCTACTCGTCCAGGTGTGGCGCGACGCGCCAGAAGGCTCGTCGATTCGGCGACTGCTACTGTCATGGACCGCTGAGTATATGAGATCTTCAGCGGCAAGGGCCGAGTTTGCAAAGTCGCTCCCACAAGAGGTCCTCAGCGAGCTCGTGGTGACGATGAGTTCCTTTGATAAGACGCCTCTTGTCAGCCCCCGTCCTGCAGCAGCGGCAGCAGCAGCAGCAGCACAGGGGCAGGGCCAGCAACCGCCCCGGAAGAATGTTCACTATCTTGAAGGACCAGATGATGAGGAAACGCTCAACAACACGAAGCGAAATAGACGGTCGAGCGGCATGTCGTCTGTCATTGTGCGACAAGACTCAGCCAGCAAGCAGCGAACTCCCTTGCAGAAACCGCAAAAGCGCCGTTCTGGTGCGCTGGCGGAAGGCCGGACATTTCCGGCAGACAGGAAGCTTGCATTTTGCGCAGATCTACTCACTCGCATGCTTTCAGGTCCTGGTACGTCACACACCTCTAACATTTTCTATCCGTCTTGGACCTAACCATATATATGTAGGCTTTTGGACTCGTCTAGTCGGCCCTTTCAGAGACCCCGTTGTACCAGCGGAGGATGGTGTCCCTGATTACTTTGACAAGGTCAAGAAACCGATGGACCTCATGACTATAAAGGCCAAGATGGACGGAGGAGACTATGGAAGCGATGACGAATTTGCGGGCGACGTGCGCCAAATATTCGAAAACTGCTTCATATATTGGAAAAAGGGCACCCCAATGTACGAGGCTGGCGAAAGGCTCCAGAAGACGTTTGAGGATAAGTTTTCGCACATGAACAAATGGATTGTCAAAATGGAGGACGAATGAAAGACCACAGAGAACGGAAGGAGGGCTATGTTTTATTGCCTGCGGCCTAGCGCCCTATTGTTAACGGTTTATTTTGGGGAGACTTGTTTCTGTGAGGGCCGAATCGTTCGGCCATGCCATTTTTACCAGGGTAAGGCATAAATGTTCGCAAGTGTGCTTGAGCAGATTTATTGCAGTGGCCTTTATTGTATTGATAGTTATGCGGAGCGAGATACCTTTTTGCTTGGATGGTGGAAGAGCCTGATACACGGAAACTGTACGGAATGCAGCGCAAGGAAATGCGTATTTCAATCACAATCATCTGAAGAAGAATAATACAGTCAATCGTCATATGTACATTCTATCCCAACGCTTCTATAGCTATTCGGATTTATCAACGCCTTTTCTCTGCCGCAAGCGCCTTAAACGCCAACACAGACATAGTAGCCAGCCAAGAGGTTGGAGCAGGCCGAGTTGACAGACGGGTTCCACCTGCGGAACTGGTCGAAGCTGATGCCATACTTCTGATCAATATCGTAGCAGCCCTGGCCAGACTGGACCTTGTGGTAGCGCTTGCAGTTCTTGTCGGTGTTGGGCAGCTGGGGCTGAGGGCCGGGATTCTGGGCACCGGGAGCGTGAACGCAGACGTAGTAGCCGACCTTGAGGTTGGAGCACGCTGGACGAAAGGAGAAATATGTCAGTCTTTACTCAATTGTTAAGCCGTTGAAGAAGGGAACTTACAGTTGTTAATGGAAGGGTTCCACTTCCTGAAGTCATCGTGGGTGATGTTGTTGTCGTTCTCAATCTTGTCGCACTGGTCGCCAGAGACAACCTTGTGGTACTTGTCGCAGTTCTTGGCAATGTCGTCATCGTGGGGAGAGTGGCCATCATCAGGAGGCAGAGTGCCAGCGCCAGGGACGTGGACGCAGACATAGTAGTCGAGGAGAAGGTTGGTGCACTCTGTGACGACGCCTTGTTAGTAAACTGGATGCCTGCGGACGCTGTTCGCGCTCGGGTGTAGAACTTACGGCTGTTGATGGCAGGGTTCCACTTGGAGAACTGCTCGTGAGTGATTCTGTACTTGTCCTCAATCTTGTCGCACTGGTCGCCAGAAGCAACCTTGTGGTACTTGTCACAGTCCTTGGCAATGCCGTCCTGAGTGGGAGAGTGGCCATCATCAGGGGGGTTGGTCTCGGCGCCGGGGACGTGGACGCAGACGTAAAAGTCCTTCAGAAGGTTGGTGCAGTCTACATGTACTGTTAGTAGGAGCCTTTCATCATGAAAAAGAGACAGAAGAGCTTAGGTCACTACGTACCGTCGTTGATGGCAGGGTTCCACTTGGAGAACTGAGCGTGGCTGATCTGGTAGGTTGACTCGATCTTGTCACACTGGTCGCCGGAAACAATCTTGTGGTACTTGTCACAGTCCTTGGCAATACCTTCCTGAGTGGGCGAGTGGCCATCATCAGGAGGGTTGGTCTCGGCGCCAGGAACATGAACACAGACGTAAAAGTCCTTCAGCAGGTTGGTGCAATCTATATTGGCACGTTAGCGTTCTTCTTAGACAATAAAGAGCGTGGGTGTAAGCCATTACGCACCCTCGTTGATGGCTGGGTTCCACTTGGAGAACTGAGAGTGGCTAATCTGGTACTTGGACTCAATCGAATCGCACTGATCACCAGAGACAATCTTGTGGTACTTGTCACAGTCCTTGGCGATGCCCTCCTGAGTAGGCGAGTGGCCATCATCAGTAGGCTCCGGCTGCTTAGAGGTAGTGGTCGTGGTGGTAGGCTCGGGGTCGTTGGTGACCTCGCCAATGACACAGTACTCGCGGCTGGTGTCAAGGTTACCGCAGTTGATGCCAGGGTTCAGCGCCTTGAGGTTGGCAGTCGTGATACCCCAGCTGGCGGCGAAGCTGTCGCAGTCGTCGCCGGAGGAGGGGGTAGAGCTGTAGCTGCACTCAACACCGCGGCGGGTGTAGCGCACGGAGCGGGCAGCCAGCAGGTCGGGCAAAAGGCCGAGGACGAGAATGGCCTTGGTATACATCTTGAACAAAAAGTATAGAGAAGGAGGGATTGGACCGAACTAGAAAGCTCTTCGAGCCAAGTTGCGGCGGCCACTTTGTCTTCTTATACCTGCGCGGTTATGGATCTAGCCCACCTCTTCTTACCCCAAATGCTATATGCCGAGCGCAACCGCTACTAAGAACTAAGAACTAAGGGCTAAACTGAAAATATCCTTGATTTCAGGGTTCGGCTATGCCGGCAGGTCGTGGCAATGCCGCTTACAGGAGGGCCATCAGTGCGATGCCGGTCCCATTCAGTGCGGTGCCCGTATACCAGCGCAGCCAACAACCTTGTCGGCCGAACCATCGGGGTCGTACGCTCGTGGCAAGCTGCAAGGGCCGTGAACCGGGCTCATTCAAGTGTGGGATATCACAGTCGGTAGTTTGCTGCCAAGACAGTGCGAGCAGGCCCAGTGAGCCACAGCCTTGTCTCTAGGCCCAAATGTGCCTTGAATTGAGTCGCCTCCCCCCCGCAGACGGAAAGTAAAGAAGGCTGACGGACGGAGTCGCTCACTGTGGTGGATCAATATACCAGCAGAAAATCGCCTATCAGAAAGGTTGCTGGACCCCGTGAATTTCCATATTGGCAATGGCTAATCTTGGCGCAGATCTATCAGCATCGGGCTGCAGCGGGCCGATGTAACGACAAGCGAGAGAGTTGTAGAGGACCGATAGTTCCGCGGTATCCCCTGAAGCTAACATTTTTGAGCTAAGGAAGTACGTGAGAAAAACAATTACTCGTATAGTATTAGTAGATGGAAATTACCGATAACCCTCCGAGGACTGCGTGTAAGATTCGCTGAAAAGGGTGGGATTCGTCGGTTATACCATAACGCTTTATAATGGGTACATGTACTCAGTAAAGCTGACTACGTTAAGCGACTAGGTACCGCACGTATAGGCGGCTGAATGATGTTGGCTTTGTTCTAACAGACTGATGCGAATCCTCCTTGCCATTGACTTGACGACCGGTCGATTTGGGCCGCAATACCGCCAGAACGACGACGAGGAATAATACTTTGCTGAAGCACAATCCGAAAAAAAAAGTCAATCTCGCGGCTTTCATTTGCCGTCGGACTGCTGTAGTATTATGGGCACTGGTACGTCATCCGCCGTGTAAGTGCTTACTTGCCTTGCAATAACTGGGCACCCACTTACAGAAGAGTTGGGTCAGCATGCAGCTAGAAAAAAGCTGTCCGACGGCCAAGGCGAATTATTTCCGGGCCTATTTGACTACCTTTGTCATCGTGGCGAGCCATGTCTGTTTTCGAGTTTAGCTGCCTGGCCTTGGTTTGTTGAAGCCCAATTGAGGAGTTGATATCCAGAGATTTGTGTCTTCAAGTAGGACTTACCCAGACTCGCCGCCACAGCCTGCAGATAGTCTACACGTACGCTAAAAGAGAGTTCGCTTATGCCCGCTCTAATTTCTGCGGGCTGACATCCTGGCAAAAAGCAAAAGCGAAGGCCAAAAAAAAAAATGCCGGAAACGAGAACCGTTGTTGAATATTCTTCTCACGTTGCATCCAGCCGAATTGGAGCGTTAGCCTTGCCACGCTACTGCAGCTTCGTGCGCGCACTGTGTCAGCAACTAGCCACTTTTAGCTGAAAAGTCGTGCTTACTCAGGCCTAAGTACTATGTAGGCAGAAGAGACGGCGACTTTTGTAGAACTTTAGGTTTCCTGTCAATGTATGGACAGCAAGTGGCGAGGCACCGTGTCAGGTGCGATACTCTGGCATCGTTGTCGTGGAGGTTGTCCAGTGTTGCATCTGGAAACGCTTCCGCGCCACACGTCGGTGACTGAAATTTCTGAGGGACCTCACCTCGCTGCTACTCCCAGAGATAGGTAGACACGGTCATATTCAATATGGAACGTCTTATTATTTCGTATTATGTGGGCTGGGTAGACACTGGGACAGTCATGCTTGGTTCCTTGCCCTACGGTGAAGATAGTCTGACGGCGATGGTAAAGAGCGAGCTATGACAATCCTGGGAACGCAGCATATGAGTCGGCCACAGAGCTACGTATCTTTTTGGTGCTCTATGAAAGCGAATCAAGTGAGTGTAACGATATATGGCCAACGTCGGAGCATCGTACGAGTATATGCGGGATATCGAACCCATCGACCGTAAGGATAATGTGGCCTCGGCTCTACAATTCCCAAACCTTTGTAATAATATCCATCCTCGAAGAGCTCAGTTGCCGCTTCTATCTCAGTGACCAGACGTTACCGCAAATATATCCGTCACCCGAGACACGGAAGCAAGTATTCGAGCCCTGCACGTATGCGCGCCTCGGGGAAGAGCATGCCGCTTCCTGCTCCTCTACCCGAACCACGATATGCTGGCGCAACAAAGACTAGCGACCGGAGCCATCATGGAGCAAATCTGCACACTGCTGTACGAGTACGGACTACTCTAATCAAGATAGAGTTTTGCTGCGCAGGGAAGTGGACTCGGCTCGCAGGCTGCAAAACCAGGGTCTACTTTACATAGCGTACCGAGGACAGCCGAGGTCAGTGCCGTGTTTTACGATACGCGACACTCGTATCCTTGCTGCTAGAACCCTGTTTGGTCTGTCCCAATGAAACTTGTTCTACGGAGTATGTTTCGGTATTTAAGATCTGTGTGTTTCCCTGGAACATCTGAGCGAGTTTCGCATGCGCAATTCTCCTGCACTGCCAAGGCACCCATGTCTACAGACTACTACTGCTATTGCGTGCGAGAACCCGGAGCACTCTTTAGATTTTAGACATTTTGTTTCATAGGCCGGGAAAAGGGCACACGACGACCTGCAGGTGCCTCTGGTGGCCAAAAGGGTCCTTCGTGGTTGGCCGGTACGCTGGCGGCATGTGAAACCGCGCTTCCGCCCTCATTGTTGCGGGAAGCGTCGCAAGGAGGCGAGAAGCAGGCCTGGGCCGCCGCAGGGAGCGACCGAGCGAGAGACCACAGCAGCTAGTACCAATACAGCCGTGCTCGTAACGTCTGGAGTATCGTCATGGTAGAATAGTCGTAGCCAATGTCTCGTCTTTTTTTGGTACCTGAAAACAAGGCGTACACGAGACAGACGAAGTGACGAGACTTCTACGCCCAAACCCTTTGTTTGCTCCCTTTGTCGGGCAGCGTCGGGCCGGCGGCGAACGGGGGTTGCTGGCGAGTTGGGGACAAATCAGGTGAATGTCACTTGTGCGCACGGAGCAGAGTAGGTGGTACACCAGTGGCAAACATGCACAACTGCCGATGCAATTGCTCCTGGTAAAGGCAGTAGCTCTCTACGGGTAGCCACAGCTAAAGATTGCCGCCGGTGCGTGTGCATGCACAATTGCTCTCCAGTACGAGTAAAGCACTGGACGCCGCTAGCAAAGGAAGAAAATGGCCAAGCTTTTCTACGCCGCCACCGGGCGGGAGTCCCAGGTTCGATTGGGAAGGCGCTCAATGTCCACTTGCCTCATATGTCGATGGAGGTAGCTTTTCTTTTGCCAGTCGCCTGTTTTGGCTGGTTGCTTAGGAGAGGGTACCAGGTGAGTACCCCATAAAACTTGGCGACAAAGCCATAATGGGAACTGTGGCCAGCCCGTTTGGTGGTGGCGGCCGCAAGAGCTGCTGCAAGAGCTGGCCCAGAGAGAATGTGCGCGCGTGCTGTGGTTGGCTCGCGCCGCAGCTTGGGCGCACAAGTCAGGAACAGGATTAGCGTCAGCCCTGGGCGACGACGGTAGCCAATGGCTGTCTGAGGCGAGGCATTTTGGCGGAGACGTGGGAAATTAAAGACCCACTTACTAGAGAGGGAAGGGCCGGAAGGGCATGACTTCTTGCCATTTTGTCCTCGCCCTCTCTGTCTTGGTTATGGGCTCCCTCTCACGCGCAAATGTACGAGTACTCGTCCCTGAGGCTCTGCGAGTAATTCCTTTGATGAAAAATTCAAACCGTGTAGGCGAGCGATGGAGAAGAGTGGGCGAGCTTGGAGAGCCGCATGACTCTGCGCGACTGCCCATGTGCCGCAAGAATGCATCGCGGGATCCAGACCGTTGACGACGTGGAACCGATTGGCGATTGCTATGCCGTTGCTGTGGCCGCCTCGTGGGGATTATGCAGAGTTTTACATGCGCTTTATCCACGATGCGCGGTTTATGCAGCGGTGACAATGAATCGCAATGTGCCTCGTCTTTGACTATGCTCCAGTGCGTATGGAGTATGCATGTACTTACGATACTTGTACAATGGTCAGCGCGTCGCAAGGATTGTTTGTCCGCGGATGCGTTTGCACAAAGCAGTCTACCCTCGAGAATTCATTTGCAGTAATACACGCACATAATAGGCGCCCTAGGCTGGGCTGGGCTAATCTGCGTGCCCGCAAAAACCTTCGTAGATCATTATAAGCTTCTTCAGTGAAATTACGCGATCCGTTCACCGTTCACGCGCCCGTGGCCCGTCACATTGTGCTGCTTACGGCGAATTACACCGTAGCAATGAGCCCTCACCATGTACAATAGTCATTCTGCTAACAAGCCTTGGGAGCCATGTACCACTTGGCCTATCCACTCTTTGTTGTCTTGGTGGATGGGGGGGATGGTGGTTGACCCGCCACGGGGCCCGTCGCGCTCCCTCCCACAAGGGTCAGGACCCAGGGCGCCGCAGAAGCCAGCCAGTTTTGGTCGACCATCCCCAGGCGCACCCTCGGCTGGGAAATTAAAAGGAGATTTGGCTGTCCCCCCCGCGCGGCTTTTCTACCTGGCCCTCCGCCAGATTCTCTTGTTTTCCTTCTTTGCATCCACATCGTCAACTTCGTCCATCACCAAGCAATTGCCTTTGAGGGCTACGCAGCCTCTTGCCTTTACGTGTCTTTCGACTACACCAGAGTATTCTTCAATACTCGTTCCATTCCTTCACTGCACGGCTGTCGTATTCGCTCACACGCTCTTTACAACACAACCAACTTCGATCTCTTTAGATCTCTCACCGTCCGTTTCTCCGCCATCTCGCCAAGAAGAACCAAGAAAACCATCAAGATGCGTTTCTCTACCCTTGCCATCGTGGCCGGTGCCACCCTCGTTGCTGCCGAAGCCCAGCCCTACCGCCTGGCTGTCATGCCCGGTCTGAGCCTCATGCGTCGCGACTCGCCCGGCTACCAGCCTGAGAAGACCAAGTGCGGCGACGGCGACACCTGCGCCGAGGCCTGCGGTGCTGGCTTCGAGCAGTGCGCCTCCGACGACGGCGTCGCCCACTGCTTCAACCCTACTGCCAAGCAGAGCTGCTGCCAGGACGGCTCCGGCAGCTCATGCGACGAGGGCTACTACTGCACCCACGACACCTCCCAGCAGACCTGGTGCTGCCCCAACGACATGGACCTTGCTGCCTGCGCCGCCGCCTACACCGTCGCCGGTGGCCTCAAGACCGCTGAGCCCAAGCCCACCACCACCACCCAAGCTCCCAAGCCTCCCAAGGTCACCACCAAGGTCACCGAGCACACCACCACTGTCTGCGCCAGCAGCTCCGGCCACTCCACCGCCTGGACCGGCAGCAACAGCACCATCACGACTGGCGTTCCCACTGGCGTTCCCACTGGCAAGCCCACCGTCATCCCCGTCACTTCCCAGCCTCCTGCTGTCCTCCCCACTGGCACCAGCGCCGCCGCTGCTACCAGCTTCAGCGCGCTGCTCGTTGTTGCCGCTGGTGTCGTCGCTCTTCTGTAAACGCGCTACGCCCTGTTTCCAGACGATCAAGAAAGAAGCTCCTCAGGCGAGTGGAGGCGTTGGGTTTACCGCGTGGCAAAAAGCACAAAACGGACAAGTACACCGTGACTACTTTGCACGGCGCAGCCACGAGTTTAACGAGGTTCACGACTTAGCATCACGGAGGTTTCGCACAGCAAGGTAAAGACAATTTATGTCTTGACCAACGGCTTTTGATTTATCAGGAATTTGGCCTGGGTGTTTCTTTTTTAAAGGTGTTATATCCTCCGATTTTGCTGGATTTTGTTCTTGCTTTTTTTTATCTTTGGACCGTGATTCCCCTTCTCAGTGTAGCGGCTCCAGCCGGAGCCGCACGGCTTGGTGTGCATTTTTTTTGAACTTTATTTATTCTTTTGATTTGGACGAAATTCAGGACTCGGAGGATATGGATTGGAGAAGGTCGGCCGGGAAAGGAGACTTGAGGAGCAAAACTGAGCGTGATTGTGCGCTCGGATTCGTATATTTACCTTGTAGTCTACCTAGTCTATAACTTTTTTCTCATTACTCTTGTTCGCCGGCGTGCCAATTTAAAGTTTTACAGTGAATCTGATCGTGTAAGAGATCGGATGCCCCAGTCTGTTTGCTCGGACCTTGTACAGATATCGTCGTACGATGTCTGCAAGCCACAGCCGCACTCTAATTCTGGACGAGAAGCCCGGGGGTGGCTGGGCAGCGGGAGCGGGACGAGAAGAGTACGAAGGTAAAAAAAACGACGGTCGTCCCCCGTTGCACCGGAGCAGAACGAGCCCAAAACGTTGTTTTGTTAGCTTCATAGCTTAAATAAATGTGAATCATAACAAGCTGTTGCTGGAATGCAAACGCGATAGTCTAGGCGTTTTTGTCTCGGTCAATCGTCGAGCGGGCTGCGACGTGACTGGGGTCAGGTGCCACGTGGGAATGCATTCCAGCGGGCATTGTTTTCTCTAAAAAAATTTTTTTTTCGTTTTAATTAGTCAGGAATGTTTTGCTTCACTGTTGGATTTTGTCGGTGAATTTTCACATGCGCGCCATGATTATACGAGAGTTGTTGGCTTGCTTGCTTCTTCCTGGCCGTTAGACGGATACTCCAGCCGAGTGTCAACGTCCGTGCAGTGCACGCTACATCCACTATGTGGGAGCTAGAGGAGTAGGCGACAAAAGTATGCGACCGGGTGTTAAGCTGATTGGCCATCTATAGCTTTGTAGAGCTCCGTGTACAAACGCTGAGCTTGTGCGACAACCTAGCATGCACAGCTGTAAACTGTCGCCACCACTGGCTGCTGTCTCGATGGCAGCATGGGAGACGTTTGACGTCATTTGCGATAATGGACAAGCGACTTGGGAGAAAATACAGTCGTATAAGCGATTTTATGTATACTCTCTTTGCTACACACAGTACAGCGCATTACAGAACGACTCGCAGGCACATTTCGTGAGCTAAAGTTGCCAGAGGACTGGTTTGTATTCGACTCGCTTCGCACACATCGTCTATTGAATGCAGGGAAACAATCCATTGCCAACCCAGCTACCCTCGGTCAGCTTCCAACGCAGCGTCGCATTTAACCGTCGAAACCGTAGACGCCCTTGAGCTTCTCGACCAGGTCAATGTAGCGCTGCTGGGCATCCTCGGCGGAGACGCCCTCGTCGACCAGCTTCTGCCAGGCATTCTTCTTGGCCTTGCCCTATATTTCCCAACCAAGAGTGTTAGCCGAATCGCCCGCAGGGGAAGTAAAGCATGTCTTCTTGGGGCCACGTATATCTCGTCCGTCTCGTATGGGTTAGGGGAGTTTACTCGCCTTGAGGTCAAACATGCCGGGAGCAGCGGCCTTGGAGATGTCTTCGCCGTTGCCGACCTTGTAGAGAGCTGTAGACGGGGGATCCCCATACAGGGGAAGATGTTAGCAGAGCTTCTTGCGTAACGACGACGACCAGTTCGCAGGGCCATTGTCGCTGCATGTCTCGCGAGGGAGGACTGGTTGCCAGGGGATGGAGGTTCACGCACCGTAGAGCTCGAGGAGCTCGTCGTTGGAGGGAGTAGCCTTGAGCTTCTTGGACTCCTCGGCGGCCTTCTGGAATGCAGCAGACATGATGATTTCGGTTTGTGGGTTTGGATTTGGTGTGTTTTATTTTCGTTGAGGTTGGGGGAAAGATTAGAGAGGGAGGGGGCAATGTAAAATAGCTGGACTGAGGGGCAGCTGCAGATGGCGGGGGGTGGGGTTTGCGTGGCAGAAATGACACCAGCTGCCGTCTGACGTTGGCCGTGGGGGCTCGAGCTTTCAGTGCCGCGCTGGGGTGCGCCATGTCCTACGGTGAGCTTCCTTGACCGCCTTGCATGTGCTTTGCGCCATGGGAGCTGTCATCTGAAGAAATGGGGTGGTGGCTGCATGAACTGCCAGTCTACCGCGTGCTGTAACTCTGGGCGTGATATGAATTAATGGTGAAGAACATAATTTCCGCGCTAACTCAGAGGCAAGCACTCGATTCCGAGCACATGTTGCAGCTATATTGTATCGTCAGTCAGGCTGGGGCGGAGAGAGCTCTGACTGCAGCAGTTGTGAATATGTCGCCATCAATGAGGCCATTTAATTTGTAGCAAACGGCCATTCAATTTGATAATAAGGTGCCCATGGTTATCTATTAGTCGAATATACCGCAGCGAATGAAGCGCGAAATTTACTCTGTAAATTATGGTATCGTACAACTAACACCGGTAATGACGTATTGGTTACCTAGCCAGGCACCAAGCAGCGTACGACGGCAGCCGATCTACCATATCTACCACCATCCTGTGCATCGCGGATCTAGATTTCCCGAGCCATTTTACCTTTTCTCATCATTGTGAGCGAAAAGGAAAATAAAGCGTAATACGCAGCATCATCGGGACCACCAACCACCGTCACGGCTGTTATCGCCGCCGCCTCGGAGCACCGAAGACGGTTCATACACTTCCCCAACCCACATCCAGCCTATCACAATTGCCATCACCAACACTTCACCGAACAAGCCATGGCAGGCAAAACTGTCGTTATTCTGGGCGGGTCTATGGCTGGGCTCGGAATAGCCCACCGCCTACTCAAATATACACTCCCGAAATGTAAAGACCTCAAGGTCATCATCGTATCCAAGGTACTTGTACCAGGCTTCCCTGCGGCCTCTGTCAAACTTGCTCACCATCCATTACACAGAATACTCACTTCTACTGGAACGTCGCCGCTGTGCGCGCCGTTATCCCAGGCGCCCTAAAAGATGAAGATCTCCTGCAGCCAATCGAGCCGGGTCTAGCCCAGTATCCCGCCGGCAGCGTCGAATTTATTCTCGGTGCCGCCACCGCCGTCGACGCCAGCACCAAATCCGTCACGGTAGACAGCAACAACGAGGAAAAGGCCATCGCATACGACTATCTCGTCATAGCAACCGGCTCCAACGCCGCAGCATCCGGTCTGCCGTGGAAGGCATCCGGCTCGTATGAGGACCTAGTGAACAGCCTGCACCGCACCGCAGAGCAAATAAAGGCCGCGTCGCACATCGTCGTGGTAGGCGGCGGCGCGACGGGCGTCGAGGTGTGCGCCGAGATTCGCCACGAGTTCAAGGCCAGCAAGGAGGTTGTGCTCCTTAACGCTACACCGGAGCTCGTGGGCGGTGACTCGACGGCCAGGTCGATTGACAAGGAGCTGCGCTCCATGGGGGTGGTGATCAAGATGGGCGTTGGCGCAACGGGGACGGAGAAGCAGCCCGATGGCAAGACAAAGGTCATGTTGGACAACGGGGAGAGCATTGTGACGGATCTGTATCTGCCCACGACGGGCTTGACGCCCAATTCGGATTTTTTGCCGGCAGGCTTTCTAAACGAGTTCAAGTATGTCAACGTAGATGAGTCCATGCGCGTTACTGCCGCGGAGGATATATGGGCGGCCGGAGACATCGTCTCTCGACCTTTTGCTAGCTTTCTGAATACGGAAGCGCAAGTAAGTCGTCTCCAATGCTCTTTTACAGGCCCTTAGGCTGACTTTAGGACTTGCCGCAGGCGGCATGTGTGGCGAAGAACCTGGGTCGAGCGCTGTTAGGCGACGAACCCAATGTCCCGCGCGACGCGGCCATGGACGCCATGATTTTCTCCATGGGTCGCAATCGCGGAGTTGGCCGTTATCATTCTATCCCTCTCCCTTCACTAAGCGTGTGGGCAGCAAAGAGCCGCACGCTGGGCGTAGAGAGAACGAAAAAGTACGTCAACGGGACCATGTGGTAATGTTGATATTCATCATAAAATAGCAACGAGAATAATAAATGATACAAACGGGTTCTATGTAATTTATAAACCACACGCTATTGTAATAACAAGCTTGCCAGACACGGTACAGCGGCTTAGAACAGCCACGTCACGTTCAATTGGCGACCACTACCTCTTCTCGTCCTCAATTTCCTGCTGTAGCTTTTGCAGAACCTCCTGCCTCGTTCTTAGATGCGTCTCGAGACCCTCAACCTGCTCACGCACAGTCTGCAAATCCTCAGACACGCTCTTGAGCCCTGACCCTTCGGCGCTCTTGCCCGTGCCCTCTTCCAGCTCGCGCAGCTCACGGCGCTTGTAGTCGAGCAGCTGGTCCAGCTCCTTTTTGACGAGCGCCGGCTTCGAATCGCGCTTGCCGCCCTTGCGGCGCTCGGCAATCTCCTCGACCTTGCGAATCTTGTCGTCGAGGTCCTGCAGCTTGCGCTTGAGGCGGACCTCTTCCCAGTCCTCCGTCTTCTCCGTCGAGAAGTCGGTGCCGGACGTCTTGAAGCCGCTGCGGCCCAGGCGCGTCAGGTACTGCTCGCCAAACTTGGTCTTGCGGCCGGTCGAGGTGGAGTCGTCGGCCTTGGTCGCCCACCGCGAGTTTGCGCCCGTTCGTTGGTTGTCGAGCTGGTAGTCGATCTGGTTGCGCTCGAAGCTGGAGCGCAACGAGGCGGGGATGGTGCGCGGGATGCGGAAGCCGTCGTGGCGGCCGTTGAGGATGTGGAGGAAGGCGAGACAGGCGTCCTTGTTGATGGTCTCGTTGGCGGACGGGTTGACGAGGTTCCATGCCGAACGGATGTCTGTGTCGGGGACGTCGAGTGATTCGTACAGATCTTCGAGAGATTGGACTAGAAGATTGGTTAGCTTGACATATCCAAGGAATAAATTGGATTGTGCCGTACAGTTGACTTCGCCGCGCATGTCGCGGGATTCTTGGTAAATTTGCTCGTATTTGGTCTTGTCTTGAGGCTTCATGTACCACTCGAAGCCGTCCTTGAGACCTGGTGTATCGGAATCGTCATCGACCTGCTCAAATTGAGGTTCTTTGCCAGTGAGGGCTCTGTTGGCCTGAACGAGATGCGCCTTGGACTCGGGCACGAGCCAATCGGGGAGCGTCTTGGGAACGTCGGAGTATTCCTGCGAGCATGGTGTGTTAGCATTCGAACTTTACTGGGGGCTGCAAGGCAATGCCAAGCCTGCCGAATCACATACGCCATTCAAACAATCAAAGATGATGCGCATGGCGACGCAAAACTCCTCAAAGTCCAGATTGCCATCGTTGTCGACGTCGGCGAGATCCCACACCCGCTCCAATTGGTCGTCGCGGAGGCCACTGTTCTTCAGCACCGGCGCAGCCTGCTCGCCGGTGAGGTACTTGGATCCACCGGTGCGGTCGCAGAAGATGTTCCAGTACGTCTCGATTTCCGATGCCTCAATCTTGGGCGGCATGTTGACGGGCGAGGCGGGCGTGTAGCCTGGTTTTGCGCGATCGCACGAGGATGCCGCGGGAGGGCGGGCAAGGTGGGATAGAGAGAGAGGAGAGAGCCGGGTGGGTTCGTCCGAGAGCGATTGCGGCAGCGACGATGTGGCCCTTTCCGAGTCGTATAGAGCCTGCCGGGGGATAAAGTGCCGCAGGAGGCGCGGTGCAGGGAGTCAATGCAGGTCGGGTTGCTGGGAATTGCGAATCTAGTAAACGATGGCCGTGGTGCAGGAGAGGCGTTGGGGTGCGGTGCAACGTCAGTGACGCCAGCTCCAGCCTGGATGTGGCTGAGCGGCTGCTGATTGGATGGGCGAGCAGCACGGCGGGCAGCTGGGCATGCTACTGCGGAGAGATGTCAGCAACGCTTTGCATGCGGACTAGTATAAGTAGGGTAATCGCCGTGAAGACCTCCAAGACTGTCCAGTTTTCTTCTTTTCCTAATTTAAAATATTCAAGGTTGTAAATACAGCCATCCTAAATTTTAATTGAATTTTATTGGTATTTTCTCTTGCTCAAGTTCCTAGCCATGGCTGTTGATAAGCCCTCCGTCGTCGTCATTGCGGGAGCATACCACACCCCGGCCCCATACAAGCCCTTTATTGATTCCCTCCGCCGGGCTGGCCACGACGCTGACGCCTACGCACTCGCAAGCTTCGGAGATGCCTCCAAGTCTGTCAACGACGACGAGGCGCATATTCGGTCGTTGATAGTGGAACGGCTTGACAAGGGCCAAGACGTGGTCCTCCTGGCGCACTCGTTTGCCGCCTTTGGTGCCAGCGGTGCCATATCTGGCCTAGACAAGAAGACGCGGGCCGAACAAGGCGAGAAGAGTGCGCTGTTGGGCGTTATTCTCTTATCCGCCTTTATTCCCCTTGAAGGGGAGTCTGTATTCAGCATTCTCGATGCGCCGCATCCATCGGCTGTTGTCAAGGTGCGTCCTGGTCCTCACGGATACACACACATGTGCTGCTGACACGGACGCTTACACACACCCACAGGAGGACGAAGGCCTGGTCTACATGAATGACGGCGAGAGCATCTTCTACAACGACTGCTCCGATGAGGCCGCCCAAGCTGCAAAGTCTCAATTGTCCGGACAATCTCTGCAGTCGTTTTCAGCGCCACCATCCAATATTGGCTGGCGCGAGCCTGGCTTCGAGGGCCGTCGTGCGTACATTCGCTGCCTCCGGGACAACACCTTGCCACTGGCATTACAAGATAAGTATCTGGCGCAGACCGGAGCCAAGTGGCTGATCAGGTCCATGGAAACCTCCCACAGCCCGTTCCTCTCAAAGCCAGACGATCTGACAAAAGTTTTGTCCGACCTTGTGTGCGAGTTTGCTACTGCGCCCTAATGTGCGGTGTGATGTAAAGACGAGACTCGCTGACTGAGACCCCAAAGCCTTGCCTGTGTGGGTGCGGTGATGGGGGTCCACAACCCAATCGACAGCAAGGCTCTCTGGCCATACATACTCTCAGCCCATTCTTGATTATTAGCTTAGCGTCAGTTACAGTGAAATAGTTTATAGAATTATGGATGTGCGTAGGCATCATCTATTCTGCAAAGATATATAGCATATTATCATGATATACAGTAGCGCAGAGGTATACACCGCGCGTACTTGCCCAACTACTTACACATCCTGGCAATATACAAGCAGTTCCGTGATGCCCACTCGTCTCAGTCTTATCGGTGGTGTCTGTGCTGGAAGCTCACACAGCAACCAGAAACCTGTGACTTACACCTGTCGCAGCATGATTGACTAATTCCACATCATCTTGTGCTACAACCATCGCCCCGCTGAAGCCCGATGCATTGGGTGCGGCGGCTGACCAGCGCCATCTCAGCCATCGGCTTCTCTGGAAACGCTCGCTACTGGGCGGATTGTACCTGCTGATCGGCTGATCGGCCAAACAGCACTGCAAGTATGCAGGAAAGGACCTCCCCCTCTGAAACCACGACGTGGTGTAGCGAGAGGGAGATACCCGACTGGCTGCTCATGTCCCACTCCGCGGGACGCGAATAGATGCAGCCACCGACAGCTGTTCTTGGCTGATACCTGAGCTGCATTTCGGGAGGGGTAAAGCTGATACTGAATCCATACATAATAAAGTCAAGTACGATACCTGCGTCAAACAGCCTGGCATCTCTTTCTGCACTCGTAATCTTAGTGTTCATCCTTTGGATTCCCCCGTACACTGCAATACATTCTTCAACGCCGATATCTTACCACTAAATTCAAATATTCATGTCGATTGATATCCGCGTCAGCCTCAACTGCTTGCGTCACCCATCTCGATTCATGCCTGTCTCCCGAACCCAAATCTCAACCGTCCACACAGGCGACAGTATACAGAATAATTCAAGTAAGAAGGAGAAATGCATAGGATACTACAGGGTTCGACTAATGAACAAATATAGGTAAACAGTTGAATTGAACAACTCGCTCAGCATGGATGACAACAGCAATACTACAGCAGCTCCCAAGCGATCCCTGGTGCCACACACCTTGAACGACGCCATTCGGGTAGCAACATTCAGCGAGCGCGCAGAGGTAGGTCGGGCTCTCGCCTATGCATTCGCCGAGGAAGAGCTCAGCTTCTTCATTCTCGACGGCGACGATGGCGAAATGTCGACCTGCCCCGACGAGCATAGATGGGGCGTTCACTACAACATTATGCGCTACGTTTCTGCCCTGTACATTGTCGGCGGCACTGTCACGGTAGCTGGGCCCGACTACGACACCGTTGCGCTCTGGTACGTATCGAAGGTCCCCTATCCAGTCATAGATCGGCTTTAACCAAACAATAAGGGTGACTCCGGGGCAAAACATGGAAACGTGGTGGCACGTCATCAGAAGCGGCGTGTGGAAGCTGAGCTATCTGCTTCCCGCAAAGGTCAGCAAGCGCCTGTTTGTCGAATTCTTTCCGATGCTGCACGATGTCATGGTTGAAGTCCTCGGCGAGCGAGCCACCGAGTGTTACTACCTCAGCTACATTGGAACAAAGCCAAATAGTCGCAAAAAGGGCTATGCAGGCAGGACGATCAGATACATGATGGAAAAGGTGAGTCAGTGTAAAGTAAAACAAGAAAGACAATTCAGGCGTACAGGATTAACAATTGGGTTTCTCCCAGGCCGACAAAGAGAAGAAGCCAATGTATCTCGAATCCAGCTCCGCCGAAAACGACGCGTACTATGCTAAACTAGGCTTCGAGGTGAGAAGAGTGCTGACGCTGAACCATGGAAGCCCTCCTGTCACGCTACAAATTATGGTACGCGAGCCGCAGCCGTGTAAAGAAGGCGACTCTTCTCCGTCAGTGTCCCACACGGAAGTGCCAGCAAATTGAACGAGCAACTCCCGTCGATACACCAGTAATGCAATACTTTGCATCGCTCGTAGTGGTTAACTCCCCTTCTCGGAGCTGACGTGCTGCACATTAAAATGGAAACAAACCCAACTCACATTGCATTGTATTCAGTCATTAAGTAGGAATCATTACATTCTTTGATGGTCAAAGCAGTCCTATATCCGAAAACACCAGTTTTCATGGAGCAACCCAGTTGTACAACATCACCCCAGTCCCAGGAGAGAGAAAAAAAAAAAGAAACAAACCCAACAAGGTAACAATTTTGACAGTTTCCCATTCAATCCGCCTAGTATTCAAGAATGGCCCACGTCTCATCATCGACAGTTGTATAAATCAAGCCCTGGCTCAACAGCTCGTCCGCCGCCGTGAGAATATCCCGTACCGACATGCCGGTGGAGCTTGTGAGCACGTTGAGGTGGAAGCCCTCGTTGCCGCCCGAGGTGGAGCTCATAAAGTTGAACATCTTCTTGGAGCCCGGCGAGCAGCCAGACAGCTTATTGTTGGCGGGATTTCCGTTGGCGGCTCCATTGTAGCCGGCACCGCCGTCGACAAACATGCTGTCGCCGTTGGCAGCAGCGCCGTTCTGGCCGAGCGGGCCCTTTGTGAAGAAGAGGTGGACATATGTGGCCTCGAGCATGTGGTAGTTGACCTCGTTGAAGTCGGCGACGGGGCGGATGACGTGAGCACCGACGTGGCGCTTGTTGTTGAAGGACTTGAGGCGGCCCCAGACGCGGACGTGGGAGTCGAGCTCGTAGCCTTGGTCGCCTTCTTCTTGCTTGTCGGCGTCGATCCACTTCTTGACCTCGATCTGGCTGGTGCCGTCGTCAATCTTGAAGGTAATGTTTGTCGGTTGCGGGTTGACGCTTCGGATCTGACCGACAAATGTGACCTGGGGCGCGGGCGCTCCGTCAATCTTGAAGTCGGCGCCCGAGTAGCCTTCCTCGGCTTCGATGATTTGCTTGATCGTCACGGGACGGAGAGACTCATCCTGGTATGCCTGTATTTAATAAAAGTAAGTGGTTAGTGAGCCGTAATCCTCTATTGTGTGAAGGCAGCCGAGGCCCGGTCGTAGTTGGCGACCGTGAAGGCTTCACTTCACGCAGGTTGGTTCACGCACCTTGCCACCGCTCTGGCTGCCAGACTGTGAGCCGTCAGCGAAGAAGCCACCGGAATCCTCGCCGCCCTGGGCGCCGAAGCCCGTCTTTGTGTATCCTGCGTATGTTGCTGTGAAGAAATTAGTACTTGAAGCGCAGTCAAGTCGCGTTGGGCAGAGTGCGTACTCATTGTCGTCTGTGGATGGTGAATTGTGGTGATGCAGCGTGAAGAAGGAAGACGCGTTGTGGCGCGCTTTTGCGGTGGGCAGGCGTTAATTGATGGCACGCGTTGGCAGGTTGCCCCGCGGCCGGTGGGGTCGAGCCATGACGCTCGACGCTTCGCGTGCCGCACATTATGTAGGGGATTAGCTGACTGAGCACGGAACTGTTAGTTAGTGACGCCGGCGGCCACGGGCGCCGAGAGATCAAACTAGCTCTAGTATTTCAACGGCAGATAACGTGTAGATTGTCCTCGGAATGAACGATGAATGACGTCTACAAGGGACAGGGCGAGGATGAAGGTTTCGCCTCGCCTGCTCCTCTTTCAGCCAGTTACAACGCGGCAGACAACACCGGCGCAGAGAGACTTGTCGCATACTGGTGCGCAAATGACTATACTTGTCTCCGAGACTACAACTAGTGTACTGCGGAGAGCCTGTATACAAGGGCTATAATTTAGTTTAAATTTCATAGAGTATGGGTCTCTGTTCTATACCACGCTGTGAATGGTAAATTTCAGTGCCTGGTCAATTGATGCGATCGACTTGTCGATACGACCTAGAAACCCGAAACGTAGCGCGCTGGACGGCATAGAGCGCCTATGACCAGAATTCGCGCGTGGAAATTCCATATAATCGAGCGCAAGCGATGGTGCGGCTTTTTGAGGGGTTTTCGTTCTCCTGGGGACCTTGAGAATGCAGCAGAGAGGGATATGGAACTAGTGACTTGCAGGTAACAATACTACGCCATAGTGCCGTAATATCGGAAACTCGGTGTACTCATTGATCATGGAGTAAGTAGCTGGAGCACATACTCGTAGGTCGCCCCAGCATTTTTCTCCCAGGCCGGCTGCTGCCGGGGATGAGCGCTTTATTGCCGCTGTCGCCATTACCGGCAATGACGCTCGTGCTTTGCTACGCAGTGCGCCGTAGTCTTTTCGGTTGCTCTGTTATCGCCGTATAAACATTCTAATACCCGGGGCCCTTTATCCTCTGTGACCCAGCTGCAAATTATTAATAAGCAAGCCTGCAATTGCTCTCGTGCTGTTATTCCGACTCGGTACACAAAGCCGATGTCCACCACGGCGGCTTTCTTGTCATAGGCCGGCCGTTAGCCTCGGCAGACATGCCGCTCCACCCTGCGAGTAGTGTCGCCCCAGCGGCGTCTACCGCCGCCGTGGTCCGTTTACGGCTGCTGCCATATGCCATCCCCAGACATCTGACATCAAAGCCCCCAGTACCCAGTCCGGACCGTGGCTCCGTCATTCATCACCCAACTTGCTCAACCTCGCAAGGTCCATTCCATCCGCTTTATCCAAACCACCAGCAACGATTCCCCCTGTGCACGCTCGTGCATCTCGCTATTTCTCCTCTGGCCTGCCTGGGAGCTTCACCTCTACCTAGTTGAACGACACCCCCGTTTGCCGACCCGAGACGTCGCTCGCCTCGGCCGAAGCCGCTCGCCACTATCACCGACGCCATGGGAAGAGCTTCGAAGACCTCACTTCCCTTGATCCCTCTCGCCCGAGATGCCATCCTGCTTCCGGGGCTAGTGCAGCGCATCACTGTCACATCCAGTCGCCCAGATGTTGCCGCTCTCCTCGCCCACGTCTATGAGCGCGCGGCCTCCAAGGGCTCCGATGGTCGCATCGACAGCGTCCCCATCGCCTGCGTTCCCGTTGGGTCGCCGCTCGTCGGCCCCAATGGCCAGCTCCTGATTGCCTCCGGCGAGGAGGTTGATTCATCTCAGATTGAAGAGGTCAATCCCGGGGCCGCTAAGAAGAGTGATCTCTTCCACTTCGGTGTCGCTGCTAAGATCGTCGGCATCGATGGTCGAGGCTCCGGCGAGTTCGCTCTGAGGGTGGAAGGCACCGCTCGTATCCGAGTCGATAGCATCACTCGCGAGCGCCCGTTCTTTGAGGGACAGGTGACCTACTTTTACGACGACTGTAAGTGTCGATGAACCCGCGCGAAGCGCCTACCTAAAATCACTCGCTAACTAACCATACCAGTCGACACCGCCGATAAGCAGCTGCAAGAGCTATTTGCCACTCTCAAAGCCCAATCCCGCGAACTTATAACTATACTCCGAATCTCCTCGCTTCTGCCGCGCACAAAGGCTGGACCGGCACTGTCACCAACCGTCACGAAGAGGCTTGAGCTTCTTATAATGCGCCGTGAGCTCAAGGAAGCCGGCCTGCTCGCCGACTTCATGGCCAACCTCGTCGAGGCTAGCCACGAAGAGAAGCTTGGCATCCTATCAGCTCTCGATGTCAAGGTTCGTATCACAAAGGTTCTCGAGTTGCTCGAGCGCCAGGTTGGCGGCATCAAAAATAACTTCAAAATCACCACCTTCACCTCTGTCCCCGTCCAGATCCTGGATCGATTGGGCGAGAACCCCAACCGCCGACAAAACGGTATCAACAACGTCCCGGGCATGTCTTTCATGCCTCCCCCTGGCAACATGCAAGGTGGAAATGATGGCGATGAACAAGAAGCCAACGAGCTGGATGAACTAAAGAAGAAGTTGCAAAACGCTCGCCTGCCACCAGAGGTGGCCAAGGCTGTTGACAGAGAGCTACGCAGACTGCAGAAGATGATGCCCATGAACCAAGAATACCAGGTCACTCGCAACTGGTTGGAAACCCTGTCCGAAATTCCGTGGGCGGCTGTCACGGATGATAGACTTGGCCCTGATACGCTCACCCGTGCTCGCAAGCAGCTCGATGACGACCACTATGGCCTTGACAAGGTAAAGAAAAGACTTATAGAATATCTGGCTGTATTGCGCCTCAAGCAGTCAATCAACGACGACGTCGAAGCCAAGATAAAGCGTGAGCAGGCAGCTATTGAGCAGGCGCCTTCTCAAGAGGAAGGGCAAGGCCAGAGCCCTGCACCCTCAGAAGCTGAAGAGGCTAGGCTGCAGATGATCAAGTCACAGCGTATGACAGACAAGTCACCTATCATGCTTCTTGTTGGCCCACCCGGTGTCGGCAAGACCAGCTTGGCCAAATCGGTTGCGACGGCACTGGGTCGAAAGTTCCATCGCATTTCACTCGGTGGTGTTAGAGATGAAGCAGAGATTCGCGGCCATCGCAGAACCTATGTCGCTGCCATGCCTGGCCTCATTGTGCAGGGCCTGCGAAAGGTTGGCGTGGCCAACCCCGTGTTCCTGCTGGATGAGATTGACAAGATTGGCATGGCCAGTGTTCATGGTGATCCCTCAGCTGCTATGCTCGAGGTCCTCGACCCGGAGCAAAACCACACCTTCCAAGATCATTACGTCGGCATGCCCATTGATCTGTCCAAGATTCTCTTCATCGCCACGGCAAACAGCTTGGACACGATTCCTGCGCCCCTGCTGGATCGCATGGAGATGATCTATCTACCTGGCTATACCACACTGGAGAAGCGTCATATCGCTATCCAGCACCTTGTTCCCAAGCAAGTCCGCGCAAACGGCCTGGCTGACGAGCAAATCACATTCAACGAAGACGTCGTCTCCAAGATTATAGAATCATACACACGCGAGGCCGGAGTTCGCAACCTGGAGCGCGAGATTGGCTCCGTGTGCCGCGCGAAGGCTGTACAATTTGCAGAGGCAAAGGACTCTGGCCACCCTGACGAGTACCATCCCCAGCTTACCGTGGATGAGATTGAAAACATCCTGGGCATTGAAAAGTTTGAGGAGGAGATTGCCGAGAAGTCCAGCCGACCTGGTATCGTCACTGGTCTTGTTGCTTACAGCACGGGAGGCAATGGTAGTATCCTTTTCATCGAGATTGCCGACATGCCTGGCAACGGCCGAGTTCAGCTCACCGGAAAGCTGGGCAATGTGCTCAAGGAGAGTGTGGAAGTTGCTTTGACTTGGGTCAAGGCTCATGCCTTTGAACTCGGCCTCACGCACGATCCGACAAAGGACATTATGCACAACCGTAGCATCCACGTCCATTGCCCTGCGGGAGCTATTCCCAAGGATGGACCGAGCAGCGGCATTGGCCAAGCCATTGCACTCATTTCTCTCTTTTCCGGCAAGCCTGTGCCTCCTACGATGGCAATGACTGTACGTCACACTATGCTGACTCCTACTTTTGGCAAATACTAACGAAATCCAAACACAGGGCGAAATCTCTCTCCGAGGCCGCATTACCGCTGTCGGAGGAATCAAGGAGAAGCTTATCGGCGCACTCAGAGCCGGTGTCAAGACAGTCCTGCTGCCGGCACAGAACCGCAAAGATATCAAGGACCTGCCACAAGAGGTCAAGGATGGCTTGGAAATTCTCCATGTCAGGTAAGCAAGCACACCATCCACGCCTTTGGATTACACAGTCGCGCGTCGCGGCGCAATTCACGGCGCAAAGCAAGAACCGAAGAGAGAATCTATGTGTAACTAACCGTTCGTGTACCCGTCGTACAGCCACATTTGGGAAGCTATCCGACTTGTCTGGCCCGACTCTCACTGGTCTGGCGACAGCCGCCACTTTACTGGAATTGAAAGCCGCCTGTAACGTATCCAGTGCTCTGTTCTTCGGTTTACCGATAAAGACACTGGCATCGTTGGGAGTCTGAGCATATTGAGGAGGTATTACGTTTGCGTGTGTATTTTCAGCCCACTGTACTTTGTATATAGCCATATGTCTATTGTCTCACTAAATAATCCATTCTTTTCTTCCCGAGCCACGGGAATGAACTTCACAACGAATCAATGCTGCGCAATATTGCTCACTCGTCGCTTATGCTTAAGAAACGAGGTCACACTTCCGCATATATTGGAGAGGAAGGTCCGGGAACCAATCAAGAAAGCTACGGAGAGATAAAAAGCGACACTGCTGGATAATCTCGGCGTCTTTCATACTCGTTCCACTGCGCACGCACGGTACAGACACTCTGTTTCGGAGCGTTGCATACCCGCAGCCATGTGCGTATAAGTTCCGGGCGTTTCATATCGAACTACCGAATGCACGAGGCGGCGCAGGGTGACAGCCCGGCAAGCGAAAACAGACCAGTGAGACGACATCAAAGGGGGCTTACTTCTGAATCATCATCACACGATATTTACCCCTTGGCATTACCGGCATACGGAGCAAGGGTGGTCTGCTGTGGCTACGATGAATCCCTTTGGGATAGTTGTGTCCAGAGATGTTTTGGTGTACGGAGCACTGACGGTAAAACTGGCTAGCTGCATATCAGCGCGGAAGAGACAGAGCAAGCCCGTTGAAGCTGCATCTTGTCACTCGGGAGTGACTTGCGGGTGTAGCCACTTAAGTAGGTGACGTGCATTCAGTGCTGCGCAGGTTGGGAAATTCGAGCGATTGGCTAGCATGGGCGGTTGTAAGCGGCTCCGGAGAAGGAGCTTAGTTTTCGTTCTGCAAAGCACGGCTCCATTTTCACGAGAACTGTTATACCGTCTTGGAGCCTGTCATACTGCAATGTACCTTCTGCTTTGGCCCGGTACCCTGTGAGGATATTGAAGCTCTACTGTGTCCCTACCATTCCGCGGCCAGGACATCATATGCCGCGGGCCCTAATTCTCGTTCTCGGTGAACGGTATACACACCCTGGACATGCACAGCACAAGCTGTAAGATTGCAGTGAAAGTGCTGCAAGGGTCCTCGGTGTTTGACGCTGTCCCCGTGACGGTTGGCTGCATCAGGCAGGTAGGTGTAGAGATGCATAAGAGGAGGGGAGAGCAAGCACGGCAGCAAGGGCACGATGCTGCGAGATGCAAATGGCTTTGCCCCTACAACTTGGGAAAATGGTCACAGTGCCAGACGTATTCTACGTAGATTGCAAGGCTTTTTTTTTTTTCATTTCCAAGTTCTGTACAAGGAGGACAAGACGTATCCCCGCCATGAGTAACTATTGAAAGCCGCCGACGCAAGTGGATTGATGGACATCGGAAGAACGGCAAACCTCTGGGAACTAGCTGGCGCTACGGCTCTCTCGGCAAAACGACCGTGGCGTAAATGCTCCGACAACGCAACATTTGGGCTGAATAGCCCAAAGCTGCCCGTAATTAAGCGACACAGGAAGCGATGTGCTCGGCGGCCAACTCCGCTTACAGGAGCAATGGCTGTTGAGGATGGGCAGCGAGTGGCTCGACAGGGGCGGAATTCACGGGAGCGCCAAGGCTAATATCCGCCTTGCATAGCATTGACAGCTGCTTCCGCTGCATGGAGGAAAAGGTGGAACGGCAATGATGGCGAGAAAAGAGGCGCCGACAACGTCTGTACCCTGTACTCGGTAAAAAGACTCCAAGCTGGGACGGCTGCTGCCGATGCCTGCCTGCAGAACATCCTCGCCCGCGTCACTCTTCGGGCGTCTCATTCTCCTGGCGTGATTGGCAAAACACTGGAACCTGCAGCGTGCATATGCGGCTGGGTGTACCCCTCGTGCAGCATTCAGTCGCGGCGGGGAGAAGGCAGACGCCGTAAACACGGCGACTTGCGGCAGGGGAGCAAGAGCGGACACGGGATACGTCACGGAGGTTTAGCCTGACGCATTCCCCGCGGGCATAGTGCTCTTGTTTTGTTTTGGGGGCGAGCGGCAGAGCTGCAAAAAGGGCCTTATTGTCGGAGAAATAAGTTGAAACAGCTTCTTCGACTGTCTTGGACGCTCCTCACCTTGCCCCAAACGGCTTTGGTTGGCGGTCGCATGATGCATTGTTTTGCACGCCGGCTCGACAACAACCCATAGTCTCGGGGCTATTGTGTTGCCACACACGCACAATTCATCAGAGACAACCGCAAACAGCGCCATGGCGAGACAATGCAGGCCGTTTCCCGGCAGTTTGTGAAGGGGTTTAACGAAAGGCGGAAAAAGGTGGTGTGGCACATGAAATGGTGTGCATTCCAGCCATGACGAGGACAAGGATAACAAAGGGAGAAACAGGGCGGGTGTACTATGTACATCAGCGTGCTGCACGGTAGCGATCCTCAATAACCTGACTTGTTATGCTCGTATCCCTTCGTAGCAAATTCGTTTTGCATAGATTTCGTAAACTTTGATGGACCATGTGAATGGTATAGAGCAAGCAGATATTGCATGTACTCGCACTGACTTACATATGGGCCAGGCATGGGCGGCGCAGGACAATGGGTGCCGCGCTCCGTGTAAGGCCGGTAGGTGGTATTTGTCTCGGGCCGTTTGGCGAAATGTAAGACACTGCGACTGACACGATGGTGCCTTTTGGTGCAGCGAGGCGAGTTCAATCTCGGGAACCTGTGCCATTAGAGAGCCTTCTACGAGTGATTGAGCCTGAGCCTGCGAATGCCCGCTGTGCCATGCGTTGCCAGTGCCCCCCGTCAAGGAGACAAGGCTCCGTGCGGCGCTACTGGATAATCGCTGCGGCTTGTTTTTTCGGGAAATTTTCTTCACATTAGCTCCAGGGTAAAGAACTGCCAAGTCAATTGCGCGGCGTGTGGCTCGTCAGCCATGCAGGGGAGGCAACGCACGAATCCTGCGGGCAAGGGTTTTGGAAATGACTGATGCGGCACAGGCGCACTGCCCAGATGGCAGCACGCATCATACGATGGCTGGGGTTGCGTATGCAGGCCTCTGGTCCTAACCCCAGAAGGTCTGGATTGATGCTGACCCGATAACCTGCTGTTAGCGGAGAGCCAGCAAAATTGCGAGTGGTAATTACCTACCAAAATGCGCGACAAGGCGCTAAGTAGAAGGAGCCGGCGCCCGACTGCCCAATCCCGCGTAAGCAGTGACGGCGCCGCGGAGCTTTCTGCTTATTCCTCCACAAGCCGCCACACCCACAGAGTCTTTCTAGCATTGGCAGTTGGTTACTTCAGGGCGTGCCAATGGTGGGTAGACTCGGCTCCAACCATTACGAGTAATACTAAACCACCTACCTTATTGGGACAAGGTGCCATTGATCATGACGCCTTGGTGGCAAGCCCCCTGCACACTACCTGCCAGGCAGCCGTATAACGCTTCGCTGTTTGTGTGGTCATCCGAAGAGATGTCTCAACGGGAATAGTTTGGGTCATCTTCCTTCGCCAAGCGAGAAGCACCATGACCCGCCACAACACGAGTGGCTTTTCATTCCAGCTGAACGCTATAATAGACCTTCACATGGACACTGCTGGTACACCTGCCGAGGCTGCCCGAATATGAAATAGTTTCCCGCGTAGCAAGGAAGGGCTATTGCTGAAGTGTGCAGCGGCTTGTATGATTCATCTAGTTCGTACGTAATGCTTACTTATTAGCTCTATCAGAGGCGCTCAATACTGTAGCACAGAGCGGTCGCTAATCGAATGCCAGATAAATATCCGACGTCTTCTTTAATCCATGCTCCAGTGTATTCGAACAGCGCTAGCGGTGTTAAAATGAATTGTCCGGTTGGCAGATACTGTCCTCTTAGTGGTGCTCAAGGCCGCACCAGCGCACCAGCCAACGACCAAGCTCTGCCCATGGCGAGAAAGGTGTTGTTTCTTGAGGTATTCACAGTTCCCACAGTGCAGATTGCGCGTTCTGTGCTATAGTAGACTGAATTGGCAGCATAGAGGCATGAAGAAATTGTTGCGCACCATCCATACTATCAACCGCGTTACCACCCGCTGTTCTGAAGTTCCGGGTTGTCGGCACGGCACGCCTCAGCTGAGCGAGAGAAGGGCATCAGCTATACTGCAGAGGCTCACCATACTATGCAGGTTGCAGCGGTGCAGCCACCAGAAGAAGGTTGCGGCTAACCCCAACGTCCCAACCATGGCGTGCATCCATGGGTTCGTGACTCTAACACTCGCCACTGGCGCGCAAAACAGGTAACTGGGGTTGAATCCTTTGCCGCTAGGGCGATTATCTGGGGCACCGGCGCTACGCTTGGAGCGATGCATGGTGTAAGGCGGAGCACCCCACAGCGGTAAGCAAGAGCCTGACTGAACAAAGGTTCCAATGCATCATTAGCCGACACCCGTTCAGCTGACTCGGCCCGCGACAGCCTTTGGCATTTCCAGTTGGTACCAAGACCGAGAAATTCTTATTAAGATGTCCCGTTTCTGAGTAAACTGGAGAGGCTCTGAAGCTCATAGTGACGAAGAGGACCGAAAAGGTGTACATCTTTCAGCAGATTGCCATAACGTATGAACTCTTGATTCTGGCTTTCAATGAGATTCCTTTTACGTAGGGGCTATCTCTCCCCTCGACAGTTATGGATCCCGTAGGGACTTTTGATGCGCTTCCAGGCGGTCCAGGGTTCGGACCACGCGACACTAAAACGCCCCAAAGTGCGGGCGCCCCCCAGGTTCGTGCAGTGGTGTGAGAGCACAAAGGAACGTGGAGACTGGGAGCAGGCGCATGGGGGTCCCTCCCCCCCAGCACAGCCCAAGCCGATGTCGACGCCTGTGCCACATACGAGTAGTGTTCACTCGCAGGGGCAAAGTAAAGATAGCCACTGACGGAAGGCTGCTGGACTGGGATGAGCATGGTTGATGGACTAGCGACGTACTGGTAGCGATTGGAATACGCAGCACTCGGAACAGCTGCACTCTAGAAGCACATCAATCGTCAATACAGGGAAGAGCAGCGCCTTCACCGAGGCCGCAGTCTGAAGTGGCCAAAGTGATAGATCTACAGATGCTACCCCAAAGACTCCATCGCCGGCGTCGCGCGTCAAACGCCGGTCGGAAGATTTAAGGCGGACCAGGGCCAAGATCTTCCGTATCGTTAGGGACCTTTGGGCGTTCTCTGTCTGCTGGAGCATGGCGCTACGGCGGAGCGACGTTAGCGCCACCGGGGCCACGCATTAAAGTGGGATGCACCGTATCTTGGCTCCCATGCAGGACGGTTTTCTGTCTCTGGGGGCAGCACCTGCTAGCCTGCTGAGAGTCAGTGTCGCCCTGTGACGATCCATTTAGTGCGCCTCGTTGGACTCCAGCTCGGGGCTAGTTCTATTTGCAGGCGGGGGCGGTGAGAATGCCGCCATTGACTCGAACGATGAGTTGGGAACGGCGAGGACGCTCAGAGCGATGTTGTAGTCCAGGAGAACTGGCATAAGAAAGAAAAAGCACAGGCAACAGAAGATAGCAGAGTCTCCGCGTGCTGGGCAGCTGGCAGGTTGTGCGTTGGAAGCGGGGACGTATGGGCAGGGGGTCACTAACAGAATTCCCCGCGCATCTGCTCCGAACTTGTTAGTGCAACAGATACCTGGGACTAGGTACTACGACGTAAGCACCGCGTTGCTCGCGCAAGCATATCAAACAAACGGCTGCCGCAACAGTGCCTCTCCCATCTTGAACCCCAGAGTTGCTGCTGGACAAATACGCCGCACCTCCGCAATGATATGCAGGCCTCCACGTGCTTCACTGCGGCCTTGGCCTCTTCATCGGCCTGTTTTGCCGTGTGGCGGACGTCCTAGGGCGGTCTTCCTGGCGAACGATAGGCTGCGTCGTTTATGAGGAGCGCTGCCAGGTGCTAAGCCTCGTCTTGCCATTGTACTCCGTACATGGCCCACGATCACCGGTCTTTGTTCTTGGCGTGGCCGGCTGGAGCCTTTGCTGGGAACATGTACGGAGTACTACTCGTACGTATGTAGCAGCTGCCGTGGCAAGCATTTCCCATTGTGTCCTGGAGCTGAGATGGCACCTGGTCGAACCGCGCCAAGCCTTGGTCCGCCAAGTCCAATATGCTTCGCAGGGCACCTTTGCTCATGTTCTTGCACACCACTCCTGTCGAGACCGTTTCCAAGAATCTTGGGTGGTGGGTTCGCTGCTACCAGGAAAAAGCTTGGCCAAGCTAGCACGAATATACCCCCGACAAGCCACTGCATTGGCGCAGTCAGTTTTTCCTTGCCAACCCGCCCAGTGACGGCGGCTAGCGAGGCGAGGCCTGGCGACTCCGAGCGTCCTCGGCCACGGCCACGGCCTCGCTGGCCCTTCTCCTTTGGTGATTATTACCATGGTCCGTCATGTACGATGTTGGGAAAGGAACCGCAGCGTGAAGTCAGACGTGGCTTGCAGCCATGCGTTGCAGTGCAACACTGCGGGATGGCATGGTCACATCGCGCTCATTTCCTTTCTCCCTAGTGGCTCATTCCAGAGATCGTTCGCTTAATAACTCACCTACAGCGCTGGCCAGATCTACTCTCGTATGCTATTAGCATGTTCACAACACACCACGCCAGTGCATAGTGGAAAAAGCGCCCGCTGCCACTCTTGCAATATCATGTTCGTGCACAGGCCGCAGCTTGTTTTGGGTCGGAGCTTCACATTGGCGATAGGTAAAATACAAAGTCTCGTTACCATCGAAGCCTTTGTGAGGTACCGTACTGGACCACCGTGTCTAGCCAGTCACGACACGCTTGACTGATAGGCGGGCGAGCGTACTATTCGCTTCAGCCTACGGTGTACCCGCACAGATTCAGGTGCAGCTCGCTGCCACATGTCCAAGAGACGAGTGCGCTGGTAGGACAGTGCCGTAGCCCGACCCCATACTCCCCGAGGCTCGGGGACGCTAGCACCTGGAGAAGACCAATCTCGGAAGTTATCTGCCAGTGTGGATGGTCGCTGGACCATGCTGGGGTCTAGGACGCAGCACGCACGAACCAGCGCATCCTGGCTTAGCAACAAGGGAGTCCACCCTCCTACAATGTCCGATGTAATAGCAGCCTACTCTATCGGCCGTGGGTCGCCGCGGCGGTATCCCCGGCCACCCACACTAGTACTATGTAGTACGTTGCGTGCTGGAATATTACTCCGTAAGCCCACCGATGCCACAGACGGTGGGATCCAAGCCGACTTGCATAGTCTGTGCATCGACAATGGTATGATGGTAATGTCTTGGGTCGAGGGCCCGTGGCACTGATAATCATCCGGCGCATGTGGCGGATGCTTGGGCTCGACGCCATTGACTCGAGGCTACAAGGATGGCACCGACTCATGATGGAGGCGAAGCTTGGCATTAGCAACGCTCCTGTTCGACTCGCTGATAAACTACGAGACAGCTAGATGTACAGTGTATAGTGGGCGAGTGGCTTCTACACGTACAAGTCTCTCCATGCAGCACAGTTGCCGCCTGCACGACAATTGAATTCGACGTGTATGATGGCATCGCCAGCACTGAGCCGCTATTGAAAAAAAGGGCAACCGACTGGACCGGGCATGCACAGCACCTCCTCGCAGTCCAATGGTGCCATAGTACCAAAGACAAGGATGGGTCTTCGACACGGCCCACGCATGTTTTAGATTCCCCGGTCCCTTTCATTAGCGCCACGAAGGGATGGTCCCATTGTCGTAAGGGACAAGGTGGTCGCCTGGTTCCCCAGTAGCCACAGTAGGCTAAGAGCTAGTGGAACTCTTTTGTAGCTGCCAAGTTGGGCAGTCGTCGCGCCACGCTCCAGCCAATGTCCACAAGGGCTGCTTCCGATAACGAACGCCATCCGCCAGTGCTTGTGATTGCAGGATGCTTGCCCAATAACCGCCGCCATCCACACGTAATGCCACGAGAGTAGCCCGCTCAGGCGGCTACGAGTATGTATGAGGGAAAGGATTCAGGCTCATCACAGATGTGGACAAGTAACCCTCACGAGTTGCAGGTACCTGTATGTCGAGATGCAGTGTTGTTGAATGCGCATCGCTCTCATTGCTGCGTAGCATAACGGGCTCCTGTTGCGCGGTCCAGATCCAACACTACCCGCGCGCCTCATGCATTTACGTACACTCATCTTGCACGCCCTGCGTTTTTATCGCCTGCGTTAATAAGTAGGTGTACTAGTTATCCAGACAGGCTCTGCGCTTTGGGTGGCCTGCACGAGTAGTGTCCCGTAGAGCCAAGACTACAACAGATCTCCGCCCACTATTTACACACCATCCCACCCTCACCCTGCTTACCGGTTCCCTCTTCACCTCCTCCCCATTTCAAACCTGCGTCATTCGCCAAACATTCCCGAGTTTATTTAGGTGTTGTGTGGGAAAATCTACGAATCTTCGGGCTTATTGGATCTCCTATCAACGTGCGTGCCAGTTGCATGCTCCGACGGACCTACTACGGCACTATCCGTCGCCTGCGCGAACCCATGGACTACTCCTCGCCCTTGCTGGAACATTCTCTTAAACCCTTCCACGCCACCCCTTCGTTTCAATAGCGTTTTTTGGGAACGCAACAGAGTACTCCGGCATATCTACAATATTCCACCTTTTTGACGCGATTTACCCAATATCCTTCCGTCCCAATAGTCAGGATTCCCTTGTTGGTTACTCTGGCCTGCCTGCCTTTGCCCAGCGACACCGCCGACTTTCCCTTTCGCACAGATTAGGAGTTGTCTTGGCACAATCTGTGGCTGGAGTCTCACAAAAACTGCTCGATACTCGTTTGATACAAATTTGCGAGAAACAGGGTGCCTTAAATCTCGCTGTACAGAGCGCCTAGGGACCCAGATGCTGCGGAGAGCTTTCGCCTGCCAACTAGTCTCAGAGGGCCAACCACTACCGATCCGAGTCTATTGAAACACACATTCTCCGCACACGAACATCAACAGACCTTAATCTTTCCTGTGTACAGGGACCATCTTGCTCGCCGTAGCTTGTCTAACAGCATGGAATGACACCTGCCGATAGTGTTGGGTATACGAGACAGATCAACTCTTGATTCCCGTGGCCAATATTCTGCCGCTCGAGGTAGCATTTGGCCTGGGTCTATCCTACAATTGCATACCGGTACATTCAACGAAAGAAGGCTTCTTTTGCCTTTTACCTTCCTCGACGCCATCTCCAAACAAGAGCGGCACTTCGACTCTTCAACTTCTCGTTTCCTTCCGCAGAACCAACTCGCCGCACCCCGACCTCTCCAACACTACCTCTCTGCGTTACCAAGCTGCAACTAGCCGAGGCTGCCATCGACAGACAACGAAACAAATTGCGAGTTAAGTGTCACAAAGCCACCAAATCGTCGCCATCCAGTCCTACCGTACGGCGCCTACCGGTTTCACACTTGCTCTTCTCGGCTTGCCGCTTCTCGCCATTGGAACGAACCTCTGCCGAGCACATCGCCAAAAGCTGCCACATACTGCGTCTTATCAAGTCACGTACACGGAAGGCCTAGCGACTACTCAGCTTCCTTCGAGCTTTTACAAAGTGCCGAGCGTTGGGTAGCATTCTCCAATCTATTGCGGCGTCGCCCTATATATACACCTTCCAGGCACCTGGCTAGTAACTGACCGATTCAACGATACTGGGTGACTCTTTGGCTCGTCACCTTTTATCATAGACGCGATTCTCCGTCTACCACTGCAGAAGCGTGGTTTAAATCGTGCAACTAAGACGACTCGCCACATCTAACATCCATGCTATCTGTCAGCAGGCCTGTGGATAGAACACCTCTCCCGCCAGGCTATCGCCACGGCCTTTCAACTCCCGTCACAAACGGCCTGAGACTTTTCTGTGACTCGTCACAATTAGACTCGCAGACGCCTACTCGAGTTGAGGCATACCCGTCTCCGCCGATGTCGGGATCGCCTCCGCTCCCGTCGACAGCGGCCCATGAGGGTCATCTGAGCGGCAGTGCCGCCAATTTCAGTGCCAGATTCGAGGGCTCACAAGGGAGATGGCCGACAGATCCGCTGCACAATGACCAGGGAACAGCAAGAGACCGCTCCCATGGCTTGCTACCGCTGTCAAGATCTTACCCTCAAGAAACACCGTCTCGCTCATCCCATATAAGACGCTTGTCCGAGAACATACTACCATCAGTTTCAAGATACGGTACACAGGACCCTCGTGGGATATTCCCAATCCCTCCCAGGCATTCACCTGGAGGTTCCGCCATCTATGGCACACCAAATACCGGCCACGGTCCTCTTCAGGATCCGAATTCATCTCTACCCAGGGTAACATCGCCGAAGTCCCAAAGAAAAGCGAAGGGGCATGTTGCTTCTGCATGTCTTCCGTGCAAAAGAGCACATTTAAGGTTAGTTGCTCTGTCTTTGCCCCACGAAGCTGCTGTACTAACTCAACATACTAGGTGTGACGGTACGTTTCTTTTACACAAGCTTGCCAACTGCCACAAACTACTTCCGAGTGGCAGCTCTGCGGCTATTATAATGCGTTTTGCGACACAACATGCTAACAAAGTATCCCAGCACAACGGCCTTGCTCACGATGCGTCAGTAATGGGAAAGAAGCCAGCTGTAAGGACATTCAGCACAAAAAGAGAGGCCGACCACGTCTCAGGGATGAGCGCGAATCGAGGCACGATCCTTCTCGCTATTCTCTTCCTCACGAATTGGGCAGCAGACGCCCTCCTAGTATACATCCATCAGCCGGTGTACAGCACTTTGGGGAAGATTCTACGCAACAAAACCCGTTACACGCGTTGGATTACACCAAAAATGATTCCATATCGGGAACCAGGTTCCTACAAAGAGTACTGTCTGCTGAGCAATCACCAAGACTACATGGACAGCCTCAAGCAGCAGCAGTGGAAGAGCCCGTTGCATACTTGAGCCTGGGAATGGAGTTTATGAAAGCGTCACCTGCGTTTCTCAAAGCAGTTGGATCTATTCCTGGACTTGTAGGACGAAAACTCGTGGATGTAACCCCCCCGAAAGAACGCACCAGGGCACTCACGCTTGGGGATGCCATGATTGCAGAGCAAAAGAGGCTGGAACCGAATTATTTGCCGCCGATTTTTGACCGAGGCAACCAAGTCGTTGGAAGACTCGGCTTAACGGCTAAAGACATAGCAGATCGGCATCTTGATTGCCGAGACTACCTCACGTTCATTGCCGCGGATGGGCAATTGCGACCCCACGCCGTCCGATTGGGCGTCTTCAAAGAGGCAGCGTTTTACTTTGTGATGCTGTTCCTTGAGCTGCCCGCCCACGGTCCATACCACTCACCTGGAGCGCGCATGTCCAACACGGCCTTGCATACACCGCAGCGCCAGGTCAGCCAGCCTAGCATCCTGGCACAACCCCCACCACTGCCACCGCCTGCAGCCGTATCGGCCAGCTTCGACGGAGATCGTCGCAGATTTAGCGATGGACCTGCATTGCCCCAGCAGTCTCTCCCGAGCCCAGCGCAGCATCTTACGCCGAACAGCCCCCACAGCAGCTCATACCAGCCAATGTATTCACCGTCATCGCACGGGGGGGACTACACGAGGCCGCCGGCGCTACAAGTTCCGCGCAGCGAACTGGGAGCAGCACCGCGACCTAATAATCCAGAGCCGGTATACACGCTGCCCCCAATTCGACCATTGCCAGAACAAGGGACAGGTGCAGAAAATGGCAACATGTGGCAACGTGAAGATCGCCAGCGACGGGTTACAATCGGAGGATTAATTGATCAACCGGAGATTTCGCAGCCGAAGTTGCTGTAGGCTGCATACTATCGAGGGCCTTTTGGTTAGTATAATTAGCCCGCTGGGAATTATTGTATTATTAGAAGCAATGGCGTTAAAACGGATGTGATTTGGATTTGGAGATTCTTGGTTTGGTCGACGAGTCAAAGGCATCTACGACGTGTATGAGTCAAGGCGTCGGTTGAAAAAAGTATTCTTATTCGACGACATCAGCAACATTAGATGGTCTTGCAAAAGGAAATTATTCTTTGATTATAATGTGATGCAATTTACAATTGAAAATTTGTGCAGATCTAAGAACAATGTAGAATTATCCTCGGGAACTCGAACTGATGAGAGGGTGTTTAACTGCCATCACGTGAAATCGTGAGCGTCTCGCGCGAACATGACCTGGCGGCCCACCACCACGCGACCCCACACCAAGCTCCCGATCCGCAACCACGTCCAAAGCGTGAACGGTCAAACCTGCCATTCCATGGTGTATTTTGCTTGTGACCGGGGACGTCTATAGTCGCATGCGTCGAGGTACTGCCGTACTCTCTTCACACTTGTACGGATGGCGGAAGTAATGGACCTTGATGCCTCATCCGGCGTGAAACGAAAGGCAGAAGAAGATCTCAGTCCTGTTCCCCCACCAAGGCGCATTCAGGTACGTTGTCTTTATAGAACACAAATCTGCCTCATGGTTGTTGACAATTGAATATCGCTAGGCACTCGGCATTGATGTTATTAACAAGATTGCCGCTGGCGAAATCATTGTAGCTCCCGTCCACGCGCTGAAGGAGCTACTTGAGAATGCAATTGATGCTGGTTCAACATCGCTGGAGGTCCTCGTGAAGGACGGAGGGCTGAAGCTCCTACAGATTTCTGATAACGGATCTGGAATTCAAGTACGTCTATTGTGCCACAGTCGAGACCAGGGGGACCGGCTAACTGGTGTTTAGAAAGATGACCTTCCGATTCTGTGTGAGCGGCACACAACATCGAAGATAGCCGCGTTTGAGGACTTGACGTCAATATCGACCTATGGATTTCGAGGAGAGGCACTCGCCAGTATCAGCCATATTGCACATTTGACCGTTACAACCAAAACGAAAGAGTCGGCCCTAGCATGGCGCGCTCACTATCTGGACGGCAAGCTGGTACCCGGCAAGCCTGGGCAGCCAGCTGAGCCCAAGGGGGTTGCTGGCCGACCTGGGACACAGATTACCGTCGAAGACCTGTTTTTTAACGTGCCGACACGAAGGAAGGCGTTTCGATCCTACGCCGACGAGTTCAACAAGATTATCGACATGGTCGGCCGTTATGGCATCCACTCTGAAGGTGTCGGTTTTACGTGCAAAAAGGCCGGCGAGTCATCAAACAGCTTATCAATACAGCCGAATGCAACAGCGGTTCACCGGATCCGCCAAATCTATGGCAGCAATGTCGCGAACGAACTGGTGGAAATCTCAGCGGCCGACGACCGCTGGGGGTTCAAGGCAACTGGGCTCGTGACCAATGCCAATTACCACATCAAGAAGACCACTTTGGTGCTGTTTATCAACCACCGCTCTGTGGAGTCTACCAACATAAAAAAGGCACTCGAACAAATATACTCCAGCTATCTCCCCAAAGGCGGTCATCCGTTCATCTACCTTAGCCTCGAAATCGACCCGACTAGGGTAGATGTCAATGTACATCCGACAAAAAGGGAGGTTCACTTTTTGAATGAAGACGAGATTGTCCAAGAAATATGCACGCAAATTGAAGCGTCCCTTGCCGCCGTGGACACGAGCCGGACTTTCAAGACGCAGACATTGATACCCGGTGCCAAGGTGGTCGATACATCTACAAGCACCGGCGAGGCCGCTGCAGATAGCGTTCATTCAGGCCCAGGTAAACGAGCCAGAAGAAACTCAAACGACCTGGTACGCACAGATATGTCTGAACGTAAAATAACGAGCATGTTCTCCCACGAGGACTCTGGAGAAGTCTTAGGCGGCGGCGGCAAGAGAGACGAACCACTTGCCCTGCCCGAGCCAATTGATTACGATGCGGTTGATCGCGCTCATGTGAACTGCAAGCTAAACAGCATCAAGATGCTGCGTGCGGAGGTACGGGAGAATGCGCACAACGAGCTGACAGACATCTTTTCTACGCACACGTTTGTCGGTATCGTGGACGAGCAGCGGCGTCTTGCGGCGATTCAAGGCGGCGTCAAGCTATTTCTGATTGATTATGGGCTGACCTGCTTTGAATACTTTTATCAGCTTGGGCTTACTGACTTTGGTAACTTTGGCGCCATCCGTTATCGCCCGCCTCTTGATCTCAAGGCGGTTCTGACCATGGCAGCGGAAGCTGAGAAGGAGATGCTCGGCGCCAGCGACGACGACTTCAACGTTGCCGCGATTGCAGCAAGAGTCACGGAGCAGCTTATCGAGCGCAGGCAAATGCTTCTCGAATACTTTTCCCTCGAAATATCACCCGCCGGCGAACTGGTGTCTATTCCTCTGCTGGTCAAGGGCTATACCCCTCCGCTATCCAAGCTGCCTCGTTTTCTCCTGCGGCTCGGCCCACACGTGGAATGGGACGAGGAGAAGCCCTGCTTTGAAATGTTTCTGCGCGAGCTGGCCACATTTTACGTGCCGGAGCAGCTGCCGCCTACTGACGACAATGACGGTGCCACTGTTGAGGTCCCTGGCGAAGTGAGGAGGCGGAGACAGCATGTACGGTGGGCGGTGGAACATATATTCTTCCCGGCGTTTAAGGCGCAGCTCGTGGCCACGAGATCGCTTATGGATGGGGGCGTTTTGGAAGTGGCGAGCTTGAAGGGCTTGTATCGGGTGTTCGAGCGCTGTTGATCGGGTATATGGGATACAAACTATACGCGATATGAATATGAAAAATCTGGCTGGGTAATGTTTTGACGACATGTGCGGGGGTGTTTATAATTTGCGGGAATAGGAGAGACGTATATGAGACGTACACATGAGATACATAGGCGGGCTTTGCTTTACAATGATATGGGATTGACATGGATGGAACTAGTCTATGATTATAACTTTTGAGTGACGCTAAATATGTCCGTTTAGCTATCCAATAATATGTACATGCAGTTTTGTATTTTGTCTTTGGTATACTGCTCTAGTTGGCAGGGCTATGTTTCTTCTTGTAAGCCAAGAACCGCGTCAAGTTCATCACGGCCTCGTCAGCGCGCATCCTCAATTCCGACTGCGTCTTCTTATCGACCGACTTGGCCATGGTGCGCGCCTTGGGCACGGCGTCATCCAGGTGCTTGACAAAGTTGTTGGCCCAGAAGACGTCCTTGTCGTAGGGAAAGTCCTCGTTGCCGTAGACGTCAAACAGCTGGTTCAGCGCCTCGACGGCATCAGCAGCGGGCGTCTGCGGCAGCGACGCAACGACGGTCACCAAAAAGGTGCCAATCTCGCGGTTGAGGTCCGTCGCGCAAGGGTACAGGGCCAGCTGGCCCAGAACACCGATGCACTTGACGCCGAGGCTCTGGAAGGGGTCATCTTCAGCCGCAACGGCTGCCACGGCAGCGTCACCCTTGGTGGCCTGGTAGAGGGTGATGAACTTGGCGTGCTCGCCGGGCTGGAGGGGGGTCTTGCTGCGCAGGGCGCGGGCGACGGCCCACGAGAGACTCGTCAGCTGGGTGGCGAGGCCGAGGTCGGCGGTGTCGGAGGCGAGGATGGGCGTGATGACCTGCTGCCAGATGGACTTGGCGACGGGGCTCCAGGCGTTTTGGATGCCGGCGTTGTGGTCGTCGGTGAAGTCAAAGAGGGAGATGGACCAGGCAATGTTGTTGAGGGCGGACAGGGCGTGGCCCTGCATCGACATGGAGGACTCGTCGGTGGGCTGGGCGGCGGAGATGCGGATGAGCTGGGGCAGCGCCGACTGCAGCAGGGCCTTGAGGATGGGGAGGTCGTCGATGTTGTCCTGGTCCTCGTCGTCGCTGGCGGCGCCGGTGACCATGTCCATGTCGGCTTCCATTTCCTCCTGGGTCATTTCGTTGTCTTCGTCCATGCCGTCGGCGTCGGCGTCGGCGTCGGCGTCGTCGTTTTCGTCGCCGGACTGGTCCGCTTCGTCGCCGTCTTCTGCGTCTTCCATGGCCTCGTCGTCTTCGTCTCCACCGGCGGCCCCTTCCACTCGTTTATGGCCGCCTTTGTGTGATGACGTCTGTATTGGGCCACCGATGTTGGCTGTGAGGCTTGTGCCGATGGATGCCAGCGTTTCCAGAGCAAGCTGCTGGTACTCGGCGGGGTTGGACCAGCCGGAGGCGGCGTCTTCTGATGGTTGGCCGGGCGAGAACGAGGCGACGGCTTTGGAGAGGGTCGGGATGAGGGAGGAGTCATCGGACTCGGTGGGGAGCTGGCCTTGTGTCGACTCTAGTAGAGAGGTGAAAATGTTGTGCAAGACGGCGCATGAGAGGACGCCTTCGCCGTCGGGCTGGTCCTTGAGCGACTGCAAGGTGTTGTAGCAGGCGCTATCTTGTGAAGCGACAATGTCCTGGGCAAGCTTGTCGTTGTCTTCGCACAGAATCATCAGACACGCCAGGGCATCGGCGCGGATGTCTGCAATGTCCTCGACCTTGGCGTCGGCGTCACCACCGTATGCGACGAGGACGGCGATGAAGCGGGTGATGGTTGCGTTTGACGAGATGGCGGCAAGAATGTCGTCACCGGCCTCGGCGAGGGCAGTGAGAAGAGATACGAGGGAGGAGGCAATGCTGGCGACGGTGGTCTGCTCTGCCTTGGGGGTCTTTGCCAGAGCCGGTTGCTTGGCGGCGATTCGTTCACAGATCTATGAGTGTAAGAGTCAGCATATTGGAACACTGGCCCAAGTGAAGGGCAGAGAGACAGAGGTAGAGCATACCTGTTTCGAGGCAAACTCAATGGCCGTCAAGACGTCTGATCGGAACAGGTGAATACAGAAATCGGCCTCTTCCTCCTGGGCAAGGACCTGGAGGATGCCCCAGCCGGCGGCGCGGCTCTCGAGGGCAGCATCGGTGAGCGTCTCCGTGAGGATGGTGTGGACAATCTGCTCGCGCAGCAGCAGCTTGCGACAGCGGGTGTCCTGGATAATGTTGGAGACGGCGGTGGCTGCGGCGGAGCGCGACTTGGGGTCGGCGCTCTTGAGGTCCTTGATGACGGGGAGGATCTTGGCCTCGCGCAGGGCGGCGAGCTCGGGGTCTGATGGCGGCTTGACGGGCTTTGCGATAGGGTCACGACGGGCGGCGCCGGAGCGATTGCGCCTGGACTTTGCCATTTTGGATGGAGAGAGAAGGACAAATGCTTCTGTGTGAGGGACTGAGAAGAACGTATTCGAGGTTCAATATACTACTTGTAGTACGTTTGGCTGTGTCGTGTATATCAAATTCATGAGCGTTGCCCCAAAAGCAAAGGTTGCAAACAAAAATTATAGTCGCGGAGCTGGTCACTGCTTTACCCACCTACGGAGTACCGAAAGCTTTGTGGTCGGTCTCGTGCCCCACCACGGTCCTTTACGAGTACCAAAAAAAAAAAAAGAAGGAAAAATTGGTAGACGGCGGCACTGGCTGGCTGGCTGGCTGCCGGCAGGCGGGGACAGCGGGGACAGGCCAGCTTTTGGTGGTGGCAGCTGGTGGTGAGCGTCACTGGTGACGGCCACTGGCGGACGTCGTACTATAATGAGGCACGGGATGGAGGGATGGGGGCCAAGATGGCACCGTTTCCTGGTGCTACAGTACGGATACACGTGTGATACGGCTTTGCCGATACGAGTTTATTTTTTATGCATTTTTTCAACGTATAATTTTCAGCAGGCACAAGCACGGCTGTATGACGATACAAGGTCCTGTCGTCCCCCTGCTCACTCACACCTTACCTTACCTTGATATCCCCCGTTACCGGCTTGCCTTTCCAAACAAAAGTCGCTGCAGGGGGACACCTCTGGTTCCATTGTACGGAGTACTGTACGAGTACGTCCGCAAGGGGCCGTGTCCCACGCGCAGGGCTGCACCAAGATGCTCGAAACACTATACCAATTTAGGCCCTAGAGCCTAGAGCCACCCCGTTGGCGCGCTGGCTTGAAACGAGCCCGCCCACGACGTGTGTGGTGGGTGCTGTGTCCCTGCAGCAGCGCCGGTGGTCCGACTCTCTGGTGGCGCCCGCTCGATGGGGATCCGGACCCAATTGACTGGGCGCGCCTGGCCTGGGCCTGCCTGCCTGTTTGCCTTCCTGACCCCTTTCTCCCACCCCCAACTGCCCAGCTGTGTGTGGCCCGCAGCTCAAGTGTTTCGTCCACCGCGGCGCTGCACCTTATACTCCCACGAACCTTTTCCCAACCTACCTTACCTACCGAACCTTGTCCGTCTTCACCGCCGCCAAACAATAATCCTTGCCATCCGGGTTTGACGTCGCTCTCACCGTCTGCTCGCCTCTGTCCCTGGCGTTTCCCTCGGCCGACCCCGTTTCCCGCCTGCACCATTGCCAAGAGGCCCTTGACAACGACTCGGCTGGGCTGCCACCATCCATAGCCACCTCACATCATACGACGCCCGATAACCAGCCTGCCGTCACTAGCCTACCCAACATCATGAACTTGGACACCACTTCAGACAGTTCGTCGCTGCCTTGACTGGCCTTGAATGCCACACCAGCTACAATTATAGACGCGACACTCCACCAAACCATCGGCATAACGCGGTTCGACCCCATCCTCACTCGACAGCTGTGAGACCTGCATCACCACCACTCCCGTTCGGACCTGACAGAGCAATTCCCGCCCCTGTCAGGCTATAGACATCATGCCGACCCAGACGGCGCAGTCAGCCGCCTTGCGTGGGCTGCCTGACAATCCCGCCCCCGGCCGACGACCAGATGGCCTTGCATCCGGCCCTTCAACAACCTCCACGACGACTACGACGACGACTTCTACAACGACTGCGAATACAAACCCTCCACCTCCTCCTCTCCCCGAGATCCCCACCAATCGTAACGGCACCACCGGCACCGGCCTCACGGCGTCGCCTTCCATGACCTCTGCCCAGGTCGTCTCCCTCGCGCGCGAGGCGATGCGGAATGCTCTCGAAGGCGAAAAGACCCAGGCTGTCGATGCCGTCGCGGCCGGGGCCGCCGGATTAAAGCCCGGCATCACAATCGACCTCAGCCGCAAGAATATACAAAAACTGCCCGACGAGGTTGTCGACATTGTCAAAAACGAGTTGGAAAGGTGCGTCCCATAAACCGTTGCTGCTGTCATTCTTCGATTGACTAACACTTGCCCGCTCAGGCTCGCCCTATCACACAATCAGCTGTCCAGCTTACCCGCACGCTTCGCCGAATGCACGTCATTACGATACCTGAATATTAGGGCGAACCAGATAAAGGAATTCCCCATGCCGGTAAGCGCACCTCGGAACCACTTTCTTCGACCCTTGTGCTAACTTTCTCCAGCTTTGCGACATTAAAACACTTGAGATTCTTGATCTTGGCCGCAACCAACTCCGGGTCCTACCCAAAGAAATTGTAAATCTCTCGTCATTAAAGGTCCTCTCCGTTCCCCGAAACCATATCCGCGAGCTGCCCCTCTGTCTGGCAGACATGGTGTCCCTCCAGGTTCTAAAGTTCGAGGGCAACCCGATCAGCTTTCCGCCCAAGGACGCATTTCAGCCTCACCTGGGGAGCCCAACAAACAACGGCGTGTCAAGAGATGCCGAGGTCGGCGAGGTGGCGACAACGGCCGCCGTCAAGAAATTCCTAAAGAACTATGCCGTCAACGGCCGCATGGAGACGGAAACAACCACTGACGAGTCCAGCGAAGGCGCAGAGACGCCGCGGGTGCCGTTGAAGCGTGCGGCGAGCGGCCGCTTCCCCGTCAAAGTCAGCGGCGCTGATGTGCCTGATTTGCGATCACCCAACAACGGTCAGCGACCGCCTCCCGTGCCGACAAGATCACACCAGCGCGTGCTGTCGCAGCACAGCACCGCCGTCCGCAGGCCTGGCGTCATGCCCCTGACTATCGGCAACGTAACCGAGAGATTACGAAGCAATTCAGAAAGCTTACTCCGTCCCGATCGTCCGGAGGGCCGGAACCGCCGGATGGGCATAGTGACCAGGAAGACATCAGAGCTTGGGACCTTAGACGAAGCAGAAGCCGATGCGCCCTATAACCACTATCGGGGCCTGAGCCACGGCTCTGCCATGCAAGGATCGGTCAATCGGTCAAAGAGCCCGGCGACGCCCACCGAGCAGTACCTGACGCGCCCCGTGTATGTGCGACGCCTCTCCATTCTTCCCGAAAGACGGCGAGAGTCCAAAATGTTTGATCCCGTCATTGAGGCTTCCAAGGGAATCCTCTACGCCGTCTTTCAGATTCATCCAATGATCCAGGTCCTCATGACCTTGACCAACAACGGCAACGTAAAACGATCAAGCCTCGAGATTGTGTTTTACAACACAAACTCTCATGTGGAGGAGCTGGAGCTGGAAATTCAACGATACGATGCTGCCATTTCCGACGACGACAACCCCTCACCGAGCAATGAAAATGTGCATCGGGCCTGCAGAACCCTCGTGAGCGCCTATGGGCATGTCTGCACACTCCTGGCGGACAATGTCGATTCTTTTGTGGACAACGGAGATCCTCGGTATATTCGTACTCTCTTGATGCTTCTTTACAACAGCATCATGGAGCTGAGAGTCACCTTGGCCTCGGTTACACCCAACGCACAAGGCACGAAAGCCATGGACCAGGCAGATGGAAGTGAAACTATAAGGCCATACGTACGCGAGACCAGCGCCCCAGCTGCGGTCGAACGGCCAGCAATTGCACCCGCGCCAGCCCGACGCAGGGCAGCCACCCATAATGCTAATAAGTCGTCCACCACGAGCCTGGCAGCGCCGCCTGTAAACCATGGCGCGCGTCAAACACAGCCCACGCTGGCTGTTCGGCCGGCTGATCCAATGGCGTCGCCAGATACTGAGATGGGAGCCGTGTCAGAAGAAGAGATCCAGTTTGAGAGGATCTTCATGTCCCTCAGACGGTCAGCAGATTTGGTGCTGCAAACGCTGCCCAGGCTTACCGCCCAGTTATCGGATGGGCTAAACATGGCCATGCAGCAGCGCGCGCCAATTCAACTGGTACACTGGAAAGGCCTCATTGCCACGTTTACCAGCATTATCGAACATACGGAGGCCATGAGGAACCGAATATACTCTGTGAATCTGAGGGACCCAACAATGAGGTTCCAAGCTGGCCTTTGGAACCCTTGCATCAGCTTCATTGCCTCCTGGGAGCAGCTCATTTCCAAGCTGACATCACTGCGAAACAAGGTGCCGCTGCCGCCAGATGCACGAGCGCGCCTGAAACCGATCCATCAAAGCATGAAGGAAACCACCACAGCCATATACCAGTCCCCGTGGCACCAGCTGGTGACAAATTCAGCCGCGAGGGCCGAGGCGCTATCGCCGATGACGCCCATCACTCCACAGAGCGCAGCGCTGGGACCAGCAATGCAGGCGACAATGTCTAGCACTCCGCAGAGCGCATCGTTTGCGTCGGCGTTCCATGGCAACGTGTTTGACCGTGCTGATGCGCTCTTGGCGAACCCAGGCATATCCATGTCACGATCGGGATCTGCAGCGGCTATGAGAGGGCATATGCCCACGCTCTCGGGATCGTCCATGTCATCAATGTCGTCCGACGACATGACGAATACGATTCGTCGCTAGCTGGACTTTTTGAACAAGGAAAGCGGTATGCAGAAGAGATTGCTTTGAAGTAGTGGCGCTTGATGCGCTGCACACAAAGATATATATATATTGGGAAATGTATTTTACATGATGTATCGTAAAAATCATGATGGGAATGCGGGTTAATTGGGTTGGGAACATGTACTGGTATCAAACATGTATAATGATATAAAGCGACTGAAATGTTTATTTACACACATGAAACCAGATGAGCTCATTTATTACGTGACAAGTGGTTAATGGCTTCGATGTTGAAAGTCTCAGCAAAAGCTCCGTGTAGCTTAGTCACAGTCATTCTCCAGGTGACAGCATGCTTGCTGGAGTAGAAGTGTCGGCACAAGCTGCCAAAGCTATAGTGGGGCTCCACGATGTGGCCTCTGTTACAGGTGACCACACCCCTGCGCCATCACCCTTGCGCCCCCCGGCATACATCGCTATCCCAATTTCACTACCAGGCACAGCATCTTTTTTTATAAGGAATAGAACCGCTTCGGCGTACGAGCCCACGCCAAGACGACTACGGGAAAACGAGATGTGAATTGGTGCCCCTTCACATCTAAATAAAGAAAAACCCCGAACCCCGTAACGACACCAACCAAGAAACCGCCCCCGAACACCACGACATGATATGGCTGGATCGCGAGGCTGGTTTACGTCGCGCCTCTGGCTAGGGGACGAGGAGATGGCCAAAAAGGACGACGACCTCCCCATAGCGCGCTCCGCGCGGCACGGGACGCAATGGCACGGCGCCGGGCCCCGGACCTCTCGCAGACGATCCCTCGTGCGCATCGCGCTCTACATAGTCGGCATCCTGGCCCTCTTCCTCCTGCTGCGGCGCCTCACGTACCTCCCAGAAGAGGACATTGTGCGGCCATACTCAGCGGCGGGCCCGGGGGCGGGGGCGGCGTCGTCGCCGCGCTTCCCAGACTACGGCACGAAAAAGCCGAAAATGGTACCCGATAGCGAGCTGCCGCCAAAGAAGCAGGACGACAGACGGCCATCGGCCGGGGACGCGGCGGGAGGGACAAAGTCGCAGGGCAAAGGAGCCGCGGGTAAAGCAGCGACGGAGGAGGCGGGCAGCTACAGCGGCGCTCTCAAGTTCCCGGCCTTGGGCACGTCGCTGCGCGCGAGCGGCATGGCGTCGTCGACCAAGAACCAGAACGTGCTGTTTGCCGCGGCAAGCCTGCAGAGCGCGGCCATGATGCTGCCGATGGCGTGCGAGTTGGCTGCGGAGGAAGGCAGTAGTGTGCATTTTGCGCTGTTTAGCAGGAGCGAAATCACGCTGTCTGAGTTGCTGAAGATGAATGGGATTGACAAGCAGTGTCAAATTCGTGTCCATGGTAAGCGGTCTCTTTTGCATTTGAGTGACCCTGTTTGGGAGATGTTAGTTGCTAATTTGTACCAGATGCCCGTCCGGATCACAGCGAGACGTCGACGGAGACGAGATTGACGGTTGCAGCGGCTAGAGCTATGCGTAAGTCACGACCGATTGCAACAGCCAACGAAGTGTTGGGCTAATATAATTCACAGACCATCTGAATACGTATCTGAACTATCAAGCCATCATTGTGGATGGCACAAACACGGAGGAAGACTATTTCTTGCTCGGCACTCGAGATCACTTCAGGGGAACGGGAGTGACTTTGATAGAGCTGCCAGACCGAGCAGCAAGCCGGGTGCCCTGGCTAACAAAACTGGATGCGGCGGCATTGAAAGGTATGACCCCCCTCTGCCTCATCTTTTCTATATCTATTCTAACAATCCGCTATAGAATGGAACAATGTACACTTTGACATTCTCATCCACGCACCGCGCACTGGAACTGGCAACGTCAAGCGTTTGCTACGCTCGCTTGCCGCGGCAGACCTGGCTGGCCACAACATGCCACAAATCACCGTGGAGTTGCCGCCGACCGTCGATCTGCCCCTCGAGCAGTTCCTCGCCGGCTTTACCTGGCCGCCGTCCAAAGCGGCTGGGCCACGGCAAAACATGCTTTCGCTGCGCCACCGCATACCCTCAGCGAAGCTCGACGACGAAGAAGCCGCGTCGCGATTTTTGGAGTCCTTCTGGCCCAGCAACCCGGCCAAGTCGCACGTCTTGGTGCTGTCGCCTCACGCGGAGGTTACACCGCAGTTCTTCCACTGTAAGTTGCTCACACTCTTCTCATACTTTAACGAGGTTGTTATTGACTCGAAGCTTGCAGATGTAAAATACTCTTTATTGCAGCGTCTTTACTCCCGCGGTGGCCGCGGACAGGATCCCGACAGCTTAATGTTCGGAATCAGCTTCGCCGCGCCATCTACATACTTGCAAAACGCCAAAGCATTCGTTCCACCGGCACCAATCAACAAGAAGTCTACAAGCTCCGGAACGGCGTTTGTCTGGGAAGCACCCAGCAGCGACGCCATGCTCATCCTGGGCGAGCGGTGGGTCGAGCTGCACAGCTTCGTCTCCCAGACGCTGCAGAAGCTGCACGCGGCGCCGCAGCTGCCCGCTATGCTGGCCACCAAGGAGATTATCCCACGATATCCAGCGTGGCTGGAGTACGCGCTGCAACTCTCGCGACTGCGAGGCTACTTTACCGTGTACCCGAGCAAGCAAACCACCAGCTCCGTGGTTGGCATCCACACAGACTTGGAAAACGTCCCCGAGGAGCACGAGGGCATGAAGAGCACGAAGGCGGGCTCACTGGAAGATGTCGAGGACCAGGCAAGCGCCGACTTTGACTCTGGTTCGCAGATTGACGTGCTCAACACATTTCCAGAGGAAGGCAGGCTCCCCACCATGAGCATCATGCCGATCCTGTCATGGGAAGGCGTAGAAAGCAGCCTCTCGTCGATTGTCCAGACGGCGCATACGTACGCCAGTGATTTCCGCCGGCAGGTCGGCCAGTGTTCGGGCGAGCTGAAGGATGTGAAGCGCGATAAGCTGGCCAAAGACTTGTTCTGCCATGCACAGGAGAATAGCGCGCGAGTGGGCGGAGCAGCTTAAACTTGTATAAATATGAAAATCGTTTGGTAGACATTCTTAAAGTCTTTGTGGCAAGCATCACGCCCAACATGGCAGAGTATTTTCTGGAATATAAGCGTTGTCCTTTAGTATATTCATCTCCTCAGTGGCTGATTGTTTTCTATGCGCGTGATGACGAGTAATATGATGGACGTGCCAAATATAGCGGCTGAAATGACCCCCAGCACCTGTATCGCGTGAGCAGAGCTATACAGGGTGTAACTTGTGCAGGGAAACTTACCGTCTGTGTGCGCCATCCGCTTTGTACAATGGCAGCTCTTTTACTGTACAAATTGACAGTTCCTGGCACATCCATTAGTGCACTGTAAAATCTAAACGCACGGGATTTGTTTCTTACGTATATAATTTCCCAGTCCGACGGCCAGCGTCAGCAAGGCAAGCACCCAAAACACCGCGCCCAGCGGCTTAGCCACGCGCCGCTCTAAAAGCGTCGGCTCACTCTTGAGATGAAACGAGAGCGTTATTGCCACGGAGACGATGGCCATGTATATTGATAATCGGAGATATGATAAAAATGCTTGCAGCCAGGTCAGCACTCGTTGAATCATGCATGAGAGGGTGGTGCTCTGCCTCTCCGTACTTCTCTCATTGGCGCAGTGGTCGCGCGCATCGCTAGACTCATTGTCAAAGAGTAACGCGCCGAGAATCGGCCATCGGAAGAATGTTGACGTGCCCGCGTGTCCGTAGCTGCACGATGATATAGAGGTTAGTTGGTTGGTGGCGGGTTGATAAGACGCGATGAGATGGGGGGGGGGGGGGGGGGCGTACCCGATCTGGCCGACCTGTACTGGTTTGGAGAGCGAGGAGAGGGGAATGCATTTTAGGGAGATGGCTTCGTCGTCGACGCCATCTCTGTCTGCGCGCGACATTGTGTGTAGGTGTCGCTGTATTCTGTTGTTGCGTGTGTAAGGCCGAAAGGATGGGGTGTGTGAGTTTGAGGAGACAGAGATGAGGTTGTTGCGGCTGGTGGTTGCGTGATGAGTAGCGGGCGGGGCCTGTCAGGTGCTGCCGAGTCCCGATACTGTCTCGCGTGCCGTGTACCGAAGCTATCATCACACCGTGGAAGAATTTATAATAATTTGAAATCCTGCCAATATACATATAATTTGATGTGAATTTTATTTCTTTAATCAATTGTAGTCGCAGTCGCTACAGAGACGGCACAGCTACAGTGAGCGAGGCGACTTATACATCCAAGGTATCATCTACTTTCTATACATTACTCTGCCGCGAATCCCCAAACTTCATGCCAGCGTCTCTCGTCACGGCTCAGCGGTCCGTCCAGTCGCCCGAAACGTGCAGGCAGACCCGTGTTGGCCTCTGGCAGGCAGATCCACTCCCGAACGCAATCCGGCACCTCCTCCTTGATGTGCGCGATGCAGATAAGTGCCTGCTGGTCGGACAAGCCGTCAACGACAACATTACCGCCCTTTGAAACATCGCTCTCCATCATCTCCCCGGCATCGATAGTCTTTCTCTGTCCTTCAGTGAGGAAGAGCGAGCACTTGTCCCGCACGGCGTCGTCCATGCCGCTAAACGCCTCGTCGAGGACCACCACGTCGGGCCCCTTGATCATGGATCGGATGAACAGCGCAACGCGCTGAGCACTAAAGGATATCTCGCCAAACATGTACTCATCCGCCCACGCAATGTCATCAGCGACCGCTGTGTGGCCCGTCGGTCGCAACTCGGGAGTGAACCAGCGCAGGGCCGCCTCCACCTTTGCCTTGGACGTCTCATCAAGCTTGGGCTTTAGGCGGAAAGTATCAGCCCAGGCGTTTTCGATGACCTGTCTGATTGTATGGCTGCGTGGCATGTGCTGATGCACCTCTGGGCTGGAATGGCCGATGCGAGCCTGAATGTCCCAGAAAGTAAGCGGTCTTTGTCCGGAGCCAGGCTCGGGGATGCGGGTGCGGCCAAAGAGCTTTATCGGCTGGGAGTACGTCTGCGGGTGATCTGAGCTGAGCATCGATACGATTGTCGTCTTGCCAGAGCCGTTGGGCCCAAAGACGCCCCAGCGCTCGCCGCGGCGGACTTTCCAAAAGACGCCGCGTTGGTCTTGGCCGTCGCGTTGCTGCGACCAGTTACCCAAGACAATCTTGTCGCCGTACTTGATCTCGCAGCCGTCCATTTCGACTACGGGTTCCGCGGTGGAAGTAGAGGCCTGGATGGTCTGATTGCCTGTCTTGGCCTTGTCATTGGCCTTGGATGGCGCGGAGGCCAGAACACGGCCAACATCGGCAAGCGAACGTGTGGGCATCTTTCTGTCCTCTTGCAGATTACCAGAGTTGACTCCCCTAAGATACTTCTTCAGTCCGTCTAGGACAACCTCCTTTGGCCCCATTGAGCCAATTTGACAGTCCGTCCGCAGGTATATCAGATGAGTAATCCACTCAGGTAGAGGGTCTTGCGGCCGGGCCGTTAGGATCAGGCGTGGTTCCGCCTTTTCGGCTAAAGATTGTAAGAGAGGGCTCAGGCCTGTCACAGTCGGGGGGTCAAGGCCCATGAATGGCTCATCCAGCAACAGCACCTCGGGCCGGGTAAGCAGAGCGCGCGCGATGCGAGCTCTCCTCCCTTGTCCATTGCTGAGAAACGTCACGGGCAGGTTGAGAAGATGATCGAGTCTGAGATCCTTGACAACGCGATCCAGAAGGGTCTGCGATATCGAGCCGTCCTCGCCGTCAATGGGTGACTCCGCCGGGTTCAGCTCCGTGTTGCCGAGGAGAAAGTCGCGAAGGGAAAAGTCGGTGATTTCGCGACGCGACTCGTATCGCGCAGATAGATAGGCAGATGTAGTGACGGATGAGCCACCCAAGCCGCCTCCCTGCTCAGCATCGAACCCGACATACTGAATAGCCTTTGCCGGGCTCTTGAGGCGCATTGACACGGCATCCGTGGACAGGTACGGATACGACCGCGCAGTAGGTGGGTCGCATATCAATCGACCGCGCAGCGCCTGCAGGAGCGTCGTCTTTCCTGAGAGTGATGGTCCGACGATGCACCAGTTGTGCGGCTTCGGCGAGGACGAGGGCAGCTCAAAGCTCACATCGTTGAAGAGCGATGGGTTGGGGTGGTCGGCCTGCGCATTGGGGTGATGGCGATAAAATGTGCCATTGGCGATGCGGATAATGGGAAGCCGTGGTGACGGAGGCTTCATGTTGTGATGTTGCGATGTTGTGGTGTTTGAAGTGTGAGAGATCATTCAATGAGCCATTGCAAGGCGGTTAGTGGTGATGACTCGATCAGGCGCCGACCCGGATATTATGGGGGCCACCGCGGGGAGAACCGACCTCTAGCACTACACACTGAGGGTTGCGTGGTTCATGGACACTAATTAGTCGCCTGCAAATACATTTTGCATACAAGTCAGATGTGCTCAGTTCAAGTCGCAGAATGTCCACAGCTCAGACTCGCCCTCTGGCGGTTCAACCATGGGAAAGCACGTCATTCTGTCAAGCCTACCAATCGTTTCATAAGCATCCAACAAGTCGCGAACGTTTAATGCACAAGAGCCACTGTAAACATCTTCCTCATCAGCATCTACAAGCTTGACCCACGTCGTCTGATCGCCACAGAGGTCATCGAAGGCCTTCACATCACCCCGTTTTGGCGCCGTCTCCAAGTTGGACAGGACCTGGTCGTCTAGGAGAATAAACTCCCGGAAGCGCGTAGAGCGGCCGAATGACCCAGTCTCCGGCTCAGAATCCGCCACGTATGGCGCCGCAAAGGACTGGAAGTACGACCGAGCCTGGGTTAGGCTCGCCTTATCAAGGGCCTCTGCGTCTTGGACGAGGATGTTGTGGTAGCGCGCGCGGGCCTCGGAGTCCAGCTCCTCATGGGACAGGGTCGCCCCGTCGCTCTCACGAAACAGCAATATGGCGTTCTCTACACAGTCATCCAGACGTGCCATGGCCGCCGCCACGCGTTGGTCGTCGCCTGGCGCGTACGCCGTGCGCAAGACAAAGAACCCCCAGCAACCCCTGGAGTGCACGGTGCAGTCTGAGTTGCAGAGGATGTCGCTCGACAAGAGAGCACAGATGGAGTCCTGGGCGTACTGCATCGTACAGTGATCCACAAGTCCAAGGGATTCGCGCTGTATGGCGGCCATGGTCGGTAAAAAAAATAAGCTTATATTATTAATATTAGTAGAAGAAAAAGGGAAGTCTAGGTTTAGAAAAGTATATAGAATATTTGTAGGTCATTGTAATAGTGTGGGCATACCCTATTAGGGTATGCCTGTTAAAAAATAGGTTTTGGGACAGTGAGCTCTAGGCTGCCGTATAAGGTACGCCGTGGCGCGGTTATTTATGGGGGCCACTGCGGGGAGCACCGTCCTAAACACTACACATTCGTTGTGGTGGAACTCATATTCCAACACTTTGTTCTTTCTACTGAAAACTGCTTATTGTATATAATCCTATATTCTAATCATTGATGAAATGGCTATGAATTATCATTTATTGGCTACGTCAGCGAATGACCGGTTGGTCGGTAATACTACAGCACCTAAGGCTAACGAGGCAAGATAAACGAATACATTCTAAGTCGCCAGAAGTACGCATTGTCTGACGACAAACAGCCCATGCACTCTCCTTACGTGCAAACGCTGATGCGGGAGCATGAAGAAGCCCGTGTCTTCTGGCCAACAGACGAAGACTATAACCCACCGACACTACATCCTCAGGATGGCAAACTCTTGTCGCGACTCCTGATGCCTGCATTATCGTACTATCTCACAGAAAACGCTTTCATAAAACGCGAACCGTCAATCAAGGAGCTTGGTGTCGACAAATGGGGCAATCGAGCCGCCAATCCCTATATCAGGGATCGTCTTCAAATTGAGGCTGCGGCACTGAAGTTCGTTGCTGAACATTCGACTATACCTGTGCCGCGCGACGTCCGCCTATGGGAGGAAAACGGGCTACTCTATCTAAGAATGTCCTTAATTACAGGAGCCATTGAATTAGCATCTGTCGACGAATTCCGGATGTCAGACGCGGTGGCCAAGGTAACAGCTGAACTTGAGAACGATATACTCCCTCAACTTCGCAGTCTACCAAAAACAGGAAGGATTGGTTCTTCGGATCTGAGATTACCTGTTATACCCCCGCGCCGCTTTTGGGGACCAAAGGAATACCGCGGTTGGCCAGCCAAATCGAGCACCTCATATGTATTTTGTCATGGTGACCTAAGCAGGAATAACATACTCGTAGACCCAGTTTCCTTCAAGATCCGAGCTATTATAGATTGGGAATCAGCGGGGTTTTACCCGAAAGACTGGGAAATACCTTTGTGGAAGGCAAATTCTCAGCAGGAAAAATCAGAAATGCTCAGGCAGGCGAATGAAGAAGACAAAGGCTTTTGGGATAGTGTGGCCTAAGAGTATCTAGTATGCCACGTCACGCCGGGGTAGATAGCGTGGAGAATACCCGGTCCTGATTGAACTAGAGCACGTCCAGAATCACGACATGTCAAAACTCAAGATTAAGAGTATTCAAGTAAGATTATGAGAGAATGCGGGTTTGAATTTCTCTACAACATAATGTCTCATACTGCTTACAGAGCTATGCAAGCGTCTACGCCTTCCTCGATTGCAAGATCGAAGTACATGAAAAATTGACAATATACTTCCATAGCGTCTCTACTTCATTGTCTGTACAGCCTTGTCCCAGAACAGGGCAAGCTCATCCAATCTTATCCGCTTGTTTGGATCACGCTCAATGCACTTGTTCACTATATCTTTCCAGGATTCCGGAATGTCGTCGCAACCGTCCCAATCCTCAACTAAATCCAGCGTGTTCTTAATTGATTTGAAATCCATGTCTGGCTGGCGCAGTAGCATCCACATACTGCGACCAACGCTAAAGACCTCTGCTAGTTCAGCAGCTTTGGGGTAATGCTCAATCCACAGAGGGAAAACGTTCTAAATGTTCCAGCCGTTTTGGCCAGGCGTTGCTTCCGGCATGTTGCGTCGCTCCGGCCCTGTGTATTTGCTGCACACAAGAGATCCATCTGTCGATTGTTCAACGTCCCATGTGCCGTCGATTTCCGGAGCTGCCGTGCTCATGGGCGCATCATTCTGCTCCCAGTCGATTAAGACAAGGTTATTGTTTAGATCAACAAGAAAATTTCCGGGTTTAATGTCCATGTGGTATGTGTGGACAACCAGGTGCGTGTGTGCCACAGCGGCAACCATTTGTCTGCACCAGAGGGCCTTTTGTCTCAGAGAAATTGGACGGCCATCCGCGTTTGATCTCTCAATTTTATCCGCCAAAGTTCCATTGGGACAGAAAGGCTCGAGCGTTCCACATACAACATCAATATTGTCGGTTGCTCTTCGTATTATGACCAAAGTAGGTGCTGGCAGCTTGATGTTCGGGTGGCGAGGCATCTTGTCTATGAGCTGGACTGAATGGTAAAACTTCTTTACATCCTCCATAATAAGGCCACTTTCGTAGCCATACAGGTAGGTTCTGAAGTCAATCCCTTTGAAGACGAAATGAGATTGAGGCTCTGAATCAATAACGGCAAGCGTCGAGCACCCACGTCCGCCAAGCTGATTCAGCCGGACAAGCCTGCTGAAATCAATAGCATCCGTAGGCTGTTGAAGACAAAGGCGATCAGCTGGCCAAAGGGATTCAAGATAGCTGTCGAATCGAGTGTCATGTTGTGCTTTCCAGCCAATGCACTCGCCATGGTCGTATACATGAATGACGATATCCGGTCCCAGCGTCTCTGGGCTTGCAATGCACGCCTCCCAGATGGAAGCCACTGCTGGCCAAAGAGATGTGCGCATAGCAGAGCGGTCTTTAAATGACTTATTTGCATCGTCCGTCTCTATGCAATGATAGCAGTTGACGATACGATTTGGCAGCGCACAAGGCGTTGACTCATCGGCCTCAAACTGAAAGATGAGGGTTCTGCTGTTGCCAAAAGCTTGGGCAAAAACCAAACTTTCGTTGTCGTCGCCCCAAATCCATTCTCCCTTTACACCGATATTTTTCATGGCATCACGTCCCTCCATGGCGAAAACTGGTTGCCTAAGTCTTTGTTGTCGTTCTGTAGCTCGGAAGGCGAGGCAGAGTGATTAAGTTTATGGTATTTTCCTTTGTGTAACATGAACATCAGGGTTTTAACTGCGTACGTAAGCAGCGACTTGTTTCCTCAAAGCTCAAAAGGAAAGCATGATGATTAGACATTCGTAAAACAGTCATTTCAGCTATGCAATGCACAGTATGCCAACACCAGGTCAATTTCCACTCCGTGCCCTTGATCTGCTTGGTGTGTACTTGGTTCACATTGCCACCACGTTCACAATGCAGTCCTTTTACTCACCAGGAAGACTCTTGCACACACATTTTTTAAACACGACCGGAGATATTTTCGCGAGTTGCGATGGTTATCGGAAACTAAATAGGCACACAACGAGGCTGTCGGGCATACGACGAGGCTGCCGGGCATATAAGGCGGTTGGTGCCCATATTCTCCGTTGGTAGCGCTAACACCCACACCTCACCCACACACTGCGGGGTTCCACGGTTCTCTAGGACCACATCTGCTAACCACCTTCCCGAAATTGGGGTTACATCTGCCCGCTAGCGCTTTGTTGGTTCGCCGTGCATAAGGCTCTGTAGTCATAATGGCCAATATATCCTCGTGCGCCCCCCACACCTCTATTTCTCCTTTCTTTGCCTTGCCATCATTCCCGTTATTCAGCAGTGCCGCAGCCACTCGCTGTACAAAGTCAAAGTCATGGCGTACAGCGTCGCCGGCATGCTGCGCCGGGATGGCGTTGGTGCTGACGATTCGTTCGGGCCGGAGCTACAGGACCATTTTGACTTTACCCTGCGTTTTGAGCACATCTTCATGTCCATCCTGCCATCGGCGCTCTTCGTTTTCATTGCGCCCGTGCTGGTGTTTCGCTACTTCAAGCGGCCGACTTACACAGATTGGGACGTCCTGCTGGGCGGGAAACTGGTAGGCGTTTGCTTTGTACACCAGCTGCCATACTCTACTAAAACAGTATTATAGGCATGTTCCGTTATCCTCGTCATAGTCAATATTGCCATTGCCGCGCTCTGGGGATCATCCGACTTTCACTCAGGCTACGCTCAGGCCGGTGCTGCTCTGTCCGCTGTGGCGGCGTCTCTCACCACTGCCATGGCTTACGCGGAGCACCGGCACGCCTTTCAATCATCTCCCGCTTTCAGCATATACCTGTCATTAACTTTTCTTCTTGACATGGCAAAGAGCCGATCGGCGTTTCTGCGACCGGGCCTCGCCAGTATCGGCGGCTTAACAGCGGCCGCAGCTGCGGCTAGATTCGTCCTTGTCGTATTGGAGGAAATTCCTCGCCGCTTTCGCGATCCTAGCCTGCGAAAACAGCTCGGAATCAAAGGTGTCAGCGGCTTCTGGAGCAGATCCGTCTTCGGTTGGCTAATTCCAGTCCTGCTTCACGGTTACAGCAACGTATTACGTGTCGAAGACTTGCCTAGCCTGGGTCTCAAGCTGTCCGCGGAGCACCTTTGCGCCAAGTTTGAGAAGGTCTGGGTCAAATCTAACAAGAATTACAAGTTTTGCCTGATGAAGGCGACATTGTTCACTCTTTTCAACCAATTTCTTCTCATTTTCATCCCCGTACTCTGCAATACTGCGCTTTTAGTGGCACAGCCGTTCTTTATCCGGCGTGTCATGGTGTATGTGAGAGCAGGCGACGCTGCTGGCGATACCAAAGGCGGACTGGTTGGCGCTACTGTGATTATATACTCAGGAATCATGGTTAGTCTACTTGCGAAGCGTAAAGTTGTTTATAGTGCTAATTACGGTTCCCAGATCACAAACCTGTGGAGCTTTCATTTGCGAGATAGATTCGTCGCTATGACCAGAGGTTTCCTCGTTTCGCAGGTATTCAAGAAGAACCTCCTTCTGGACCAATCCAAGGCTAAAGAATCTGCTGCCGTAACGCTGATGAGCACTGACATTGACGGCATTGCGAGGTCATTCCCCTTTTTATACGACATTCTCAGCAGCTTCATTCAGCTTGTGATTGGCATTTACTTTCTAGCGAGAATGGTTGGAGCAGCTACTGCTCTTGTTGCTGTGCCCATCGTTGGTAAGACCTTTTGTATAGATATTCAGTCGCCCGGGACGCTAACGCGATGCACAGTTTCGTTTATTCTGACTTTTGAAGTCAGTAGGCGCACAGGCTCTGCCACTCGATTCTGGAACAAGTCTGTCGAGAACCGTGTTGCCACCACGTCATCTATCCTACTCAAACAGCTGAAGGGCCTGAAAATGACCGGTCTGGGCAGAATCATTGGTAGTTATATCCAAAGCCTTCGGGAGGTGGAAATCGGGTTCTCTAAAAAGGCTCGTAAACTCGCCATCGTAACATATGCCACAGGTAAAATATGATTTTCAGCCAATGCCCATGAATCGACGCTGACGCTGCCTAGGCCCAATCGCGTACTGTTTCACGCCAATTCTCGTCATTGCTGGTGCCTTCTTCTGGACCTCGTGGGACAGAGAGCTAAAGGCTGTTGAGACCATTACCACCTTGGCTTTTATCCAAATGGTCGGTCATCCACTTGATATGCTCGCTATGTTGTCACCGAGGGTGGGTGAGCTGCACGGCTGCTTTTCAAGAATACAGGCTTTTCTGCTTTTGGAAGAACGACGCGAAAAGCGGGAACTTCTCACACCAACCTGGTCTTCTCATGTCGACGTGACAGAAACAGAAAAGGATAGCGCCGCTGCCGTTGCTTCAGAGGACGTGTCTGACTCTCAGAACGAGCTGTGCCGTCATCCCATTCAAATATCAAACGCAGAAATTGCCCCCGCCCCGGGAAAGGAGGCGATTCTGCACGGAGTGAACCTCTCTCTTGAGAAGGGACTACTTTCCATGGTGGTTGGTCCAACAGGCGTGGGCAAATCGACACTGTTAAGAGCAATCCTGGGCGAGGCAGACCTCGTCAGCGGATCGATTAAGCTGGAGGATTTTCGGATCGCCTACTGCAGCCAGCACCCGTGGATATGTAATGACACGATCCAGCGTAATATAGTCGGCGCATCCAAGTTTGACGCAGAGTTGTACAAGGCTGTGCTTACTGCTTGTCTTTTGGATGATGATATTCGACGAATGCCGGATGGTGATCAAACGAAAGCAGGAAGTGGTGGCATCAGCTTGAGTGGTGGACAGAAGCAAAGAATTGTAAGTCAATGCTCGTGCTCCAATTGGGAAGATTTTCTAACGGTGCTGCAAAGGCCCTAGCAAGAGCGGCATTTTGCCAACCGGATGTCGTTGTCCTTGATGATGTATTGAGCGCACTTGATCGTCCCACGGCAGAAGCCATTTTTTCGAGGCTCTTTGGCCCAAACGGTCTGCTCAAAAAGTCCAACACTACTATTATTCTAGCCACACACTCAGGTAACTCCAAGTACATCCTTTTACAAACCGTCGTAATAGCTGACTGTCGATGCAGTCGAACACTTCAATGACGCCGACCAGCTTATTGTCATTGACAACAATGGCTCTGTAACAGTCGAAGCCGATAGAGATGGCCTCAACCAAAACATGCTTAGAACATTAATGGGTGAAGACCAGGAACATGCAGGCAGCGACGAGGATGAGGCCAAGGCCATACCCGCAAAGGCACAGACGCCATTTGTGCGCCAATCAGGCGACGTATCTTTATACGCGTATTATCTGACGTCGATTCGAAAGCGGGTACTTGTTGTGTTTACCATTTTCATGGCTTTCGTAGCTGCGTTGGAATCTTTTCCAGGTACGTTTCCGAGTATAGACACTTGAAGCCATGGGCTGCGTTGACATTTTTGGTGCAGACGTGTATGTCCGAATTTGGATAGATGTCGCCCCTACAAGTACAGACTTTTTCGTCGGCTACGTGATGCTAGGCGTCGCAGCAATTTTACTTAATGGCTTTGCGCCGTGGTACGCATGACTAACGCATGTCATCTCGTATGTCTACTAATTCAAGACAGGGTATACTTTTACTGGATGTTGCCGGAGTCCTCCGAGAATCTCCATTGGACTCTATTGGATACGTTGATGCGGTAAGAATGAGCGACACTGGTATCTGCAGTCAATAAGGAGCTGTGCTGAATAGCAAACTATAGTTCCACGCTCGGGTTTATTACATCTTCCGATTCTGGATCACTCTTAAACAGGTGAGTTTGAGTGAAAATACGCAATTAAAAAGTTGAAATCTAACCCCGAGTTAGATTCAGCCAGGACATGGAGCTCATCGGTCGTGACCTTCCCATGGCATTCTACCTATTTGTATACGGTAAGACAACCCCGATTTTGCAAATTGTGAACAAAGCGGCGCAAAGGCACTAACAGAAGCGTGGCAGCGACATTTTGCTTCTTTACCGACCTCGGCATCGTTGCGTCTGGTGCACAATACGCAGGCGCAATGATCCCCGTCTTCTTTGCCCTACTGTACTGGCTGCAGGCGTTCTACCTGCGCACCTCTCGCCAGATGCGACACCTCGATCTAGAGCTCAAGGCGCCGCTCTACACGCAGCTCACGGAGTCCACCGCCGGCCTCGAGCACATTCGGAGTTTTGGCTGGCAGCAGAGCAGCATCAAAGAGGCCATGGCACTCCTGGACGTGTCGCAGCTGCCATTCTACTACTTGCGTGCCATCCAGCGATGGCTCAAGTGCGTGGCGGACAGCACCGTCCTGCTCATGTCGGTGTTCCTCGTGTCGCTGGCGCTGTACCTACCGCACACCGCCACGCAGGCCGGTATTGGTGTCGCGCTGCTGAACATGATGCGCCTGTCCATGACCATGTCGTTCCTCATTACGCAGTGGGTGTCTCTTGAGACGTCGCTGGGTGCGTTGGCGCGACTGCGTGCCTTTGCGGAGGAGACGCCGGTCGAGACGGACGAAAAGGAGGCGCCTGCGCTGCCGCCGAATTGGCCGCACCGCGGAGAGATTGAGTTTACCAACCTGACCGCGACATACGGGTAAGTTGCATATTGATCTTGTGCGGGGAGTGAACCATGCTTCTAACTGCGTAAACGACTAGTACTGCGGACGACGCGCCAGCCGTCCTAGAGAATGTCTCTATAAAGATTGAAGCAGGCCAGAAGGTTGGAATCAAGGGCAGGACTGGAAGGTACGTCTGCTAACCGCTCAGCTCTACAAATCTACAGTTGCTTACCAGACACCAATTCACAGCGGCAAGAGCACCATGATTCTCTCGTTGCTCAACTTCCTCAAGCACAAGGGAACCATCACCATAGACGGCATCAACATAGCCTCCGTGCCCCGCCAGCTCCTCCGCTCGCGCATAACCACCATCCCGCAAGACGCCATCATGTTACCAGGATCCGTCCGCGACAACCTCAACCCAGCGGGTCTACCGCAGTCCTTACGTGCAGGCAAAGAGAAAGGTGGCTCACTCCAGTCCGCGGGCAAGGCGATAGATGACGACGCCATAATCGAGGCGTTGCAAAAGGTAGGTCTCTCGGAGCAAATCACGACCAAGGGCGGCCTGGACGCACAGCTGGAGGAAGTGAGCCTGTCGGCCGGGCAGAGACAGCTCCTCAGCCTGGCGCGGGCCATCTTGCACCAGCGGCAGACGGGGGCCAACGTCGTGCTCGTCGACGAGGCAACGAGCAACATTGACCACGAGTCGGATGCGCGGCTGCAGGCCGTCATGAGGGAGGCGTTTGCCGACTGCACGGTGTTGGCGATTGCGCACCGCGTGGAGACGATTCAGGATGCGGATGTCATTTTGGAGGTTGAGGGAGGGCGGGTCACTGTTGGGGGATAAGAGTGAAAACACCATAGAGGGATAGAATTTGTTTTCTTAGAATAATTTGGAGAGCTTCATTCAGACATTCTTGCCTTGAAGTTCGTAAATATATCTTTTGTTGGAAAGAGACAGTCGAAGCTCGGCCAGCATCAACGTCACCCGTCAATGGAGCTCGGTGGAAGTGGGGCCCCACCAGCCAACCAGAAGCGCCCATACGCAAGTGACCTGGCAGCCTAGCCGCGCTAGCAGCAGTGCACGACAGGCAACGCAGCTTCATCAGCGTCAAGCTAGCAACGTCTCTCCCTCAACGCCAGCTCAAACATCAACCGGCATCGCCACAACCCGACCACCGCGACGCCCAAAGACATCCCAATCGATCCGTCCAACGAGCCGCCCATCTCTACAGATAAACAACCCCGCCAAGCAGAGCGCCCTTCTCAAGCCAGCACAACCGCCCAACATGGTAAGCTAGCCCAGCTGTCTCGACACACATCATCATCAAAGGCACACAACTTTTGCTAACGTCTCCATCCTCGCAACAGTCGATGCGCATCGTCCCCGCGTCGCAGAACGCCTCAACATTCACGCACACCACAGCCTCGAAGCGCAGCGCGCCCGGCCCGCACACGTCGTCGGCCCCCTCGGCACCAGGCGTCCACGACACGCTGCGTCACGGCATCGGCGCGAGCCCCTACGACGAGGCGGCGTCGCAGCCCGTGTCGGCGCACCCGCTCGAGGCGCGCCTGCGCGGCTGGGAGGCGACGCAGGAGAGCCTGCGCATGGAGACGCTGCGCCGCGCCCACGGCATGGGCGAGCCCATCCGCCGCGGCATGGAGCTCAAGATTGTGCGCGACGGCGTGTGGCGGCCGCTCGCCCTCGGTGGCGCCACGGGTGGGGGAGGCGCCAGCGTCCACGAGGATATCCTCCGCGGCAAGGACGATACCCTGACGTGGGAGGACGTGTTTACCGGCGAGGAAAGGGCGGCGGCGGTTGGGTTCCATGAGGAGATGGAGAAGAAGTGCAAGGTTTAGAGAGACGGTGTGGCTGCATTTGGGGGATTTTTCTGCTCTCAGTAAGGATAGCGAATGGGGGATGGTGTTGGACTTGGAAGTGGGATAGAGAGGGAAATGGAGGAGTTTGCTACTGTACGATATACATCACCTTTTTCTTGATCAAGTTTCGATGGGAAAATAGACAGAAATACAGTTCCTTGAAACAAAGCCAGCCTCTCTCTTGGTGTAACTGATGGATGTATGCAAACAATTGCCAGTATGGGCTCTCATGGCACGGTAATTGACTTTATTCTATCCTGTCAAATACGCAGTGTATATACTCTTGCAGATGAGCCAAAGCCAGCCCTGGTAAGCATCCCAAATGTCCAAATCGACAAAAATACAGCAGGAAGAAGATGTCAGAAAAAAAATAAACCAACAGAATATACATGATGAACATGTGGGCCAAAAAACCAGCAAAAAAAAAAAAAAAAAAAAAAGCAGAAAACCAGAAAGCAAGATAACGCCCAACATTGTGTCCCCCGGGATTCCTCCGGGACTTGATAGAAACAAATAAAAAGTGTCCCGTCACTCGCTTATGGCCCGTGGTGATGAAAGATTGTCCAAAAGAGGAAATAAAAAAAAAGTAATGATGGAAAAAACCCCAACGCAGTATGCTGCATAAGTGATAAATGAGAGGCTGCAGTCTCCAGGCTCGACCTGGTAACGACTGCGTATGCGTACCATCGGGGTGTCCTAATCGACGAGTGAGCCGTGCATTGCGGCACACAATTTTTTTATCGTAATTGCCTCGTCTGGGAAGCAGTCGTGTATGGTCTTGTGGTAGAGACCGGCTTTTCGGTCGCCGTTTTATAAAATGACGCAGCAGCCGCCAGAGCTTCGTCGCTGGCCATCCCCGCTGCCGGCTCCCAGACTCTTGCCGCCGTGCTTGGGTTCTTCTTCATCCAGATCCTGGGGACGGATGCTCATATGTACAACATTGGGAGACTCGCTGGTGAATTGGTACTCTGGGACATCATGTTAGCGGAACGGACGGAATACGAAGCATTAGCCGGGCTTCGGCGGGAAGGTCGGCTCTCACTCTTTAATTGCTCCTTATCGTCCAACAACTTGCCAAAGTGAATGAGGCGTATGCTGCTGGGGCTAGCCGGCTTTGCGTCCCAGTCGGCCCTCCACTCGCGCAGTATCAGCTCCTTGAGGGTGTATATGCTGATGCTAAAGGGGTCGGGGTGGCCGTGCTCGGTGACGTCGGGCATGGCGACGTTGCGCCGGTTGAGGTATTTGGCATCGATGCGATACGGATGTCGACCGCCCGAGGTCAATAAGAGTGTGATGTTGCAGATGGGAGGAGCGTCGGGGGCGGAAGCGGCGGCGCCATTGATGTCGTCCTGGGCAGGGCCGATGGCGAGGGCCGAGTCGTCTTCCTCTTTGGATGGGGGCGGCGGCGCATCGTCCTGGCCGGCAGCGGTTTCGGGGGCCTCTGCACCGGCGGCGGGCTGGTCGGCGGGCTTATCGCCTTGGGCGTTTGCGGGTTTTGGTTGGGAATCGGCGGGTTGTGTCGCATCAGCGGTGTGGTTCGCGGGTGGCGAATCCGTCTTGGGCTGGGCCTTGTCGGCCGAGGACTGATCAATGACTTCCATTTGCACGGCGTCGTTGGGTTGGTCCGTAGGAGCGGTGTCTTGAGCGCCACTGGTGGTGGCGGTGTTCTTGACGGCAGCCGACTCTGCAGAGCCAGACATGGTGACGGTATGGAATCAAGGTTTTTTTTCTCTATCCCACTCTCGGTGACTCGGCGCACGCGGCAGGCAAGGAAAGAAAGAAGAATAAAAAGGAGCGAACGAGGGCGGAAACGCGGTTATAGGGGCTTAACTCATCCGAAGGCGACTGCGCTGGTAAGGCGAGGCAGACAATTCGGGTCCGGGAGGGTCGCAGAGAAGGACTGGGCTGGTTGCAAGATTGAAGCGGCGACGATGGGTTCCTGTCGTGCGAGCAATCAAGGCATGGATGGGCCTAGGACTGGGTACCGGGCGGGCACTGACTGGGTGCTGGGTGCTGGGTGCTGGGCCGGGCTGGGCTACTCGCGGGCTAGTCTGCGCTGGCTCACGAGGGGGTGGAGACCTGGGGCGATGGTCGCAGGTGCGGTACGGTGCGCTGCAGCGGGTTAGGCTGGGGGTGGAACACGAGCGCGGCGGTTGTGATGCAGAAAGCCAGCCGGGGCGAGTTGAGGTGAGGGCTATTGACGGTGGTTTTTTTTGGGTTGGCGATGATGTTTGGTTTCGGGGATTCGGCCGAGGCGAGAGGACGTATGGCGATGCAACAATGGAGAAGGAGAGAGGACGAGAGAGAGAGGGAGACAAGAGAGAGATGGCAAGAGGAAGACGATGACGAAAGACTGGCGGCGATGAGGTTGTCGGTGCGAATGCTTCCCGAGAGAAGGACGAGGAGGAGTAAAGAGTATATAGTACGGGTAAACGGCGAGGACAACGGCGGTCGGGCGATGAAATAGATTGATGACGAGAGGGTGAGGTCGTTTACTCTAACAAGGTACAGTAACTGCGTCCTCTTTGCAGTGACAACAGCAACGGTTTGACTGGCCCAACTCCCCCATCCTACAGCGGTCGCATCCAGCGCCGAGTCACCCGTACACAGCGGGCGAAGCGGCCCAAGAGGAGCCCTCTCCTGCGGGGAAGAAGGCGGCCCATCGACCATGGGACAGGCGGAACAACGGGCGGTTGTGGGGCGCGCCAACCACGCCAGCGGGGCGACTGTAGTGACTTTTTGGGTACGGGAGGAGGCTGCTCTCTCTTGGCTCTAGGAGGACGAGGAGGGGAAACGGGGGGACGGGGGACGGGGGGATCGTATTTTAGCAGTACTTTTGTCTGCAGGAACTAATGCTGCCAGGTATTGCAGTGTCCATAGAGCCTGGTTGACTTTTGTAGAGGACTTTATTTCTCCTGCCAAGGTGTGCCACGACTAAGACCATGGTCCGTGGCTCCATGGCGGGGAAGCGTAGAGTGAGTCGTCGATGTTGTCTCAGACACAGGGCCTGCATTGCTTCTCTGTACCTAAAAAGCCACGAGGACGAGAGACGTCACTGGTAAAACGGTTAGACTATTCCATACCATAGCAGAATAGTCATGCCAATGCTCCATTCGCCGGTATCACTACTCAACCGCTATGTACCACAAAGTGCCAGCACCGATCAGCATCGGTCTAAAAAGAAGCCCAGTGCCACCAGAACAAGCCACCGCAGGCTTGGTTTGGGTGCGCGTGTCATGAGATGCATTCGCCTAGTCCCGAGTCCGGGATGGATTTACACCACACACACACTCTCTCTCTCCCCAAGGATGCGTGCACTCCCTTCTGGGCGTTTTGTCCCTTTTTCAGCTCTACCGCGCAACCATTGTTCGTCCCAAGATGGCCCCCTCGCCGTCTCATCGGCAGCGAAACCGGCGAGTTTGCTACGGGTATGAGGAACGGCGGGCATTCACATTGGTTCCCAGCCGGCCGTTTTTCAACCGGTCCAGCCAAGTCACTTCCGTCACAAGCCCTGGTATCCGCGCCTTTGCCATTTCCTAAAAACGAAATAGTCTGGAAGAGCAGCTACATTATCTAATACCAACCAGCATGTACCCCGTAGCATCCTGAACCCATGCACGTCAAAAGCCCGCCACAGCGCACAGCCACCGCCAAGGTAAGCTTCTAGACGTTCCAAGACTGGACATGCTCGTATGTATGTAATACCGCGCGGAGCCAGCGGCCACGGCGTTGAAGCTCTGGCGAAGAATCTCAAATTGAATTACCGTAGGCACCAAAGTCGTAATTCTAATCTACATGTTTTCTGCCACCGGCTCCTGTATACCCATTGAATTGGTTCACACCGTCCTAGCCGATGCTGTCCGTGGACACCTACATAGTATCCGCCTGTGCCGGCCATGCCGCCACTTCCGACCCCCGTCGCCCGCGGCCCCGTCCACCTCCATCCGGGGGTGTTGAGCACATGGTATTATAATCGCCGTAGAGTTAACTAATTACAAGTCTAGGCCAATTGCAATTTGTACTCTATCCATCCACCCGTGTAATACTGGAATTCCTTACTCGGCATTCATGGCATGGCTTGTCAGGAGACATGTCTACTAAGCCACATGATTGCCCAGGTGCCGTTAGAGTTTGCCCAAGGGGTCAGATCGCCACGGCTGTCCCAGCGCCACGGCACCTTTCAGCTCAACAGGCCTCATGGGGTCCTCCGTACCTGTCCAGTGTTGTGCTGTGTATGGTAGCTACGATATACAGTACAGTCAAACCCGATTTGACCCACACAGGTGTTACATTTTTGCTTTGTTTGTTTCAATTTTACATTATTCTCGAGATGCTACCAATTCGGCCGATAACCCATTCATGCCTTATAACATTAGCAAGTCGCCGTTGCTACCAGCCCCTTGCGTTGGCTGCATCACGGCTTGTGGCGCGTGTGCATTCACCACGTAGCCCGTCACATTTCCATTGCCGTACAGATCATCGCCCTGGTCGACTCTCATGGCGGCCATTTGCTGCGGCCCGACGCTGTTAAAGTACGCATCGGCGTCATGCATGGCCTGCGTTACATTGCCGTTGTTGTTGCCGTTCGCTGGTTCTCCCGGGGCGGTCCGGCTTCGCAGATCAATGTTGGTCGGCTGTCCACCTCGCCCAAACATGCTGATGCTCTTGTGGTTGTCCACCAGCAAGTTTTGCTTCTGCAGGGCCGGCGAGTCTTGCAGCTTGCGTGGTCGCGCCGACCGGAACACCGTCTGCACCGGCTTGAGGTACACCGTGGCTAGTGTGCCCACGTTCAAGCACATCTCCTCGAGAGTAGCCGCCTCTAGCTTCTCCGACTCCGACGTAATCGGTGGCTTCTCGCCCATGACAATCTCTCTTGCCAGGTTCATGTCGGTAGACAGCAGACGCCAATACATGTAGGCTCTGTCGCGCAGGTCAGGGTTATCCGTCTCCTCCGTTGCCCATTTCAGCACCTTGGGAACCAGCTCCTGCCCTCTTGTCGGGCGCTGGATGAACAGCTTCACTGTCGCCGTCAACAGTGCCAGTTGCACCTCCACAGGCTCCTCTGTAAACGCGTACAAAAAGTCCTCCAGCAGTGCATCGCTGTTTTCGATTCGGTCTGCGTACTGTCCAATCACCCACACCATTGCTGCCTTGGCCTCAGGCTCGTCCAGCGAATCTAGGTGCTCGCAAAGCGTGCTGATGATGGACTCGTATTGGTTCGGGTATCGCCGGAATATATTTCGAATCACAACTGTAGCCTCTTGCACAATGTACGTAACCTTGGTGGCTACCAGCTCCAGCAGCAAATTGATGCAACGCGGGGCCGCCGGCTCAATCTTGATAGCCAGCTTGCCAATGGCACGCACCGCCTTGCGCACAAAGTGCACGTCGATTTCCGTGGCGTACTCGCGCAGCTCCGTCAGCACCTCGTCAATATTGTGTTCATTCGCCAGCATGAATATCAGCTCCAGCTTCGTCACCTTGACGTAGATGGGGTCGTTGTATTTGCAGAAAAAGACGCGAATATCATTCTTGAGCACCTCTGGTCGGCGCTGCAGGATGAGGAGGGCGTTTCGGAGCGCCAAGTACTGAACTTCGGGTCCCTTGCCAAGAAGAGTTACGAGCGGCGGTGACAGCTTTCTGCAAAGCGCTGATATCTGCTCTCCATCGGAAATATAGTTCATGAGATATAGGATGACACGGATGCACGTCAACACAACTGCCGAGTTTGAGTGGGAGAGTCGGGGTGCGATTCGTTCCGCCAATAGAGATGCCTCGCCGCAATCTTGTGGCACGTACGACATGAGAGCCTCCAAGATGTATGTTTGGCCCCATCTAATACAGGCGTTAGCGTGGTGCTCAGATGTTGAGGAGCATTTGAACCTACTCAGAACAATCTGCCAGAATAGCCACCATCTTGGAAGCGTTGCCGTAGTCAATAGTTAGCTTAATCGCGTCGCTGCGCTCCCAAATGTCCATGAGGCTGGCGAGTGCGCTGGCCACAACAGTCGGGTTGTCGTCTCTGAGCAGCGAATTAAGGCGCTCGATAAGATCCGATCCCTCCACTCTATTCCGGTCGTGGTCGTACAGTTTCGCGACACAAAACGCGGCCGTCTTTCGAACGTATGGATCGTTGTCTTTGAGCATATGTTTAACAATGGGGAGCGCCGCCTCCACGTATTCCTTGACGTGAATATATGACATGGTGCGCAAGGCGAGAGCCCGTACCAAAGGGTTGTGGTCCTCCATGTCCTGGACAGGGGTTTGTCAGTATAGGCCGGCTTGAAAGTTGCCAATGCTGCAAATCATGTTGCTCTTACCATTTCGAGGACAGGAATCGCTTTCACCGCGATCTCTGGTCGTATACGTGCGTAGTTGACCAGATAGAGAAAGCACCTGAATCGTGTAAGCAAAAAGGTCCATGCGAGAGGTTTAGACGGGCGCATCCAACATTTTCTTGATTTCGAGGCTCGGCAAGTTCATGCATCCAATGACATCGGGAAACAAGGCTACCATGTCGTTGTTGCTCATTGTCATGTTGGCGACAATTCGCTTAAGTGCGACCTTCTTGGCCGAGAAGTTCTTGTCCTTCTTGCCTCCGCTGTTGAGCTCGATGCGCAGCTCTGCCACTTTGCCCTGTCGAGTTCTTAGCTGGTCGATCGAAATGGGTGGCGTATAAGCCAGGAATAAAGCCATGGTGATGTAGCCCGTGGTGCCGCGCACGGCGCGACGGCAAGCATGCTCTCAGCGTCGGCAGCAGCAGAAACGGCCCGCTAGCGTTGGGCGGCAGAGAAGAAACACGGTCTGCGATGTGCGCATAGAGAGGCTGGCCGGCGATGCAGCTTTGGGGGCAAAGAGAGGGGGGAAATCACGAGCTTACTCGAGCAAAAAGCCTGGAGTCACCAGCGCCATCCTTTGCGGACATGATTGCTAGTATTTGTAACCCCGCCGTCCGGCAAGGTACCAAGGGCGATAGGCGCTGTCACGCGACGCAAGCTAGTGTAGGCAAAGTCGGGATGTGTCCAGCCCCTCACCCCTAGGCTTTGAAATCAGGGTGGTCGGTCGGCGACGAGGTATAGCGCCGATAACAGCACGGCACCCTGTGCAGGTACTCTGTACACCGCAAACAAAAAAAGTGTTGGTAGTCTTGGAGGGGTCTCGAGCGGCTGGATGGTCCTTGTCACATACGACGGGCCTGCGCCCTGTAGAACACAATGCGTGTGGTCGGCTCGCGATATCGGTGCTGTCAATCGTTTCTGCGTAAGATTCGAGCTCCGCCTGGCATCTGCAGCGCCTCGTCGACGTGGTTGAATGTTGAGATCCGGCTTGTCCGTCGTACACGGGTTGGAGAAAGGGGGAGCGTATGGGCCACGCTTAAGTACACCTATCGATAAGCCGCGCGTTGCCTAGCACCACCCACAGTACCCGTTGCGCTGGATAGGCAGGTGCGATGAAGCGGGCAGGCGGTGGGCAGCTCTGCATGTCGCGCCCAGTCAGCGAGTCGGCGCTAGCGACGCTGCTCCATTCGGCTTGCTCCTGGCACCTGCAACGCTACGTGGACAACAACGAATATTCGCCTGAAAGCGCATCGCATCGCAGGACAACGCTGCTCACAACTCCCAATTGAGAAAATGCCCGCTTCCAACGTTGCTGCCCCACAATGGGTCGCCCAGCTGGAGTCACCGCCTGCTGCCAAATCCAAGGTCAACGGCATCGTTGATCCCCTCGGGTTCTCAGGTGCCTCGGGTTCCAAGGTGCGGCATTGAAACAAACATGCGCGACTCAAATGACTGACTGAATCTGCAGAAGCAAAAGGATTCTAAGACTCAACCACGAAAACCGCCCACGCACGATGAAATGGATACCCTGAAGCTGAAGAAGGCTTGGGAGGTTGCTCTTGGCCCCGTCAAGGGCTTGCCCATGACATTCATCATGATGTACATGTCTGGCAACTCGCTGCAGATCTTTAGCATCATGATGGTCTTCATGGCCTTCAAGAACCCCATCATGGGACTTGTCAATACCAACCAAGCCTTCGAGCGCTTCCAGACCGAGACCAACGCCTCCAAGATTCTGCAAACTAAACTCGTATACGTCGCCATGCAGGTTCTGGCCCTCGCAGTTGGCGTATGGAAGGTTAATGGCATGGGACTTTTGCCGTAAGCTGCTCACAAACCCGGTCGTCTCAGCATACTTGCTAACAATCCGCTATAGGACAACCCGATCCGACTGGCTGATGTGGGAATCACAAAGGGAAGCAATGGAGCATGCCATTCCGGCTCTATAAGCAGCAAATATTTAATACGATATTCACATTAAAAAATCGGTACCTGGGAAAATAAATGTACTATTAACGCCTATTGAATGCAGATACGTGATGGAATCATTTCTCGTTTGCGTGAGTATTCGATGTGCGCTCCAGCTCCTTCATCTCTCGTCTCTTTGCCTTCGCCGCTCGCCACCGAGGTCCGCGTTTCTCAATGAACCACAGCCAAGGTATGCATGCGACCATCAAAAGAGCCAAGAATGTGAAGCACCATCCCCGGCCCATGCCCTTCAACATCTTATCGATGACTGCTGTCGCCACGGCACCAAACAAACAACGCACAAGGTTATTGGCGGCAGCGGCGGTGGCGGGAGCCTCGGGGAAGAGGTCGACGATTAATGTGTTTAGCACATTGAAAGATGTGGGTATCATCATACCAATGATGAAAAGCAGAACAAGCGGCACGGCGACTGTCGTCTCGACGTAGAGAGCCCACCCGTATCCAATGAGAGCAGCCGCGCCAATGGTCAATGGAGGATAGAGCGGCTGGATGCGAGCAGTCTCGATTGGAAATTCGGCAGCTTTCTCTCGAGATCTCATGTCGAATCCGACCTTTTTGGCAATACGACCATAGTTCCAGTCCAAAAAGTAACCCTGAACAACAGAGGTGACACAGCACCCGACGCCATAAGGGAGGTAGCAGAGACCGACCTGCAAATCATCATATCCGTATATTTCCTTGAAAAGGGTTGATAGGGTTGCCGCCACTAGGATGAAGCAGAGGTATATCATGGAGGCAATGAGCAAGATGGAACCCATTTCCTTTTCAAAGGTGACAACCAATGTTCCCAAAGGATTGGGAATGCGCAGCTTTGGCCGCTGTTCTGGTGGCATTTCCTGCGAGCCTTTGCGGTGTTTGATGCAGTCCATTAAAGTTCTGTTCCAACGCGGCGGCGCAAACGATCCGTTGCCGACGACGCTGCGGCCAGTCTCAGGGACAAATAGTATCCACGGGACTAGCCATGCCACGGTTAATATGGCGAGAAACCAAAAAAGAGAAGCCCAGCCAAGATACTGTGAGAGCAATCCACCCAAGAAGGGCCCAAGGGTTGGGCCAAGGTTGATAGCGGCGCCGATGTAGCCCATGTACTTGCCCCTCTCTGCTCGCGGTGCGAGATCAGCGATGACGGCAAACCCGAGGGCTAACGTTCCACTACTGCCGGCAGACTGAAGACATCTCAGGACAAGGAGGGCAGCGTAATTGCGCTGCAGTGCCAGACCTACATTGGCGCCGATATATATGATAAAGCCAGTGATGTATGCTGGCCGCCGGCCGGCCATGTCTCCAAGATCGCCGAGCACGGTTGGTGAAAGGCCCTGGAAGATCATATAAGTCGTCAAAGTTAAGTTTATGAGACTTGTTGAGACGTCGAGGTCCTTTGCTATGGAGTTGAGAGCTGGGAAATATATGTTGGCCGTCATGGGCGATATCATGCTCGCGATGGCCACCATGCCAGTCACGCCTACCTTGACCGAGCGAGGAAAGACTGTGTAAGGCGCAGAGACAACCCTGGACAAGTCTTGCCCGTCGTTGAGCATAGGTTCTGGCTGCGTTGGCACAGGGCCACCTGCAACCGCAGCATTTTCTAACGATGCGGGCGCCTGGTTGGTGGATTGGGTGGCTGTATTCTCGTCCCTCGCTCCCTCTGAGGGAGCTGGACTCCGGCTGGCCATGTCTGAGCTGTTTCTATCGAAGCAGCTTAGCCGGGTGCATTGGAGGCGGCTCTTTCGTCACGCGCATCGGTCTGTTCGAGGCTCAAAGATGTAGAGGAAGAGTGAGGAGGCGACGGCCGGCGCGGGAATGGCGACTTGATTCCCGGGGATGAGGCACGAGGACTTATTTCCGGGGCAGGATCTTCTGCGACCTTCCCCATAGGGTGCCTCATAGCGCCAAGGGCTTGTGTTCTTGGGCTCTAAGTGGCTCCAGCGACGGCGCGGCGCCGACACCGGCTCCGCATAGACTCGGCTTTTGGCCGACGAGACTGGGCGCTGCGGCAGGAGAGGTTTAGACGCTCCCAAGAATTAAGACAGCGACTTAGCATTTTGCAGGCTTTATAACCGGTTTTTTCATTCTAAATCGTCAGGTCTCGTTAATGAATCCGGCGCGCTAGCGAGCAAGGTGGAAACCTCTTTGATCTACGATCGATCGTAACCACTTACGAAGTGTCTGGCTACCGTGAAAGCAATGATCGTGCATTTGTCGACAAAGTAACGACGTACATACTATTTTTGGATCTAATTCGGATTCTTCCCTTTAAGAGGAGATATGCTTGTAATTACTTTACCATACGTCACCTTGTTGCTAAGCAGATCCCTTCCCCGGCTTGCGCCTTGTCGCAGCTTTCGTCTTGTACAATTTCTGCAGGTATTATAACGCGAGGTGTTTTACCATAAGCCATTATCAACTCATATAAGTATTTTTCCTGGAAGAATTTTTTTTTTTTTTTTTTTTTTTTTTTTTTTGCATCTGCGGCGACCGGATTGATCCCCCTTACAAGGCGATGCTCATGCAGGATCACCACCCAGAGCCCCCCCCGTGACGCTTCTGACGGACCACTTGGCTTGATGACATCAACTCTTGCCGACAGCTCACTCCCTCCTCTCTTGGCCCCTCCACCCCACCACCAACCGTGAGAGCGGTTCAACAGGTCGGCCGAGCCC